>JAVSCE010000943.1:0-12075 GCA_032199065.1 Smutsia gigantea
AAGGTGCCATACTCAAGAACATCATCCCTCAAGGGTGCCACTGAAGCAGTAGGGAAGTGGATGGGAAGGTAGGGGAGACTAAGCAGATGGAGACAACAGGTCCTCTGTCAGAACACAAGGTAAAAAACTAATATAGTCACAATTATTTCATGTCTTTAATTACTTATTATGTACAGCCTACAAACATATAAACTCTCAGTAAATCCAAACCCGCCAGCTTTCTCCCAACATTGGAACAGACCATTATTTCTTCCACTGGGCCCCAGATTAAACAACTAGACTGTGGTAAAGGTGATAGTGTACAAAAAACACCCATCAGAAGCCCACTCAGCTCATCCAGATGCTCACGCGTAGGAAACTGAAGGACGGAGCAGCAGACAAGGCTTCCCTTTCGGGTTCACTCTCAGGGTCACCTGCTTGGGTTCCATAAATTCCCTGAATTGGTTTTCTCACTTTTTCTCTCACAGCTGAGTGTTGACTTTCACTGAACTATATGAAAGAATCCAACTAGATTAAAAGATAAACACAATAAGGCAGAACCTGTGTGGAGGGAAAGATTCTCCAATAACCCATGTTACTATGTGGTTGTCCTGTGCTATGCAGAATCATGGGTTATATTTTTGTACAGGAAATAGAATAGTGGGTTGATAATTTGCCAATGACTACTTCTCAAAGACAGAGTATGTTTTGTTAAGAAGGGAATGAGCTTTATAGCTAAACTGACTTAAGGTCAAATGGTAGATCTCAGTTTGCCTATGTACTAAGCATAGCTCAGGCAAGTTATTAAATCTCTCTGCCCCTCACTTACCTTATCTGTTAAAAAGAAATAACATGGGGAGGGGGCAGATCAGTAATAAAGATGAAAATATACACAAACTATATTCCATAGCTTGATTGCTGGAATGCAGCAATTGTTGATATTTTTCTCCACACTGCTGGCCCCTCAGTCCCTATTCCTTATTCTGTCATTGCTATTTTTTTAACTGAAATTCAGAGAATGCCATTTTAATTTTCTAATGATTGCTCTAATGCTTGCAATAGCTTAGGTTCCATATAAAATGTTGTTATACTTTTAAAATCTTTTTACATCAAAAATTTTAATTCATTTTCTTCAAAAACTTCTCAATAGCTATAGAGTAAATGAAAGGGATAGAAGAAAGCCGTTCAATAAAAATTGGATTTGCCTTTTTAAAAAGAAAGGTTTTAATCTTCCTTAATTGGTCCTTTGATGTAGATAATTTCAAGAGTGGGACATTTTATAGACTAAAAGATCATGTTAAAGTATTTCCTTAGAGTAATCAAGATTTGCTGATCCTTTAGAAGAACAGGATCATTAAAAACAGCAAAGAGAAAGGATATATTAAATGCGGAAGATCAAGGTCTCCAAGATATTAAAACACGTAATGCAGGCCTCAAATTCTAGCAAGCTGAAGATAACATTTTCATTGCACATTTCTTTAAAAGAAGATAAAGAGCATTGAACCAATATATCATTGGAGAGATTATTATTTTTTACAAGCTGAAGGTTGGTGCAGGTCATCCCCACTAAAGCAAACAGAAGTTGTTAATTTAATCCAACAGACTTGGCAGTGAAACCAAACAGGAATTCAATCAGCAGGAGAAGGTGGTGAACATCTCTGAAAATTGAATGATCACTGTGCAAACAGTAAATACCATTATGGAAGAGCAAGGCAATAAAAAGGGTGTTCCTTCCATGATTTTCACTCAGTTCATCAAACATAATAAATGATTCCAAATAAACCATTTCTAGGACTGCAACAATGACTTAATGTTACTTGTGCTGGAAAGTTAAAATTTATAAAGTTTTCCAGTCTCTCGCCTTTCTTAATACTTAAAAAAAAAACTACAAGGTTTTAAAATTAAGGATAAGTGTTTTATATTCCAAGTAATGACAGAAGCTGACTTTTCAGTTTCTCATCTCAACATAATGTGCTAGCTTTCTGATATCAACTTGACGGCTTTTTAGCCCAAAGTTTAACACAGAGACAAGGCTAAGATGTATAAGGTAATATTAGGTATTTAGTTGAACAGTAATTGCTTTAATCTTCTTCAAAACCAAGAGCATGTTTGAAGCACTGTTTCAGTAGGATAAAAAAATTTACTCATTACCCCCAATTTCTTCGTCTTGCCACATCAATGAAATTACCATCAAAGCATATTCAAAATCTTTCCCACTCTCCATTGCAACACAGAGTTGTCAACTTTGCCTTTCTTTCCCTCTCATTTCAGCCTCTTAAAAAAAAATTCTATTTTATTTGCAGGCTCTCCTTGTCTCCAATAGAGCCTCCATGAAACCCCTGTTTTCAAAGCATAACCTTTTGGAAGCCTCATGATGAACAGAGCATGTAAGCATGTAGTATATCCAAAACAGAAAGACTTTCTCAATGGTGTTTTTTTCTCTAGCTACTAAAACATAGTGTTATCATTAAACAGTAAATTTATTGCCCATTGGAATCTCAATAAACAAATAAATGTCAATTGGTGTTTCCCAAGAATGACTAACAAAAACAAATCATGTAATAAGTGGCAAAAAAAACACCTCATTTTGAATTCTCATGGAATATGTTTTCAATATTCAATTATTCAAAGTAAATGGTAAGTTTATCCCAAAATGCTAGAAGTAGTCTGTGTAGCTTCGTGGAAAACTAGACCTAGACATGAAGAGATAATGAACAACTGTAATATGTTAAGCTATAGAAATGAAAGAAAATAATTGGAAAAATCAAGAGCTATTAATTTAAAGGTGTATACTCAGAATAAATTCAAAATCCTAACATTAGGGAAGAAAGATACTTTTTCATAAATTTTCTGTGTATAAAAATGGACAGTAAAATACACGCTCATTTGTTTCTAGCCCAGATTTTATACCATGTCATCACTTACCTCCATATTTCACCACCCAAAGGAAAATAATATTCTCTTATGTGTATGGTTGCACCATCTTCTCTTCACAGTTATCAAAAAGGGTGTCATAGTCTATAGAACTTTAGCTAATTTAAGAATCTGTCCCTTTAAATATTTATGGTAGGTTGTTTACAAAGACAGCCACAAAAATTTGTCCCATCCTTATATGCACATATCCCTTTGCAATGTGACTTTGCAGCTTCTTTCATCAAGAGGTAGACAATATTTCTCCACACCCTGAATCTGAGCTGTCCCTGCCACTTGCTTGAACCAACAGAATGTGGTGGAAATGATGGAAATGTGGTAGAAATGACCTCAAGAAACTTTTCAGCATCTACACTTGCCCTCTTGCAGTATTGCACTGAGATGCCATGAGAAGAAGACCAGACTGTAGGAGCATAAAAGACCATATGGCCAAGTTGTCCTGGCTGAAGCCCTCCAGATCAATCAGCCAACAGCCAATCAACACTCCCAGACATGTGAGCAAGACCATCTCAGATCATCCACCCCAGTCATGCTGCCAGTTACCTGGTTGCACATGAGTGACCTGAGATGAGACAAAAAAAGAGCTATATAGTTCTGTCCAGCCCAAACTGCCTACCCACAGAATCATGGTCACATAAATGCTTATTGTGTTATGCCAACTAAGCTTTAGAATGGTTTGTTATGCAGCAATATATAACTGATACATAAATGATACTGTAAGTGGGGTGCTACAACAAAACCTAGGATATTTAGCACTGGCTTTGGGACTAGAAGGTACAGAGAGTCTAGAAAATTGATGAGGGAATTGTTAAAAGACCCATGAAAGTATTGAGGAAAACACTATTAGAGGAAAAGGAGTGACCCTAGTTATACAATAGCAAACATGATAAACCATAATAGTAATAGTAATACCATACTATCATATGATAAAAACACAGTAACTTAAAAGTTAGAAAATGTGCCTTGTGAACTTACTGATCTGGCCAGAGAGATCTCTGATCAGTATGTTGAATTTCAGATCATTGGGTCTAACTGCACACAACAAGTCAATGGGAAAAAAGAAAGAAAGAAAGAAGGAACTTGTAGTTTACAAGCACAATTTAAGGTTGTAAGTTGGAAAATAAACATATTTCTTATCCCCAGTCTCTCTAGTTGGAAAAAGTATCCAAAATTAAGAAATGGAACAAGTAAAGATCAAATCAAGGGTATGGGTCTAAAACCCTTGAATGATCTCAGAAATATTTAAGATAAAACCTAAAAGACTCTCAGATACACAAAGAACATCTAAGAACATTAAGGGCATTGTTCCACAACACACTGCCACACAACCAACTGAAAAAGACTTATGGTGTGGCTTTGAGGCAATGTAGTAAACCCTTATAAAATTCACAGGAAATGCACAAAGTTCTTAAGGCACTTGTACTATCAAAAGCACCTCCAGTTTATTAAAAAAGGGACTGAGTAATTGAAAATAAAGAGGGACTAATGGACCTCCAGCTTTCTATGAGCAAGAAGTAGGCTGAGGAAATAATTCAGCTACAAACACAAGCCACTTCTTACAGGAAAGGAAAGATCTCAGATCGAGCCAAGAGCTGAGAACAATGGACTAGGGGATCCATACACAGAGGTTGAACTAGTCTTGAATCAAGTAACATTCTCTGCCCCTAGAATAGAGAAACTTAGCAGCATGTGCCTGGGTAGATCTCAGAATTTACATGGGCAGGTAACTGCTATGTGCCCCCATTCTTCCTCTTTCTTAATGTAAATGTCTATTGCATTATTCTTGTCCAGTTTTACCATTGTACATTGTAGGTAGAGTAAAAAATTACTTATCCTCTTATTTCACAGGTTTCTGGATCAAGAAAAGTCATAACCAAGGAGCTGCACCAAAAGAATCTCATGCATATCTAGACCTGATTTAGATGATGAAATCCTGGGCTTCAAGTATGATTCCATGTGACTATAAGACTTTTGGGGAGGGGTAACTGTATTTTCATGTGGAAGAGATGAGAATTATTGTTGCCAGGGAGCAGACTGTGGTAGATTGTATGCAAAGATGACTACAAAAATCCCTCAAACTTCTGAATGCATGTCCCTTTGTAATGTGACCTATTGGTTCTCCCAACTAGAGATGGACTTTATTTCCACAACCCACGAATATGGTCAGGCCTATTGTTGTGGGAGCTCCAAATCCTAAGCATCAAGAGATATTGTGGCTTCTTTTTGTGCCCTTTTGGAATGCTGCCCTGAGATTACCATGAAAGAGCCCAGTAGAGTCAATTAGAGATAAGAGACCACATGGAGCAGAGAGTTTTCCCAACTAAAACCCCTAGACAACCAGCCAATAAACATTTCAACTGCCAGACATGTCAGTGAAGCCATCTTATACTATCCAGTCCCACTAGAGATGTGTGATGTAGCCACACAAGAAAATCCAAGAGAGATCAGCAGAAGAAACACCCAGCTGAGCATAGCCCAAATTATTTACCCACAAGGGAAAAACAAAGATTTGTTTCAGGAAGTTTCTCACACCATAATAAACAACTGATGCAGTAAACTACCATATATCCTAATTTTCCAACACAACCCAGATTTTAAATAGTCTGTCCTGTTAACACATGATGTATCAAATAGATGCCATTTTTTCCCCATTAGAAATATGGTCCTATGAGAAAGCAAGTAGTAAAATGTGTGCTATAATGATGGTTGTCCTGAATGAACACTATTTACCCTCTGGAAAGCAAACTGTTGTTATTGTCTAGTGTTAAAATCATTTAAATCCCAAACACTGTCAGCTTTCCTTCAAGGGATACAAATCAAAAGGGACAGAAGGATAATCAAATTTGAATGCCTTAACTGCAGAGGTATTGTAGATGCTATTCAGTGTCCTTTCAATCCAATACATTCCTTGAATAGTACCCCCCAGGTGTCATTGTCTCATGACCATTCTCTCTGACACCTGCATCCATAGAAAAGCAGAGACATATAAAAGATAAAGTGAGGAGTGAGAAAACTGTAGATTAAGGGGCAAAGAAGAATGACTTATAATGATACAATGAACAATCACATTTCTATAACATATTTTTGTTTGAATTGCTTCCCAGCTAGACCTCTCCTCTGGGAGATGCTGTGTAATTTCTCTGGTTATGTGATAGAACCAAGATGAGAGAAAACTCACAAGCTCCTGTGGCTTAAAATATAAAGGTTGAAAATTGGTGGGTTATTTTTAAAGGTTTTTTCCTTCTGCTTGACAAGGAGAGGCAGAGCTATACTCACCACCCCCACCTCTGTCCTCCAAAATAAAGGTCAAATTGCTTCTTCTGTTTTTAAAGGCACTGCTAGAAAAAAAAAATCTGATGCAAATGTGTAAGTGTTAATATAATGGCCTAAATAGTACACTCCTCCATTCCTCTCCACAATGAATACCAAAAGATCTAAAACTTCTTAAAGGATGTCGACATGCTGAAAGAAGAATCCAACTTTAAAAATCGTCTGTAATTGAGTATCTATAATTGTAAAAACTGTCACTGTAATGTCATAAAGCTCATGGAAGTCATTTGGATTATGTGTTAATTTATTTTAACTCCCACTATTGCTGGAATAGATAAAATTCAAGAATTCATACAACTCTAAGGATAGCCAACTAATTATACTGAAGTTAGAACATATTTAAATATTGATTAAATTAAAATTAAATTATTTTAAACCTTCTAGACTAATTTAGCACTGGTAGCACCTCTGTTCAAATATACTAAATTATTTGAGGGATTTTTTTTTTTTTAGTATAGATGCTACAAATATATATGAAGATTTTTTTTAATGAAAAGCTGAAATCATAGATTCAGATTTAAATAGTTAAACTTCTCTACTTTATATATGAGGAAACTAAAGGTCAAAGAGTTTAAATGGTCGGTCTGGAATAGCAAGGTTTGTACATGGTGATGCCGGTTTAAGAATCAGGTTTCCTGGGCCCTTAGGCCAGTGATCTCCCCACTTTACCAAGTGGACTCTGTGGGTGAAATTGCAATATTTCCAGAATCTCTTGCCTGGCCTTAGTGGATCTCCATATCAATAGGTGTTTCCAGGGGTGGAGAGTAGTCCATCTCCATAGCAATAGGTAATTACATGGGGGAGCAAGGGCATATCTGGACCTGAGAGGTTGGGTGGTCCCTTTTTGCAGCCTGGTTGCAAGAGACATGGGTGAACAGAAGTGGACAACTGCTTGTAAGTGATAAATGGGTTTCTCCCACTTTACTTCTCCCTTTGACTGATTTCAGCTTCAAAGGTAATTTGCCCTGGGCTGGGAACTTATTTCCCCCCCTGTGTTACAAGTCACATGGAAGTTTGTGTCCACTGTGGATGAGAGGTATTGGCTTCTTCCAGTTCTTAGTAGAGATGCTGCCACACTTGAGCACAGAACCTTCACAATCCTTCAGCCACAGCCCTATCCCTGATTTACTAATTCAGATTCTCTGGGGATGAGCAGAATACTAGTAATGTTTAAAGGTGCCCCAGGAGATTCTATTATGCAGCCAGGGTTGAGAACCATTGAAATGGTTTCTTATCCTCACTCCCTTACATGGCTTAATCTACTAGGCTGGCAGTCTCTGCTTCGCTTGCCAGAGTTTCTCTCTTTAGCCCTTTTACACACTAAGACATCAAGAACCTAGTTCTGAGAGCCTAGACTCTTAGAAAGGAATAAATAAATAAAAAGGAAGATAGAGAATATTAAAATACAAGGTCTTAAGGGACATGCATTGTCAATGACATTTCTCCTAGAGACCACAAAAATGAAATTCAGTTTGGCAATATAAAATTAATATTAGCCACAGACATTTCTTTAGGCAACTAACCGACTTTGCCATAATATCTATCAGATTGTTCATTAGGTCCCCTCAACCACTCATATAATACATGGTCATCTGCTGACAAGCTCATGAAATTGAGGAAGCATAGCTCAGATACTTAGATATTATGACAATGGAGAGAAACAGGTAGAAATTTTCATATGAATAAAAGGTCTAAATCAGTCAGAGTCTAGTTTAACCCTATCACAACAACAACTATTAGCAATCCAAAAGTGAACCTAAATGTATCACCTGATCATCAACTTCAACCCAGTCCTCAAGGAGCAAAGCTAAAACTGGTTTATTTTGAAACTCAGAGGTGAAAAAGAAAAAATTTACTTGTTGGGATAAGATTACAAACAGAGATGACCTCCTCAACTCTTGTAACTTTTGCTCAACTCTTGAAGCTCTGTTGTAAAAACCGATTCCATTCTGTGAATTGAGCCTGCAGGTCACTGACATTCCCAGGTGAGGCATTGTCTTGCCAATGGGTGTCAGCCTGGACAAGTTCACTATAGATTCAATGAGACCAAAAGAGTGACAGTGGAACATTCTTGGGGTGAAAGGGTTTATACCCAACTTTATTCCCATGGTAGCAGGTCAATCACTAGAATCCCATCCACTCAAAGAGAGTCTGCATGCAGCAAGCCAGTCTCTGCCTCTGCGTCTCTCCATCCCTGCAGCCATCACAGTCTCTGTCCTCGGCGCTGCCACTACTCCAGCCTCTGCTCTCCTGCAGAGCAGCAGAACCCTTCACTTTCTCCACAGGCATAAATATAGCAGGCCCAGCAACAGCACCACATATTTCAGTCTGCTTCCTTGCATGGATGGAATAGTCTTGGTCAAATATTAATTTAAATCATATTTAATACCAAATATTTGGTATTTTATCCAAATTTGTTATTAAGTATTCTAAATCTGAACTACCTAATTAAGAAAGGCCATGGCTATGAAGTGCTTGACTCAGCTGCATGATGTGGATAAAGTGAAGGTTCCTGCGGCCAGGATTCTCACCTGGCTTTGGTTGGCTAGTTCACTATACACGTATGGACAATACGTTGCTATTGACTCTATATAAAGAGCTCCACCCAGGGCTCTGGGAGACATGGTGGCAAAGCTGCAACGCTGCAGGAGAGCAGAGACTGGAGTGGTGGCAGCGCCAAGGACAGAGACTGAGACGGCTGCAGGGGCAGAGAGGCCCAGGGGCGGAGACCGGCTTGCTGCATGCAGACTTGCTCTGAGTGGATTGGATTCTAGTGACTGACCTGCCACCATGGGTGTCTTGCCAATGGGTTTCAGCCCTGGGCAAGTTCACTATGGATTCAGTGTGACCAAAGAAATGACAGTAGAACATTCTCGGGGTGAAAGGGTTACACTTAACTTTATTTCCACGGTGGCAGGTCAGTCACAAAAATCTCGTCCACTCAGAGCGAGTCTGCATGCAGCAAGCCGGTCTCTGCCTCTGAGTCTCTCTGTCCTCTGCTCTCCTGCAGCCTTGCAGTCGTGCCACCGTGTCTCCCAGAGCACTGAGCAGGGGTTTTTATACAGAGTCAATAACAACATATTGCCCACACATGTGTAGTGAGCTAGCCAGCCAGGGCCAGGTGAGAATCCTGGCCACAGGAACCTTCACTTTATCCACATTCCACCCCTCCAGGATTCTTGCCTCTCAGTCTATGTGCCCTAAATCCTCTGTAATGGTCCCTGTGCAAGAAAGCTGGAACACTGTAATCAAACTCTACAACAACATAATACAATATACAAATAACAAAAATTATAACAAACTATAATAACCCTCAAGCCTGAGGAGATCCACTGCCACTAAGTGGTCATCCTGGCTTTATTCAAACCAGTTCTACTCAAAGGAGTTAACCAAAAGAACCATGGTGGGCCTTACAATACCCACTTTCTCCAGCCTCTCCAGCAAAAACGTCTTGCAGACACACAGGCCAATCTTGTTGCTTTATCTCTGCCTTCTGCTTCATCCTCAGCAGCTGGAACCGCTGCTCCGGTCTCAGTTGTTGCCAATTTCTTTCTGTCTGCTCCTGCCTTTTCAAACCAACTCACACCTGGGTCCTGGGGCCCTTTAAATTATTTCTTCAAGAAGCAGACCATATTTCCTTTTGTGCTTGAGCCTGAGGATAGAAGCAGAGCATGGCATGCTCCACAACCTGAGAAGGGGACTGCACCTCTCCTGGAAGAACCCGCAGTTGCCGACTCCTTCTGGCTTTCCACCAGCTTTCAACCAGGTGGGGTCTTAACCCAGGAGGGGCCGATGCCTCCAGCACTGGCAGGGCCTCCACCCCCACCTGTTCATCAAACCTCCACTCCTCCATCTCTGGGGCTGACAGCTACACTACATCTTTCTCTTGCCCCACTGCACCTGGCAGCCTGCATGCTGCCACTACTTCTCGGGCCTCTTCCTTCAACTGCCCCATGGCATCTGGCAGCATGCACTCCCATACTACTTCTTCTCATGCCACTCCTTCTTGGGCCTCTAGGACCTTTACAATTTCCACAGCACTTTGTAGTGACACCATTTCAGTCAACAAATTTTCTTTCTCTTGGCATGGACCCCAGTCCTCCACCCCTTCACAGTACCACATGTCCACAGGGGGACACTCGAATGTCTCCCCGTCCATAGGTGCAGCCTGCTGAAATACTCCTCCCATGAGGGCAGCTTTTCCTTTTCCTTGGTCAACAATGAACCCTGCCAACTGTTGCTAATTGTCTTATCAATGGGTTTCAGCCCCAGACAAGTTCACTAGGGATTTAGTGTGACCAAAGAAATGACAGTAGAACATTCTTGGGGTGAAAGGGTTATACCCAACTTTATTTCCACAGTGGCAGGTCAGTCATTAGAATCTTATCCACTCAGAGCACACAGCAAGCCAGTCTCTGCCTCTGGGCCTCTCTACGTGCACAGCCATCCCACTGTCTGTCCTCGGTGCTGCCACCACTCCAGCCTCTGCCCTGCTCTCCTGCAGCCCTGCAGCCATACAGCCATGTCACCCAGAGCACTGGGAAGGGCTCTTTATATAGAGTCAATAACAACATACTGCCCACACATGTGTAATGAGCTAGCAACCAGGGCCAGGTGAGAATCCTGGCCACAGGAACCTTCATTTTATCCACAGTGGGAATAAAGTTGGGTATATACCCTTTCACCCCAAGAATGTTCCACTGTAATTTTCTGGTCTCATTGAATCCATAATGAACTTGTCCAGGGCTGAAACCCAGTGACAAGACAGGAAAATAGTCCAAAACTCCAGAAACAACCATGTTCCTTAAGCCTTAAACAGGGCTAAAAAAGAAAAAGTTGAAGTTTGGTTTTATCTTGATGTTCTAGCTTGAGGCATATTTTTTTTCTATGACTATTTTTTATTTTGCTATCATTAATGCACAGTTACATGAGCAATATTATGCTTACTAGACGCCCCCATTATCAAGTCCCCACCACATACCCCATTACAGTCACTGTCCATCAGCATAGTAAGATGCTACAGAATCACTACTTGTCTTCTCTGTGTTATATTGCCTGCTTGAGGCATATTTTAAGACAACATTTTGTTTTTCTGCCTCTGTCACCAATTCTTCTCCACCACATTAAATCCCACACATGGCAAACATGAGTTAATTAAGCATTATATTACAGAGTATTAATATAAATGTTTCAGATGCTCCTCCTTAAGCCTCTATGGCATAATTACTATTGCCCTGAAGGAGAAATTAATTTACACTGTTAACAAAAATCCTTACAAACAAACATATTTAAATGTTTAAACATTAGTTTTAAAAGAACAGATTAAAGGAACCAATAGTTAAATCAAAACAGTATTAATGGTCCAGCAAGGTAATGTGAAAAGAGAATATACACTCTTGCCATTTCAGTCACTGAAAGAGCTTTCAAATGACCTCATTTGTTTTCACTCCAAGAACCAAATATGAATGTTGTCAATACCTCTTTATCTTCTTCCAGGCTAATCATGAATATCATTAAGAAAGCATTTCTTCCAGCTCATCAAGCTCCTTCCCTTAGATAGATTAAGACAAGTTCACAAGCACCAACAAGCAGAGCCAATGTAAACCAATATAAGGGTTCACAGAGCTGCAAGCTACTTTCAGCTATTATGTGTGCATCCTCCACCTCTGATACAATCATTTAAACCAGTGGTTCTCAACCTTGGCTGCACACTGAAATCATCTGAGAAGCTTTTTACAGTTCTACTGCCCAGCACTAAACCCCTGAAATTCTAATTTAATTGGTCTGAAGTACAGCCTGAGTATGGAGTTTTAAAAACTCTCCAGGTGAGCTATT
>JAVSCE010000944.1:0-35839 GCA_032199065.1 Smutsia gigantea
AATTGACTGTATAAGCATGGGTTTATTTCTGAGCTGTATTCTGTTCCATCTATCTATGAGCCTGTTTTTGTGCTAGTGCCATAGTGTTTTCATTCTTGTTTGTGGCTGAGTACTCTTCCATGGTGTATATGTGAATATGTACCCCATCGTTAATCCATTCATGTACTGAGGGACACTTAGGTTGCTTCCATATCTTGACTGTTGTAAATAATGCTGCAGTAAACATGCTGTGTATATCTTTTCTAATTAGCGATTTTGTTTTCCTTGGGTACCCACAGTTGGAATTACTGGATCAGAAGGTATTACTATTTTTAATGTTTTGAGGAACCTCCATACTGTTTTCCATAGTGGCTACACCAGTTCCCATCAACAGTATGTGTGCATTCCCTTTTTTCCACATCCTCACCAACACCTGCTATTTTTTCTCCTTTTGATACTAGTCATTCTGACTGGTGTGAGGTGAAATCTTGTGCTTTTGACTTGCACAAGTCAAGAGGGGAGGTGACCCCTAGGTCCCTGAGCGTGTTTGAACTGCACTCTGGGCTCCCCTACCCCACTATGTCATTCTGCCATTGCTGAGTGTGTGCACCAGCCGCAGGTGACAGCAGGTGCTCCAGGAATTTAGAGGTCTGCACGCCTGACATCCTAGAAGTGTGTGACACCGGTGAACCCTCTGTGCGGATTGGGACACTGGAGAGGCCCCGAGAGACACAGGCCTTGTGTAGGGTCACATGATGGTACATGTAGCTACAAGGAGGAGCTGGGTTAGACTGTAGCTCTGTATCTTCAAACTGGGGCCCTGGTGGTGCCCAGGCTTTCCCAGGGGTTGTGTTGGTATGGTTGCCTGGTCAGGGCCTGGGGTGGAGGGCAAGTGGTCAGCATCCCAGGAGGATCCTTGGGGAGGACTTATCTGAGCAGGAAGCCCAGGAAAGGGGACTCCAGGCAGTGACCTCACTTCCCTGGCGATAGAGGCCAACGGAACTTGGAACCCAGGTAACCGCGCGCCACATTCTAGAGACAGCCCAGTCCTCAGCTCACTTGGCTGAAGACGCGAGAACGTGACCATGTTCTCTCGCTGCCTCCCCTTATCCCGAAGCCGTGGCCCAAGGACAGGCCCCCGTGAGGGTCTCATCCAGCGCTGCAGGCACTGGGCCCGGGCTCAGCCCAGGCGCCTCTGGCCAAGTGCCCGGGGGGACCCAAAGGTAACACAGGGTGGCCCATCCAGGCCGGTCCTGGCCTGGCCTCCACTGATCCTCCCGGGGCACCCTGTGTCTCCCCTCCAGGGTGTAGTGTGTGTGTGTGAGTGCACGCGTGTGGACAGGGGGTTCCTGCAGGGTGGGCCACCCCGAGAAGGGGCATTTGATGAGGCTCAGATGCCGGGTGAGCTGGTCCCACCCACATTCAGGTCAAGGCAGGCTGGGGGGGACATTGGGTGCAGGGATCTTTCTGCTCAATGTGTGTCCTGAGCCCTGGAGGTCATCCCATGTCAACCCAGGGGGGTCTGTGCTGACCCAGGTCCCTGAGCTGGGAGCAGCGGAAGCAGGGAGGTGGGCGAGGCAGGGCCCTGAAGCCTGTGGGCTAGTGCAGGTCACTGTGTTTGCAGAGCTGTCTGAGGAAGACTGAGGACCTGGGGGACCTGCCCCCCTGCTCCCGCATTGAGCGTCCAGTGTGGAACATCATAGAGGAGAGCTCTCTGGAACCTCGTCCTGAAGATGGCCAGCGAAGGGCACCCACCCGGAGTCTGGCCCAAGTCTACATACAGCTTTTCATTGCCAGCTCTGACCTGGAGCACCAGGTCCATCTTTCCCCGGGTGACTGGAAGGACCTGCAGGCCCCGGAGGCCGAGCCCGAGGGTAAGAAGGCCGGGGGTGGGTGTATGAGAGTGCCTGGGTGGGGGCGGTGTGTGAGAGGGCCTGGCATGAGGAGGGGGTGCTGGGTCCCTGGGGAGGAGGCCTAGAGGCTGCTCTTGGGCCAGGAGCAAAGACGGGCCTCAGACCACGCCCTGCTGGATGTAGCCGGGGAGATGTCCCGTGTGCGCTCCTGGCCTGGGCTTCCCTGGAGAGCTCCGTGTCTGGAAGGGCACGTTCCAAGGCCGGCTTGGGGTGACCACTCATCCTCTTATAGCTCCGGTCCCATCTCAGGATCCCGACGCTGAACCTTCAGAGGAACCAGGTGTTGGTGCAGGAGCCAGGGCAGCTCCAGAGCCTGAGGAAGGGCCACCTCCCACCACAGGGCCCCCTCCAGAGGCTGCTCTGGAGCCAGGGCCTGCTTCTGGAGGGGCCCCTTCGGGACACCGGGAGCTGACACAGGACCCCGCTCGTCTGCAGGCACAGCCGACCCCTGATGTTGTTCTGGGACGGCACCCACGGTTCTATCTGGATTATCAGGCCCTGTCCAGACATATGGGTCTGGAACTCTCCTTCCAAGGAGATCTCCCGCCCTTCTGTCCACCTGATCTCCTACAATTTCTTTCCATTTCCTCCGAAGAGTGTGTTAATGTTTTGCTTTTTTTCAGTTTGCTGTTTCTGTTGTATGTTGTCTATCATTCTGATTATTTTTGATTTTAATTAAATAATTTGAAAGTGGTGCTTTTTACCTTTTTAAACTGTAAGTGTCGTGGGCCCTCGGTACAGTCACTGTGTGTGCAGCCAGCACCACCGTCCAGGCCAGAGCACTTCCTTCCCCAGAGCAAACCCCGTCCCAGGGCCCTCGCGCCCCAGTGTCCTCACCCCTGCCCCCCAGCAGCCCCCAGTCTGCTTTCTGTCTCTGCTCCTTCCTCTGGGAACTAATAAGCATGAGGTTTCTTTTTGGTGTTCTGGAATTAGATAATGGTCATGGTTTCAGAACATAGTGACTATGGTAAATATTCGCTAATAAATGGTGAAGTATATTTCAATAAAAATAACGCTATCTGTAAACAAAGAAATGGTGCATAAGGAAAAATAAGCCCCTGTATCATGACAGTAAATGCCCAAGACATTCGGCTTGCATGTATATGGGGGTTTTTTCCAAGGAAACACATCTCCATGGGTGAGTACCTGGCATTCCTGGAAATTAAAGAATTATGAGAAAGTATTCCTGCAGTGATGATGACGGCGATGTTAACAGCTTAATAACAGGTCAGTGCCAGGTGCCTCCCTGCGACTGCCACACTTGCTCCTTCTCTCTCCAGGACACCCCTATGACCCTGCTTCTCACGCTTGCATTAGAATAACCTGCAGGGCTTGTGAAAAGAGACCGTTGAGCTCCATCCGCCAAGTTTCTGACTCTGAGTCTGGGGTGGGGTTCAGGAACTTGTTTTTCCTAACAAGTTCTCAAGCATTGCTGATGCTCCTGGTCAGGGTGCACATTTTGAGAACCACTGCCTAGATCATGGGTGTTATGGTATGTCCCATTTGACAGGTGAGGACGGGCATGGAAGTGGGCACACAAGGTCAGGGGTGGTGCCAGGTTCCTCTCTAAAGTGAAGACATGGCATAAATGTGGGTCAGGCCGGCCAGCAGGGCTTAGAAAAGGAAGCTGATCTCTGGGGACTCTGCTCTCATCCCTCCCCAGCCCCCATCACTTACCTGGTAACTGAACTCTGGCTGCCAGGAGAAGTGAAATGTGGGCCCTGAGGCCACTGAGATAAAGAAGAGACTCTCCCCAGGGCCAGGCTCACCACTTCAATGCCTGCTCACCTGATGTCTTCTTGAATGAAGACATGTGAGTTACAGGGAAGGTAAAATATGCTGCCTGCACTGGGTGGTCCTCCACACCTTTCTGCCCAGGAGGTTCCAGGAGGGTGTTTTCCCCATCCTCCCTGGGTGTTTCCTTGCTTGATCATTTCTCAGAGACAAAAACTCTGCTCCTTCCCTGTGATCATTCAAAGTCAGACTGTAAGCCTAGCTCCAACAACAATGCGTAAATGCCAACTTCAGATATTAACAACAATGAGGTTCATTCATTCACCAATTGTAAAGGCACACATAAATTCTTTAAAAATTTTGAGAACACAAAAAATAAATGGAACTGAATTAATTAAGCATCCCAGATTCCCTATAAAAAAAACAAATCAAGGAAAACTTCTCCACACACATTTTGGAAATTTTACTGAATTAGTAACTCCACTCCAGTGATTTATGTTTATGTCCCATGACCTGTGTGTCTTCTACCTTCTCATCTTCCGAATAAGCAATCTAGTCTTTCTCTGAGATCACTGCTTTTTAACACAGCCAGAGCAAGTGGCACGTAAGAAAGAGTTCAGTAGACAACACATTCTGACTGAAGGACGCAAAACAAGCGTGTCTTTTAAATGCATTTTTCTATGAGCTGCATCCAGGGACCTGAGGAGTTCTCCCACACAGGCAGAGAAGTCAGGCGGGTGGCTGAATGCACAGGTCAGATTTGCAGAGGAGATCCTCTGGCCTCCAAAGAGAGGTTATGGATTATAGACTCAGGGGTGGGAAGGAGGACTGTGGGGAGAGGGCCACAGGGCTGCTCCCTGTACGTACTGCTGCAGGATGCTTGCCATAAATGTACTGACTTTTATCAGTGAGCTTCAGGGCCCATTTTCTGTAAAATCAGGATGACTGCAGTCATCTTGTTCCTGGGGAATCCTTCTTTCCTTGTCTCCAAGGGAAAAATTCAGTGGAGAGACAAGATGGAGAGTTAAAGCCGCAGGGGAGTTTTATTTAGCCAAAGCAAAAGGAAAGTAAGCCCCAGAGACAGAGGAGGGGGTCTGACCCGGGGGTGGGTAGTCGCTCCCTGGGATTCACTCTGTGTTTTTCATGGGAGGGCATTTGGATTCCTCCCTCCCATTCTGTCATTCTCATACTACCTTTCAGACTGTCTTGTTCCTCCCCTTCAGCCTCTATGCAAGTTTGTGTCCGCATTCTCCTGATTGTCTTAGAGAAACCCACGGTGGGACCAGAACCGTGATGTACATGATGTAGCAGTGACATTATGATGGCCTCATGCCGTTCATGACAAGGCCTCCTTAAATGCGTGGGCTGTAAAATCAGGAAGATCCCTGTGACTCTTATCTCTTCCTTATCAGTTTGTGCTGACCTGCAGAAGCGGTTTGTCTCAGGGAGACGGGGCAGTCACAGGGAGGAATGTGGCTGGAGACTGCCTGCGGTCCTCCTTTCTCCCCTCCTGCTCATGTCTAACTGCCTATTCTAACAATCTTAGACTTTAAAATAGTTCCCTCACCTGAGAAAACTGTTGGGGAAAGGACATGTTGGTTGTTCCTAAAGAAATGCTAGTCTGCACTATATGCAAAAATTAACATTAAATGGATCAAAAATAAAATACTTAAGAGATAAATCTATAAAAGTTTATATGAAAACAGAAGGGAAGAGCGTCATGATATTAAATTTGTATTTTGCAGTGGTGTTTTGGGTGTGGTACAGAAAGAACAGTCAACAAATACAGAACAGATACATTGGACTTTGTCAAAATTAAAAAATTTTTTTCATGAAAAGGACACTATTAACTTAATGAAAAGGCAACTCACAAAATTAAAAAATACGTATTTGCAAACCATGTCAGGTCAAACCCCTGTGCAATGCTTATAGAAATGTGAAATGGTGCAGGCATTTTGAAAAACCTAGACAAAATTAAATCTAGAATTACCCTCTCCAGCACTTCCACTTTTGTATTCCACATTCCACCCAAACAATGAAAACAGAGTCTCAGACATTTGTTCATCAGCAGCATTATTAAAATTAGCCAAGTGTCCATATATCCATCCATGGAGAACTGGAGAAACCAAGCAGCTCATTCATACAATGACGACGATTCACCTTTAAAGAAGAAGTTGTGACACAGGCCACGACATGGATGGACCTGGAAGACATGTTGTAACATGAAACAGAGAGGCCCCAAAGGGCAGCTGATTTCCCTTATGTGAGGAACTTAGATGTGTCAAATTCACGGTGACAGAAAGTAGAATGGTGGGGGCCAGGGGCTGGTGGTAGGGAGGCCTGGAGTGCTGTTTTTAACGCGTTTCAGTAGGGGGAGATGAAAGAGTTCTGGACACTGATGGTATAGATATTTGCAGGACGATGTAAATGTACTTAATGCCCTTGAATTGTACACATAAAAATGGTACTTTAATGTTTTGTACATATTAAAACAGTAAAAATACATGAATTTCATTGTGCTTCTAGAAGGTTTTCAGTTTAATGCTAAGTGGATATTAGCTTACAAGTCCACATGAACTATGATTCCATTTTTATAAAAAGAATTCATGTATATATATATATATATACATATATATACATATATATATGTGTGTGTATGTGGGAAGTCACATGGGTATTGGTTTTTTCTATGAGGTATTTTCTACAATGAGTATATTTTTACCTAACATTAAAGTGAACTTACACATTTCTGATTCATGTTCCTTAAATTCTTAATTATATACATTAATACATGAATATATTTCCTCCATTTAAAACGTTTTCATGAGCTGTCATTTAAATATCCACATTCAATATAGATTAAAGAAAAAAGTCACTGAAGTAAAAGTCATTAAAGCAATTAACATAAATCACAGGAAAAGCTCATTGGACCCAGAGGAAGAAGATACAATATCATTAACACCGTTGGCAGGAAAAGCAGTTTCTACTTTCCCCCTTTTCTCCATTTATAAATATATATTTTTTTCTATAAATAACTCGTTTCTGTTGGTTGGAGAAAGACTTGAGAAGCATGAAGGATCTCTGACAGGAAGGGAGCAGCATAAAATGTCGGCCTTCCCTGGGCACCACCCAGCCCGGCCCCTTTCCTTCCGCGGCCTTTGGCCTTGTCGCGGACCGGGTACTGGGGGTGCACCCCACCCCACATTCCTCCGCAGCCCCCGCACCCCATCCTGAAACAGTGAGAGCACCTCTGCCGGGGGCCTGCACTCCTCCCCCGCCCGCCTTGGCTGAGGACGCGCAGGAACCACGAGACTAGATTTCGGTGGTCTCAGCTCTCTCGGGACCGTAACAAAAAACACCGGGAAAGGAGGATAAGGGGTGACGCCGAAACCCCACTGGAGTCGCGCTGGAAGCTTCTCTCTGAACTGCCCGGCAGGCGAGCTGGGTACCTGGTGCCCCCAGGCAGGCGCGGGACCCTCCGCCCCACTGTCAATGGGCCCCAGCCGGCCTCCCCGTCCCGGGTCCACTGAGGCAGGCCCACCTGCCTCCGGACAGGCTGGGCGTCAACATGAATCACGTCCCCTCGTAGGTCTGCGACCCTCCGGTGGCGCCGCCCACAGGCCGGCTCACCCAATCGCGGCGTGGTCGGGCGGTGGGGCGGAGCCGTTGGGCCGAATCCCTGACGTTAAATGGAGGCCTCCGGGCCGCTGCCTCCGAGCCCCGGGACCAGAACCTGTTCCTGACCCTGAGCACCTTCGCCCACCGAAGGCGAGCGTCCCCACCCCCGCCAGGGCTTGGCCGGCGAGGCTACCCCGAGAGCCTGCGCTGCCACCGGCCTTGGCGGTGGAGGGTGGGGATCCCAGGAAGCGCGGCTCGTGGGCCAGGCCGCGTTGCACTCAGCCTCCCGAGCCCCTCATCGCGGGGTGCGGGACGGCTGCTACCTGCGGCCAGGCATCCGCATCTGGAAGTGGCTGGCGAGTCGCAGGGCCGGTAACCGGAAGCACGCCTGGTGCGTGACCCACATCTTGATCGCCTCCCAGCCCTGTGTAAAGACTTGGGAGGACGCATTAAGTGTTTTTACTCCGCTTTAGTGGCTCTAACATCTCAGAAGGAAGTAGGGTGGCTTGTTAGAAGGGCTGGTCTAATCAGATACTCGGTGTTCGTTCCTAGGTCTCTGAAATATGCATCCTTCGCTCCTCCTGACTGTCCTCGGTTTGGGAATAGCCTCAGCTGCTCCATCCATTGATGTTGGCTTAAGTGCATTATGGTCCCAGGGGACGGCCACTCACGGGAAGCTATATGGCAAAGTTGGTAACATCTGATACTGTCCAGAGGGTCCCTCAGATAACGGTCGGTGCTGGTGGGAGTTTATAGCAGAGAGTAGCTTCTTGAGGCCGGCTCTCACCAAGGCTGTAATCATGGCATGCTGAACAGAAAGAGGGGTGTTCATCACGCTGTGTGGAAGGTGGAGATCAGCTTAGTGAAGTATAACACCATCCTGGCCATGGTTCCTCTTGCTCTCTGCAAATACACGTAGTACTGGTGAGTTGGTTTTAAATAGAAATAAAGATGATAGGTGATATGTTTGCCTCCAGAATGAAGAAGGGTGGAGACGAGCAGTGTGGGAGAAGAATCTAGAAATGATTGATAAGCACAATGAGGAACATGCCCTAGGGAAACACAGCTTCACAATGGCAATGAATGCTTTTGGTGACATGGTGAGTGTGGTGTGGATTGCCGAACTTTGGTTTCTCTCCTCAGGACTTTATCATCAAATCTTCTTTTTCTCACATTCTATCTCCTTTCCCTTGAAGACCAATGAAGAATTCAGGCAGGTGATGGATACCCTTCAAAAGCAGAAGTACGAGACAGGGGAAGTGTTCCCAGTGCCTTCCCTTGCTCAGACCCTGCCATCTGTGGACTGGAGAGAGAAAGGCTCTGTAACTCCTGTGAAGAACCAGGTAGGACAGTGTTCATCATATGTCTCTCCAAGGATAAAGGCAAAAAGGAATTGGCCTCCTTGCCTTGGTACACTGTGGAACATTATGCAGTTCACTAATTTTTTTAAAAAAGATAAAAAGATTTTTTGGAAAAGGCAAAACTATAGACACAGAAAACGGGGAGAGGTGTTCACTCCCAGGGAACACAAAGTGGAGTATTTCTGGGAATGATGGGACTTTTCTATATGTTGATTGTGGTGGTAGATACACAACTGTATGCTTTTGTCAAAACTCTTGGACGTGGACATCAGTAAATGAATTTTATTGTATGTAAATTATACCTTAATTTAAAAAATTAACTAAATTATAAGGACAGAAAAGAAACAAGGATTTTAGCCAGGGTAAAACAACACACACACATAAGCACTTGCACTCACATATACAACCTAAGAGCACTTACAAAGAAATACTCTAAGTACACATTCATGAACAGTAATATGAATAGCATCCACAAGTGCCCTAGCAAAACATTAAACCAATTGCAAGTACTTCTTGTGATAAAAAATCATAACTGCCGAGACCTATACGTAGTCTGGTTTAATTTTTCCTCAGTTTCCAGATAGAAGTGTCCTGTGATACAGACTGAAAAGCCTAACAAATGCCACATCAAAATATGGATTAAAAAATACTTTCAGAATGTATTTGTACTTTTAAAATTAATACATGTTGATACCTTGAAACTTAGTGACATATAAAGAGTATTTAGTTTTAGACAAGAAAGACCAGTGACTAATGCATATTTTCTATTTGATGACTTTCGTGCAGTCTTTTTGGCTTTGTCCTCACTGAAGATGGGGAATGATAGGGGAATTTCATGATTACTTTTTCCATTTTGGAGGGAGGTTATAATATTTGTATATTTATGTTTTGCCCTGCCTGTGTATTGAAAATGAATTTTTATATCTTCTGGATAGGGAATAAAATAAAAATAGCGTAAACTAAAACCTGAAGATAATTTAAAAAAAAGATAAAAAGATTTTTCAGTTCAAAAGGCTGTTGTGAAAGTCTTGCTATTTGTTTTGTAGACTGAGAACATTTTCATTTTGGTTTCAGGGTTGGTGTGGTTCTTGTTGGGCTTTTAGTGCAACTGGTGCCCTTGAAGGACAGATGTTCCAGAAAACTGGCAGACTTGTTCCCCTGAGTGAGCAGAACCTGGTGGACTGCTCGGGACGTCAAGGCAACGGTGGCTGCAGAGGGGGCCTAGCGAATTTTGCCTTCCAGTATGTTACTGACAATGGAGGCCTGGACTCAGAGCAATCCTATCCCTATCATGGAAAGGTAAACTGAGCTCCTTATATAGACTGTTACCAAAGTTGAACACTTTCAGAGAAAATGGCTACCGTATTTTAAATTCACTATTTGGATTGAAGATTTTTATATTCTGTCAGAACTGTCATTAAAATTATTTCATCTCATAACTTTATCTGTTCAGGTGGTTACTATATAGTTGTCCGTAATTCTATGTTATATATCTTTCTATTTACTCTGATTTCTTCACGGTGAAAAATTTCTTATGGACAGGCAGACTACAAATGTCTCATTAAACAGAGACATTGTAATTTTTAAATTTCAAAACAATCAAATAATTTCACCTCCTGGGATGCTTCATAATAAATGACTTGGAGATGATTAAGCTGCAGACTGTCTTGCCCTCATATTCCCTGGGAACTGGGTATTAATAATCAAATTTCTTCCCCTTTAGCTTGAAAGGAGGAACCCTGCAAATACAACCCTGAGTATTCTGCTGCCAATGTGACTGGATTCCACGGAATCCCTGCCCAGGAGAAGGACCTAGAGGTCATAGTGGCAAACGTTGGGCCCAGTTCTGTTAATATAGACGCAAGCAAGCAAACATTCCAGTTCTATAAAGAAGGTAAGCATTTGTCTATCTAGGGATTTAGACAGAAAAATTGGAAAACCACTACGACATACAGCAAACATAACTCTTTGGTATGTGGAATTCAAGGTAGAATTATTGGGAGTGTGGATTTAACACAGTTGTCCACTATGTACAGTAATATATGTGACTGATATTTTCATTGCCATTGCTTGGACCATATCCCCATGATTTTAAGCACTTCAAAAATATATTTAATTGGCTCCATAAGTCAACTGATAATAGCTGAATTTACTTTTTCCCCAATTGTGAGATCTTTAAAATTTTCCAAGGAATTTTACTCCTGTAATTAAAGCTTGAAAAGAACCCTTAGCTCAAGGAATATTGTGTTCTGTGCTGATACCTTAGGCTGACATCCTGCAAATAGAATTCTATAGAAATAGATTCTATAGAAATAGGATTTCGCCAGTGCTGTTTTATGCCCCTTGACAAGTCATTTACAAAACAGACTGTGTTAATTTAAGTCCCTAGCCTAGATTTTTAAATCTTGTTTTTAAATATCTGGATTGATGTCTTCTTTTGAGATGCCCTCCTACTGTGGTTGATAGGCTGGGTTATAGCCATGTGTCACCTGGTGGTTCTCCCCACAGCATTGAATTACTCCTTCCCAGGCACATATTATGATGCAAAGGGAAACAGCCAGAACCGGGATCATGCCGTTCTGGTGGTTGGCTGTGGCTTCGAAGGAGCAGAATCACATGATAATAAACATTGGATTGTCAAGAACAGGTATAAACGGTCAATAATCTTTATGAAATTGTAAAGTTAATCCATTTTGAATCAGTGTTAGACACAAGTCCCTGAACCTTTAAGCACACTTCAGAAATCCCGAAATCTTTATCCCCTGTACAGTAGACACATATTAATGTTGGATTATAGCACTGAGTTACTGTTCTCAATATTACTAGCATATTGATATGGTTTTGTTACTAAAGCACTTTCTAAATTCGAGAAGCTTCATAATTCTGAAGTCCATCTGGCCCCAGTTTCCTTTCCCTGCCTCTCCATTTGCAGTTCTGTGAAAGGTTTAGTGGGCAGAAGTTAATGTGCAGGTTTACAAATCAACCATGAACAGGAACTGAGTGATTCTCTCTGAATCTCTCGGCCTCTGGTGAATTATGAAGTCTCAGGTGTTAATGATAATAAAGATAAATTGTTGGATTTTTTTGTAATAACAAGAAACCCCTCTTTTCTTTCAGCTGGAGTACAGGCTGGGGCATGAATGGCTATGTAAAGATAGCCAGGGACCAGAACAACCACTGTGGAATTGCCTCCACGGCAAGCTAGCCTATTGTGTGAGCGGATGGTGATAATGAAGGACTTGACTGAGAACAGACTCTCCCTGGGAGGAATTTTGTTTTAAATGGACCAGACCCTTTTGTGTGGATTAAAAACAATCATTAAAAATCCAAGTTGTGATTTGTATTCTGTGACATTTTGCCCTGGAAAACCTGACCACTTCTCCTATTACTGTTATAAACAGCTTTGTATGATTAACTTACCTAACTCTTGAAAGTTTATGTTTGAAAGGATGCATAAGTTTTTAAATTTTAAAATAAAAAAATTTCAAAATAGAGGTGGTGTTTATATTTTTAATATGTTTGTTTTGTTTTGTTTTGTTTTTTGTATAGTCAAATTTAAATTGAGCTGCAAACCTGTAAGTGAACGTGCCGTGCCGGTGGTCCATTAGGAGAATGGCAGGGTCTCCTACACTTCTGGGTATTATGTGCAGATCGCATGTCAGCTGCCCCTTGGCAGAGTCTGAACAACCTTTGAATGGAGCAAAATATAAAAGACAATGTATAAAGCCAAAAGTAAATTATTTTAATGAGGAAAAAATAAACAATTTAGAAAGTGCACAGATGCATAGGATTTCTAAACTAAAAAGGGGCCTTAGATCATGATAATTTGGCCCAACAGGGGACAACCCAGCCTAGTTACAGAACCAATGTCATGGAGCCAGTTTCTGGTGCATTTTCCCCAATTACCATTGAAGACCACATGGCCACTTTGTTGTCAAGGAAGGACTTGGACACAGCGGGTTGCCGAGAGTGTTTGTGTTGGGTCCACAAGGGGTGAAGAGTCAGCTCCCAGATGTGAGGCTGGCCTTCAAAATAGCGCTGTGGCCGCAGAGGGGGAAGATGTGTGAGAGCATCCAAGTGATAGCCTGAGGCAGAATTTGCACCAGTACCAAATCTTTCATTCACAGAATGATTAATACTATAACATAACCTTGATGACTTATTGCCATTCAGGATTCACAAATCAGCACTTTGTATTCATAGAGCAGGTCCCCTGAGTGGAAGTAAGGAACCGGCTGTTCTCACAGTGCCTCGCACTCCCATCTACTTAATGCTCGGTGACAGTGGGGGCCATCTACATGCTCTGCGGAAAAGGATATATGACTCCAGATGCCCCCACGGGTCATCTGCAATTATGAAGATTTAAAAAAAATGACACAACTGCAAGTTCTTAAAAAAGAAACAAAGAAAATCAGATACAAGAACAAGACAAGAAATAATCATACAACCCTTGTCATTACAAATAGCTAACATTTGTTGAGGACTTAGTCTATGCCAGACACGTGAGAAATCTCAAGTTGTAATACCTGGTCAGACTGTTCTCACCTCTTTTTATGTTTTGTCTCTCCAGACGTCAAATATCATGGAGGATTACGAGTCAGCTTCACTGTTGCATGCATGTAGCTCTAAGGGTAATTTGCTCCTGCTGTGAGCACTGCCAGGTTGAATGTCCGGTTGAATGACAGTGTTTCTCAGAAGTCCAAGAAATTTTTGAATAGGTTCATCTTTTTCTCTAGGATTTTGTGTCAATACAATAATAATGCTGCTTAGTGGCAGCCCTACAGTAGTCACAGCTATTCTGATAACAATTACCCTAAAGCACTAAAATGTGGCTAGTGTACAAATTTCTATATCCTGAAGTTCTGTATGATATTAATAGCTTTTTGTCTATATGGCAAATGCCTTCTTGTGATAAAATTTTAATAATTACTTAAATATCTATGTTGAGCATTTAGAATGCTGAAGCAATATAAATTTTGAATGAGAAATTACAGCTGAACATTACTCATTAATACATGCTAGAGACTGTGCTTTTTTGTTATCAGAAAAGTAAGCTAAATTGCTATGTATGACTTTTTGTCAGAGCAAAGACTCAGGTAATTATTTTAAGAAGCTTGTGTGAGTTGTTAATTGTATTTCTCATTATGCATTGATATATCCTTAAATAGGGAAAACTGAATCAAATTATATAAATTGGGGTGATTCCCCATTAACTTATGTCTAAATTATGTTTCAATGGGTAGTCTCTTAATATTTTAATTTAATCTTTTTCTATTTCTCCTACTTCCAATCTCCCTAAAACACACACACACACACACACACACGTACACACATTCACAAGTCTGCCCTTTCTTAAATTTTCTGGAAGAGTATTTTTTAAAGCATTTCAAATGCAGGTGGTGACTTTTAATTTACCTTTCTGAGAAGACTGAATGGTTTTGTATTGGTGTTGTGAACTGTTATAAAACAGTGACATCTTCTTTGAGTTTTGAGGCTGAAGAGAACCGAAGCAGTCACCTAATGCATGTTCTCACCAATAGGAGAACTGGGCACAGCCAGCATAAAGTTACCCAGATTAGAAGGACAAGTCCATTCAAGAGACTGGTCCAAACACAGGCACAGGGACTCTCCTATGTCAAAAATCCAGAAATGGCAAAATTAAAGCTACTAAATCAAAAAAGGTATATGGTAGGGTTTATTGTGCAAGTAAGAACAGTTCACATGCTGTCACAAGAACAGACCCAGAGACCAATGGAACAGACTAGAGAGTCCAGATATTAACCCAAGCATATATGGTCAATTAATATATGATAAAGGCGCCATGGATACACAATGGGGAAGTGACAGCCTCTTCAGCAACTGGTGTTGGCAAAACTGGACAGCTACATGCAAGAGAATGAAGCTGGATTACTGTTTAACTGCATACAAAAAAGTAAACTCGAAATGGATCAAGGACCTGAAGTAAGTCATGAAACCATAAAACTCTTAGAAGACAGCATAGGGAAAATTCTCTTGAATATAAACATGAGCAACTTTTCATGGATATACCTCCCTAGGCAAGGAAAAATGAACAAGTGGGACTATATCAAACTAAAAAGCTTCTGTACAGCAAAGGACACCATCAGTAGAGCAAAAATACATCCTACAGTATGGGAGAATATATTCATAAATGACATACAACAAGGGGTTGACATCCAAAATATATAAAAGCTCACATGCCTCAACAACCAAAAAGCAAATAACCCAATTAAAAAATGGGCAGAGGGTTTGAACAGACACTTCTCCAAAGAAGAAATTCATATGGCCAACAGGCACATGAAAAGATGCTCCATATTGCTAATCATCAGAGAAATGCAAATTAAACCACAATGACATATCACCTCAACCCAGTTAAGATGGCCCACATCCAGAAGACAAACAACAACAAATGTTGGCAAGGATGTGGAGAAAGGGGAGCCCTCCTACAGTGCTGGTGCGAATTTAAACTAATTTAACCATTGTGGAAATCAATATGGAGATTCCCCCCAAAATGAAAAATAGAAGTACCATTTGACCCAGGAATTCCACTCTTAGGAATGTACCCTAAGAATACATGATCCCACATTCAAAAAGACCTATGCACCACTTGTTTATTGCAGCACTATTTACAATAGCCAAGAAATGGAAGCAACCTAAGTGTCCACCAGTAGATGAATGGATAAAGAAGATGTGCTACATATACACAGTGGAATATTATTCAGCTGTAAGAAGAAAACAAATCCTACCATTTGCAACAACATGGATGCAGCTAGAGGGTATTATGCTCAGTGAAATAAGCCAGGCAGAGAAAGACAAGTACCAAATGATTTCAGTCATCTGTGGAGCATAAGAACAAAGCAAAAACTGAAGTAACAAAACAGCAGCAGACTCACAGAACCCCACAATGGACTAACAGTTACCAAAGGGAGAGGGATTGGGGAGGATGGGTGGGAAAGGAGGGAGAAGGGGAATAAGGGGCATCATCACAATTAACACATATAATGTAGGGTGGGAGCACAGGGAAGGCAGTACAGCGCAGAGAAGACAAGTAGTGACTCTATAGCATCTCACTACCGATGGACAGGGACTGGAATGGGGTGTGTGTGGAGGACTTGATAATCGGAAGAATCTAGTAACTACAATGTTGCTCATATGATTGTCTATAATAAGAAGACAAAGAACTGTTCTTTTACTTAATAAGAAGTAAAAGAACAGTTCACATGCAAACTGGGAGCTTTCTTATGAAGCTCAAGGTCATGACATCACAATATGGCTTTTAAAGTGAAAATGAGGGTGTCTAGCCTTTACAATGATTGATTGTTATATCGGGGGAAAAGAGATTTACCTCGCATCATTTTAACATGACTCAGGTTCTTTTATTTTGTCAGATGCATTTACAAGGAACAAGTTAAGTTTCACTCATGTTCCTGAAATAAACCAGATTTAATTTTGCTAATGTGGCTAAGATGGTTTTGTCTGCTCAGCAAATTCTCACATCTAGCTTCATTTTTGTATTTAAAGTTAACAATTTCCTGCTTTTGGTCGTTCTCTCAGAATGAAGAGTGTGACCAACCACCACTGCTGAGGAAGCTAGGCTGAAAATCACAGTCATTGTTTGCAGTAGTTGAGTCAGGAGGATGGAGTGTTGTGCGGTCCCTGTGACCAGCAGTTAAACGTTGTGATCATGGACATGGCTGGTCAGATCACTTCGTACTTTCAGGTGTCTTATCCTGATGGATATTATTAAGAGTGGGAGTGGCTGCCAAAAAGCATTTAGAACACTTGGGAGAATACTATGCACTTAGGACATCAATATGATTATTATAAGGAAATCAGTATCTAAGGAGGTGTTCCTGCGCGGCCGTTGGTGACAGGGAAGAAAAGTCAGAGCTACTCAGGGCGCGCCGGCTGGTCACTGGATGCCCACGCCCAGGGGTCAAGACGGATGACCTGGGATTGTCATTCAGAAAAAGAGCTCTTCCAATGCAGATAGCATTTCAATTTCAGAATGACACAGTCATGTGCAATAGAATCCTGACCAGTTTTGCACTTTGGAGTGAACAATATACATTACATATGTATTAATCTGTCTATACACCCCTGCATATACATACGCATTCGTGCGCACGCGTGGGGGTGTGTGGGTGTGGGTGTGGGTGTTTGTGGGTGGGTGTGGGGATGTGTGTTTGTGGAGGGGAACGGGTTTGGGTGTATGGGTGCGCTGCTACAAATACCCCAGGGTGAGGAGAGGTCCTGGTATGACACACACGCCCACGCGTGGGAACACCTGCCAGGAGGATCAGCCCGCAGTTTCCCAACATCCCTGCCCCAGGTAGGAGTCTCAGGTCAACAACTGCCCCAGGAGAGGACTCGGCCTTCTGCTTTCCCGCGCAGTGCGCAAGCGCCAGGGGGCGGAGCCCAGGGCTCGCCCGCCCCGCCCCCGGTCTCGCAAACGTCTTTGGGCCGCGCCGCGCGTTTTTGACCCGCTTGCTTTCGGGAAGGAAGCCGGACCGCTGGGAATGGCGGCCGTGGCGGAGCAGTGGGTGCTGGTGGAGATGGTCCAGGCGCTCTACGAGGTGAGCTCGGGGCCCCCGGCCGCAGCCGGCCCCGGGGACGTGGGACGGTGCGCGGGCTGTGTTCGGAGGCCTGGGCGGGCCTGGCCCGGTCCCTCAGCGTCCGTCTCTGGAAGGACTCGCGGGCACACCCGCCCCGGCCGCCGAGCGTAGGGAGGGCCGACGAGAGCCCGAAGCGAGGGTCTCGGTTTGAGCTCCGGCGAGCCCGGAGTTCCCTCCGGGCCTGTCCCGGCGCGACAGGAGCGCGTGGAAGAGGGCGCAGGAGAGAGGCTGGTCCCCGAAAACCAGAGTAGGAGCTGTGGGTAAAACGGGGTGGTGGAAACAGCGGGAGATCTGAGTCTAGAAAGGCCCCAGGGAACTCGGGGCCTTGGAACTGTGCAGCAGGAAATAGGGAAAAGAATTGCGATACGTTGGGGTTTGTTTTTGTCGGGGCTCGAGGTTTGAAAAGAAACCAAATGATTTAAGATTTAGGAATATGAAATAGTTTGTCATTATTCCGCGTATGTCTCACTTTCTATCCTGTAAAGATAAAACAATTTTAGAGTTTTAGCGGAAGATAGTTTTTTTTGAAAGATCACCTGTTTCAGGTGTGTTAGATAATATGAGATGAAAATACCAGTTTTAGAGAATGTTCATTCATTTGACATGGCATTCACTGAGCTTTGCTGCTTTGTCCGGTAGACCTTTCTGTATATTGTTCTCTGAGTTTTTCAGAACGGTCGTCACTAACCACACGTGGCTCTTAGGCACTTGAAATGTGTCTGGTGCAACTGAGGAACTAAAAGTTTCATTTAATTTAACTTATATGTGTATCTAAATAACTGCCTGGTGCCTGGGTGCTGCGGTTTCAGACAGCACAGATGTAGACGCTGGCAATAGTGGGTGAACAAACAGGTAAAAGTCCCTGTCCTTATATCATCTAAATTCGTGTCAAGTGAATCTAGTTCTTCTATGGATAATTTTTTTAAAACTGGATATGGCTGCTTACTGGCAGCTGATGATGGTGTCTTCCATTAAGACTTATCAGGACTTCCTGAAAAAGAGTTGACAGAGCATATGCGGCATAAATGCTGTCCAACATTAGGTTAATTATGGTATCTAATTAAATTTTTTTTAGAAATGAATAATATTCTGCTATGCTCTTGGTCCCAGTTTGGAGACTGCATGATTGAGCAAACATGAGACTTGGGATAAGTGCTTCTGGGTGTAACATTTACAGGAAAGAAAGCTGCATTTGTGATTTGTATTAAGTCACTAGACGTTATTTCAGTTTTTCGTAGGATGATTTCTTTGTGGAGTGAGATGTTTAACTGGTGACTTGGACGGATGCCTGCTAGAATCCAAGTACAGGTGACCCTCGAACAACACGAGGGTTAAGGGTGCCGACCCCCAGCCGTCTAATCCACATGCAACTTGACTCCCCAAACACTTAACTTCTAATAATCTACTGTTGACCATAAGTCTTACCAATAACATAAGCAGTCAATTAACAACATATTTTGTATGTGTGTATATGTATTTTATACTGCATTCTTGCAGTAAGCTAAGGAATACTTTTTCTTTCTTTTTTCTTAAATAATTTATTTTGGATCATTAATCTATAATTACATGTGCAATATTATGATTATTAAACTACCCCCTTCATCAGGTCCCCCCCACCAACCCCATTACAGTCACTGTCCATCATTGTAGTGAGATGCTATAGAATCACTACTTGTCTTCTCTGAGTTGTACAGCCCTCCCCGTGCCCCCCTAACATTACATCTGCTAATCGTAATGCCCCCTTTTCCCTCTTATCCCTCCCTTCCCACCCATCTTCCCCAGTCCCTTTCCCTTTGGTAACTATTAGTCCGTTCTTGGGTTCTGTGAGTCTGCGGCTGTTTTGTTCCTTCAGTTTTTTTCTTTGTTCTTATACTCCACATATGAGTGAAATCATTTGATACTTGTCTTTTTCGGTTGGCTTATTTCACTGAGCATAATACCCTCTAGCTCCATCCATGTTGTTGCAAATGGTAGGATTTGTTTTCTTCTTAGGGCTGAATAATATTCCATTGTGTATATGTACCACATCTTCTTTATCCATTCATCTACTGATGGACACTTAGGTTGCTTCCATTTCTTGGCTATTGTAAATAGTGCTGCGATAAACATAGGGGTGCATCTGTCTTTTTCAAATTGGGCTGCTGTATTCTTAGGGTAAATTCCTAGGAGTGGAATTCCTGGGTCAAATGGTATTTCTATTGAGTTTTTTGAGGAACCTCCATACTGCTTTCTACAATGGTTGAACTAATTTGCAGTCCCACCAGCAGTGTAGGAGGGTTCCCTTTTCTCCACATCCTCGTCAACATTTGTTGTTGTTTGTGTTTTGGATGTTGGCCATCCTCACTGGTGTGAGGTGATATCTCATTGTGGTTTCAATCTGCATTTCTCTGATGAATAGCGATGTGGAGCATCTTTTCATGTGCCTCTTGGCCATCTGAATTTCTTCTTTAGAGAAGTGTCTATTATTGTCCACTGCCCATTTCTTAATTGGATTATTTGCTTTTTGTTTGTTAAGGTGCATGAGTTCTTTATATATTTTGGATGTCAACCCCTTATCAGATACGTCATTTATGAATATATTCTCCCATACTGTAGGATCTCTTTTTGTTCTGTTGATGGTGTCCTTTGCTGTACAGAAGCTTTTCAGCTTGATATAGTCCCACTTGTTTATTTTTGCTTTTGTTTCCCTTGTCTGGGGAGATATGTTCATGAAGAGGTCGCTCATGTTTATGTCCAAGAGATTTTTGCCTATGTTTTTTTCTAAGAATTTTATGGTTTCATGACTTACATTCAGGTCTTTGATCCACCTTGAGTTTACCTTTGTTTATGGGGTTAGACAGTAGTCCAGTTTCATTCTCTTACATGTAGCTGTCCATTTTTTCCAACACCAGCTACCGAAGAGGCCGCCATCTCCCCATTTTATATTCAAGGCTCCTTTATCAAATATTATTTGTATATGTTTGTGTTAATTTTGGATTTTCTCTTCTGTTCCACTGGTCTGTGGGTCTGTTTTTGTGCCAATACCAAATTGTCTTGATTACTGTGGCTTTATAGTAGAGCTTGAAGTCAGGGAGCGTAATTCCCCCTCTTTTATTCCTCCTTCTCAGGATTGCTTTGGCTATTCGGGGTCTTTTGTGGTTCCATATGAATTTTCGAATCATTTGTTTGAGTTCATTGAAGAAAGCTGTTGGTAGTTTGACAGGGATTGCGTTGAATCTGTAGATTGCTTTAGGTAGTATAGCCATTTTGACAATATTGATTCTTCCTAGCCAAGAGCCTGGAATGCATTTCTATTTGTTAGTGTCCTCTTTAGTTTCTCTTAGGAGTGTCTTGTAGTTTTCAGAGTACAGGTCTTTCACTTCCTTTGTTAGGTTTATTCCTAGGTATTTTATTCTTTTTGATGCAATTGTGAATGGAATTGTTTTTCTGATTTCTCTTTTTGTTAGTTCATCATTAGTGTACAGGAAAGCAACAGATTTCTGTTTGTTTATTTTGTATCCTGCAACTTTGCTGAGTTCATATATTAGTTCTAGTAGTTTTGGAGTGGAGTCTTTAGGGTTTTTTATGTACAATATCATGTCATCGGCAAATAGTGACAATTTGACTTCTTTACCAATCTGGATGCCTTGTATGTCTTTGTTTTGTCTGATTGCCGTGGCTAGGACCTCCAGTACTATGTTGAATAACAGTGGAGAGAGTGGGCATCCCTGTCTTGTTCCCAATCTTAGATGAAAAGCTTTCAGCGTCTCGCTGTTAAGTGTGATGTTAGCTGTGGGTTTGTCATATATGGCCTTTATGACGTTGAGGTACTTGCCGGCTATACACATTTTGTTGAGAGTTTTAATCATGAATGGATGCTGTTTTTTGTCAACTACTTTTTCAGCATCTGTGGAGATGATCATGTGGTTTTTGTTCTTTTTGTTGATATGGTGGATGATGTTGATGGATTTTTGACTGTTGTACCATCCTTGCATTGCTGGGATGAATCACACTTGATCATAGTGTATGATCCTCGATGTATTTTTGAATTCGGTTTGCTAATATTTTGTTGAGTATTTTTGCATCTACGTTCATCAGGGATATTGGTCTGTAATTTTCTTTTTTGGTGAGGTCTTTGCCCGGTTTTGGTATTAGAGTGATGCCGGCTTCATAGAATGAGTTTGGAAGTATTCCCTCCTCTTCTATTTTTTGGAAAACTTTAAGGAGAATCGGTGTTATTTCTTCTCTATATGTCTGACAGAACTCAGAGGTGAATCCTTCTGGTCCGGGGGTTTTGTTCTTTGGTAGTTTTTTGATTACTGCTTCTATTTTGTTGCTGGTGATTGGTCTGTTTTGTTTTTCTGTTTCTTACTTGGTCAGTCTTGGAAGGTTGTATTTTTCTAAGAAGTCATCCATTTCTTCTGTGTTTTCCAGCTTGTTAGCATTTAGATACTCATAATATTCTCTTATAATTCTTTGTATTTCTGTGGGGTCTGTCGTTATTTTTCCTTTCTCATTTCTGATTCTGTTTATGTGTGTAGATTCTCTTTTTCTCTTAATGAGTCTGGCTAGGGGTTTATCTATTTTGTCTATTTTTTCAAAGAACCAGCTGTTGGTTTTATTGATTTTTTTTCTATTTGTTTATTCTTCTCAATTATATTTATTTCTTCTCTGATCTTTATTATGTCCCTCCTTCTGGTGACTTTGGGCCTCATTTGTTCTTCTTTTTCCAATTTCAGTAATTGTGTCTTTAGACTATTCATTTGGAAATGTTCTTCCTTCTTTAAATAGGCCTGGATTGCAATATACTTTCCTCTTAGAACTACCTTTCCTGTGTTCCACAGAAGTTGTCGCTTTGTGTTGTTGTTGTCATTAGTCTCCATGTATTCTTTCATTTCTGTTTTGATTTGGTCGTTAACCCATTGATTTGTTTGGAGAATGTTGTTAAGTCTCCATGTATTTGTGAGCCTTTTTGATTTCTTTCTAAAATTTGTTTCTAGTTTTATACCTTTGTGATCTGAGAAGTTGGTTGGTAGGGTTTCAATATTTTTGAATTTACTGAGGTTCTTTTTGTGGTCTAGTATGTGGTCTCTTCTGGAAAATGTTCCATGTGCACTTGAGAAGAATGTGTATCCTGCTGCTTTTGGGTGTAGAGTTCTGTAGATGTCTGTTAGGTCCATCTGTTCTAGTGTGTTGTTCAGTGCCTCTGTGTCTTTACTTATTTTCTGTCTGGTTGATCTGTCCTCTGGAGTGAGTGGTGTGTTGAAGTCTCCTAAGAGGAATGCATTGCTGTCTATTTCCTCCTTTAATTCTGTTAGTATTTGTTTCACATATGCTGGCGTTCCTGTGTTGGGTGCATATATATTTATAATGGTTATATCTTCTTGTTGTACTGACCCCTTTATCATTATGTAATGTCCTTCTTTATCTCTTGCTACTTTCTTTGTTTTGAAGTCTATTTTGTCTGATACAAGTTCTGCAACACCTGCTTTTTTCTCCTTGTTTGCATGAAATATCTTTTTCCATCCCTTCACTTTTAGTCTGTGTATGTCTTTGGATTTAAAGTGAGTCTCTTGTAGGCAGCATATAGATGGGTCTTGCTTTTTTTATCCATTTAGTGACTCTATGTCTTTTGATTGGTGCATTCAGTCCATTTACATTTAGGGTGATTATGGATAGGTATGTATTTATTGGCATTGCAGGCTTCCGATTCGTGGTTACCAAAGGTTCAAGGTTAACATCCCTACTATCTAAAAGTCTAACAACTAACTTAATATGCTATTAGAAACACAACCCAAAGGTTCTTTTTTTGTTTGTTTGTTTCCTCCTTTTTCTTTCTATTCCATTCTTTATATATTAGGTATCATATTCTGTACTGTTTGTCTATCCCTTGATTGACTTTGAGGACAGTTAATTTAATTTTGCATTTTCTTAGTAATTAGCTGTTCTATTTTCTTTACTGTGGTTTTATTACCTCTGTTGACAGCTATTAATCTGTAGGAACACTTCCATCTATAGCAGTCCCTCCAAAATACACTGTAGAGATGGTTTGTGGGAGGCAAATTCTCTCAGCTTTTGCTTATATGGGAATTGTTTAATCCCTCCTTCAGATTTAAATGATAATCTTGCTGGATAAAGTAATCTTTGTTCAAGGCCCTTCTGCTTCATTGCATTAAATACGTCATGCCACTCCCTTCTGGCCTGTAAGGTTTCTGCTGAGAAGTCTGATGATAGCCTGATGGGTTTTCCTTTGTATATGATCCTATTTTTCGCTTTGGCTGCTTTTAATACTCTGTCCTTATCCTTGATCTTTGCCATTTTAGTTACTATATGTCTTTTTGTTTTCTTCCTTGGGTCCCTTGTGTTGGGAGATCTGCGCACCTCCATGGCCTGAGAGACTATCTCCTTCCCCAGATTGGGGAAGTTTTCAGCAATCACCTCTTCCAAGATGCTTTCTATCCCTTTTTCTCTCTCTTCTTCCTCTGGTACCCCTATAATGCGAATATTGTTCCATTTGGATTGGTGGTCACCCAGTTCTCTCAATATTCTTTCATTCTTAGAGATCCTTTTTTCTCTCTGTGCCTCAGCTTCTTTGTATTCCTCTTCTCTAGTTCCTGTTTCATTTATTGTCTCTTAGACCGTATCCAATCTGCTTTTAATACTGTCCATTGTGTTCTTCAATGATTGTATCTCTGACCGGAATTCATTCCTGAGTTCTTGAATATCTTTCCGTACTTCCATGAGCATGTTAATAATTTTTATTTTGAACTCCCTTTCAGGGAGAGTCATAAGGTCCATATCATTTAAATCTCTCTCAGGATTTGTGTTCATAATTTTGCTCTGGACTAGGTTCCTTTGGTGTTTCATATTTGTGTATGGCGCCCTCTAATGCCCAGAAGCTCTACTCTCTGTAGCTGCTCAGTCCCTGAAGCAATGCGGGGATTGTAGGGGAGTGGTATTTGTGCCTCTAGGGAGGAAAGGGCTGTTTGCTCGTTCCTGGCTGCTATGCCTGTCTCCACTGCTTGAACCAGTGGGCTGAGCACACAGGTATAAGCCTCTGTGCTTTTCGTTTTTAGTTGCTGTAGACAGATCTTCCCTCTGGCTGGCCTAACACCAGGGAAGGATTTCCCGATTTGCAAGCCCGGTGGGGCTGGCCAGAAGAAAGGCGCACTAGTCTGCCTGTCACAGAAGGGGTTCTTGGAGCTGTGTAGGCAGCCAGGGAGCTGGAGCACCTGAAGATCGTGAAAGTTCCCAACCTCCTGGGCAGAGTGCACCCGGACAATTTTGTCTGCCTGTCCTTTCTCTTGAGCAGTAAACTCCGTGCAAACCTTGTCCCTTTAGCGGCTCTCTTGCTAAGGGCTTCTTTGTTAGGAAGTCTCTCAGACTGCCAGCCCTTCTTTTGTTCCTGAGCACCTGTGTATGGATCCCTGCTTTCACAAGCAGCTGGCTTCTTAGTCTCTCCAGGAATTCTGCCTGTCTTAGCTTTCCAACCCCCTAATTACAAGAGTATCATGCAAGCACCATGAAATGTAGGTTTGTCCTCCCAGAGCAGATCTCCAGAGTTAGGTATTCAGCAGTCCCAGATCTCCACTCCCTCCCTGCTCCATTCCTCCTCCTCCTGCCAGTGAGGTGGGGTGGAGGAAGGGCTTGGATCCCACAGGACCACAGCTTTAGTATGTTACCCTTTTCCGTGAGGGCTGCCCTTCTCTCCAGGTGTATGCAGTTTGTTGCAGTCCTCTTTCCCATTGCTCTTTCAAGAGTAGTTGTAGTAGCTTTATTTTCATATTATATGATGTTTTAGGAGGAAGCCTCTGTCTCAACTCTTATGCCGCCATCTTTAATCCAATGGGGAATACTTTTTCAACTTGTTGCAAATCTCCAAAATATTTTCCAGTATATTTATTGAAAAAAATCTGTGTATTAGTTGACCAATGCAGTTCAAACCCATGTTGTTCAGGGGTCAACTGTATTGAGAAAAACAAAAGGGTATTTAGAACTAGAGTCCTTCTTTTTTTTTTAATTATTTTTTTTTGTAAAGGTATTATTGATATACACTCTTATGAGGGTTTCACATGAATAAACAATGTGGTCACTACATTTACCCATATTATCAAGTCCCCACCCATACCCCAATGCAGTCACTGTCCATCAGTGTAGTAAGATGCCACAGATTAACTATTTGCCTTCTCTGTGCTACACTGTTTTCCCTGTGATCCCCTACACCATGTGTACTAAACAAAATACCCCTCAATCCCCTTCTCCCACCCTCCTCACCCGCCTTCCACACTCCTCCCCTTTGGTAACCACTAGTTCCTTCTTGGAGTCTGTGAGTCTGCTGCTATTTTGTTCCTTCAGTTTTGCTTCGTTGTTGTACTCCACAAATGAGGGAAATCATTTGGCACTTGTCTTTCTCTGCCAGGCTTATTTCACTGAGCATAATATCCTCCAGCTCCATCCATGTTGTTGCAAATGGTAGGATTTGTTTCTTTCTTATGGCTGAATAGTATTCTATTGTGTATATGACATCTTCTTTATCCATTCATCTATGGTGGACATTTAGATTCCTTCCATTTCTTGGCTATTGTAAATAGTGCTGCAATAAACATAGGGCTGCATATGTCTTTTTGAATCTGAAAATTTGTACTCTTTGGGTAAATTCCATGGAGTGGGATTCCTGGGTCATATGGTATTTCTATTTTTAGTTTTTTGAGGAACCTCCATATTGCTTTCCACAATGGTTGAACAAGCTTACATTGCCACCAGCAGTGTAGGAGGGTTCCCCTTTCTCCGCATCCTCGCCAACTTTTGTTGTTCTTAGTCTTTTGGATGCTGGCCATCCTTACTGGTGTGAGGTGATATCTCATTGTGGTTTTAATTTGCATTTCCCTGATGATTAGTGATGTGGAGCATCTTTTCATGTGTCTGTTGGCCATCTGAATTTCTTCCTTGGAGAACTGTCTCTTCATATCCTCTGCCCATTTTTTAATCAAGTTATTTGCTTTTTCAGTGTTGAGGCATTTAAGTTCTTTATATATTTTGGATGTTAACCTTGTCGGATATGTCATTTACAAATATATTCTCCCATACTGTAGGATGCCTTTTTGTTCTGTTGATGGTGTCCTTTGCTGTACGGAAACTTTTAGTTTGATGTAGTCCCATGAGTTCATTTTTGCTTTTGTTTCCCTTGCTTGAGGAGATGTGTTCGGGAAGAAGTTGCTCATGCTTATAGTCAGGAGATTTTTGCCAATGTTGTCTTCCAAGAGTTTTATGGTTTCATGACTTACATTCAGGTCCTTGATCCATTTCAAGTTTACTTTTGTATATGGGATTAAACAATAATCTAGTTTCATTCTCTCGCATGTAGCTGTCCAGTTTTGCCCACACCAGCTGTTGAAGAGGCTGTCATTTCCCCATTGTATGTCTGGGGCTCCTTTATCATGTATTAATTGACCATATATGGTTGGGTTTATATCAGGACTCTCTAGTCTGTTCCATTGGTCTATGGGTCTGTTCTTGTGCCAGTACCAAATTGTCTTGATTACTGTGGCTTTGTATTAGAGCTTGAAGTTGGGGAGCATAATCCCCCCAGCTTTATTCTTCCTTCTCAGGATTGTTTTGGCTATTTGGGGTCTTTTGTGGTTTCATATGAATTTTAGAACGATTTTCTCTTGTTCGTTGAGGAATGCTGTTGGTATTTTGATAGTAAAGTTCAGATAATACAAAAAGTTTAAACATTTTAAGAAAGAATTTTATTTTTCTAAATAGCTTTTGAATAAAGTGATTTTATACATCCCTTAACACTGAAAGAATTTTCAGTCAATATTTCGAGATCTTATATAATCTTAATCATTTTTGTGCCTTTTTTAACTATTAAATGTTCTGGTTTAAGACCCTAAATTATATGTGGTCACCTTACTGGCCATCTTCATTGATGGGTGAAGCAAATAAAATAAAACAGTAATTAAGGATGAAGAATATTGAACAGCATATATTAATAAGCTTGATTTAATGAACAAATGTAAATCAATTATTTTAAAAACCCTTCTTGACTGCTTACCTCTGGAGCACAGCCACGCTCTCTCCTTGAGTGTGTACTTTGCTTTATTAAACTACTTTTGGCTTGTAATAAAAAAGTAAATAAATAAAAACCCATCCTTCTCAAGAACACATGAAACAGTAACCATATATTATTCCTTAAAGTATATCTCAGTAAACTTCAGTGACTCAAGTTCATACAGACCATGTAATACAGACTAGGCAACTTTTTAGAAATCATTAACAAACAACAAAACAAAGCCCTTCATAGATATTAAAACAAAAAACACTGAAAACTCATGGGACAAAGTAGAAGCTGTGATAGATGTTAAGTATTAGTCAGAATTGAATAATGACAATATTTGAGAAAATCTTCAAAATTAGTATTTTTATGTAAACTTATACTGTTAAACTCTCAGAAAAGAAAAAAGGGCTAAAAGTTAAAGAACTAAGTGTTCAAGAAGTTAAAAAAGCTAATAAAAAATGAAATAAAAACAAGAGTGGCAACTGGTTAAATAGAAGACAAAGAAATAACAGAAAGATTCAACAGGGCAAAACATGGTAATAAAATAGACAAGCCTGTGGGAAATCTAATGAAAGAGAAAAGACAGTAAGTACAAATATTAGAAATAAAAAGGAACATAACTACACACATACTAGAGATTAAAATATAAAAACATTCTGAACAAATTTATGCCAATAATTTGAAATTTAGAGAAATTATTTCACTTTAAAAGTACCTTTTCAAAAGTTTTAAAAAGAAATAGAATACCAAAATAACCTTATAACCATTTAAAAATTGAATCATCAGTTGAAAATCAGCAGATTCTTACCATGAAGAAAACACCAGATCAAGAGGGCCTCACAAGGGAATTCTACTAAATTTTCAAGAAAGATATTTGCAATCTTACACCAACTGCCTGAGAGTAGAAAATGAGGCTAACTTTATTTTGTTTTAGTTTGGACTCTCCCATGAACAAATGCAAAATTCCTAAAATGAATATTGGTAAATGGAATCAAATGATATATAAAAAAATTTATCTACACAATAAAGTAAGGTTTATAACAGAAATGTAAATTTGGCTTTACAGTAAAAATATAACTCACCACATGAAACATGTAAAGGATAGGAAAATAATTATATAGTTATTTCAAAGCAGAAAAAGCACATGATAAAATTTAGCATCTGTTTATACTAAGAGAAAAAGCCTTAAATAATCTAGTAATAAGGGAATTTCCTTAATCTGATAAAAGCTAGCTGACAAAAATCCACAACAAATATCACACTTAATGTAACAATGTGATAACCCCTGTAACAAAAGGAGTATGACGATTGTCGCCCGCCAGCACTCACCATTGCACCAGAGCTCTAGCCAGCCCCACACCGCCACAATAAAGGTGTGAGCATTACAAGAGAAGAAGTAATCCTCACTTATCACATAGGCCATGATTGTGTACATACAAAACCGAAAAGAATCTAGGGACAAATTCTTAGCATTAGACCTGAAACCATAGAATTCCTTGAAGAAAAAAGGCAGTAAACTCTTGAACATTAATATTAGAATTGTTTTCCTGGATATGTCTCCCCAGGCATGGGAAACGAAAGCAAAAATAAGGGACTACATCCAACTAAAAATCTTCTGCACCACCAAGGAAATTATCAACACAATGAAAAGGCAGCCTACTGTATGGGAGAATTTATTTGCAAACAATATATCTGATAGGGGACTAATATCCAAAATAAAGAACTCATACAACTCAACACCAAAAAAACAATCTGGTTAAAAAGTGGGCAGAGGACCTGAACAGACATTTTTTCCAAAGAAGACATAGAGAATGAACAGCTGGTTAACATGCGAGGTTGGGGACCTGTGAAATAGGTAAAGAGGATAAAGAGGCACAAACTTCAAATTATAAAATAATTTGGTCACAGGATGGAAGTATAGCATAAGGAATATAACTCATAATGTAATAAATTTCTATGATGACAAATGGTAACTACACTTATATTGAAACCAATATAATATTGCATATAAACTACATTTCAATTTTTAAAATTCTTAGAATTAGTAAGAGCTGGCTGGATATTATATCAGTATTCAAGATTCAATTGCATTTCTATGTACTCTTAATAAATAGAAACCTAATTTATAAGAGCAACAAAAATGACAAGGGATCAGGAATAAATCTAACGTGTTAAACCTTTATAAGAAAATTATGTAACTTTATTAAATAAACTTTGAAAGACCTAATAAATGGAGAAGAATTCTATCTTAAGAATGTTAGTTGTTCCCAAATTAATCTACAGATTTCTAACAGAATCCTTACAGCTTTTCATGGAACTTGAAAGACTGGTTCTAAAATTTATATTGAAGAGCAAAAGGCCAGGGAAAGCTAAGACATTCCTGAAGAACAAGAGGCAAGAATTAGCTTTTCTATGAGATATCAAAATGCAGAATAAAACCACAGCAATTAAGATGGTGTGGAATTGGCAGGACATATATATAGAGGATTGGAATAGAACAGAAAGCTCAGAAACAGAGCTATACATATATAGACACTTGATACCCAAGTCCATGCTGCAGATAACTGGAGAAAGGATAGAGTACTAACAAATAAATGATGCTGGGATATTTGAATACCATAGGAAAAGAGAAATACATTAATGTGATACTTGTATGCCACTGATTTCCAAATCACTATTATTTTTAGCCAAATCTAATTTTCTTTGATAGAGATTCCTAACTCAGACCAGACACATAAACACAAGAATTTGAGGCCTAAGTGTGAAAACAAAACATTATACTTTTATTTCCTATAGGGGAATAGCTTTGTGAAATTGGAGTAGGAAAGGACTTCTTAAACAAGATTGTAAAGAAAGCAAAGATCATAACAGAAAAGACTGAGACATTCAATCAAATCAGAATCTTCTATTCCTCAATAGATAGCAAAAAGAATAAAATAAATTGGAGAAAGATATATGCAATGCATATAATAAAAACATTCTTACAAACCAATTTTTAAATAAGACAAACAATGTAATAGGATAAATGAGCAAAAGAGAGCAACCATTGCAAAATTAGAGGGCACTGTTCCCAAGACCACCCTCCCTGCCAACACTAGTCCCCCAGCTTGAGGGGTTCCCAATACCACACTCAGATTTGATAATTCATAAAATGGATTCACAGACTCACGGAGAGCTGTTCTCGGTTTAGCACAAGCAAAGGATTAAAACCGGCAGGTCTTTAAAAATCATTGGAAGATTAAAATGAGAAGGTAAAAAGCACCGAGGGCAGAGTCCACAAAGTACCAAATTTGGAGCTTCTGGTTGCCCACACCCTTGGACTCAGAACAGTGTTACTTCCCCAGCATGGTGATGACCACGTGTGTGGAGTACTGACAACCAGGGAAGCTCACCCAAGCCTTGGTGTCCAGACAGTAAACCGCCCATGTGGCTGACCTCAGTGCCTTTCCTCCAGAGGCTATGCTCCTACCACATGCCTCAAAACTTCTATTGCAAGTTATGTATTTAAAATATTGAATTTAGACACATAATATTGTGTAAATTTAAGGCTTACAACATGTCACTTCGATACATGTGTTTGTTGTGATATGATTGCTGCTGTAGGGAATTTATCCCATTACACAATTATATTGTCTATATTCATTATAGTGTTCATTAGCTCTCTGGCTTATTTCCTGCTTGTGGCAGGTTTGCACCTTTAAACAATATCAATTTTATTCCCCCACTTCCTTGGTAACCACCATTTTACTTTTTTTTTTTTTAACAGACTTTAAGACAGGGAGCATGGGTTTAGACAGAGTAGAGTGAGGGCCTCTGGAAAAACAAAGCAAGATTATCCATTGTGGGATTTGCTTTGTCCTGCCTGGGGGCCCAGCTTATTTTTCTGACTTTACCCAGGTGCTGCTTTTCTTCCTCCAGCCCTAGTCAAGTGATTTGCAACCTGGGCAATTTAACAAGCGAGCCCAAAATAAACAGGAAGGATTCTATCCTGAAAATAAGATTGCATTTTAAAACCCAACTTGTTAAAAAGTAACTTTCTTAACGTACTCTTTAGCAAACAAACAATAACAGCCCACCTTGGGCGCAAAGCAGGAAGTCTTGAGTGATATGCTCCCAGACAAACATTTTGGGGCCACTTAGCAGGTGCACACCCCTAGACAACGTAAAACCCCGGGACTCTCTTGTCCCCTCCTGGCGTGAGCCGGGAGCTCTGTCCTCTCACTTTATCCCTAAATAAAAGCCTCTGCCTTGCTCTCCTACCCTGAGTGTTTGTGAAGCTCATTCTTTGACTCTGCGAACAAGAACCCTGGCATCAACTTGACTATTTTAGATTCCACATGTATGTGATCTCGCACCATACTTGTCTTTTTCTGCTCAAGGTCCATTCATGTTGGTGCAAATGGCAGGCTATCCTCCTTTCTCAAGGCTGAATAATATTCCATCATGTATTATACCTCCTTCCTACCCATTCATCCATGGATGGGGATTTACGGTGTTTCCCTACCTTGGCTATTGTGACTAATGCTGCAACAAACATGGGAGTGTATATATCTCTTTGAAATCCTGTTTTTATTTTCTTTGTGTATACACCCTGAGGTGGAATTGCTGAGTTATATGGTAGATCTATTTTTAATTTTTTGAGGAGGCTCAGTAGTGTTTCCCAAAGTGCTTGGACCACAAATTGCAGTGTTAGTCACAGCACTGGTGTGTCTGGGATGACCGAAGGCCTCAGGGAAACTAAGACACTCCTATCAGGCATGGCATTCCGAGGGTTTAGAAATGCTCTCTAAGAGCAGGAAGTTCACAAAGGCCAGACCTCTTTTAAGGAAAGAGTACATTCTTTGTTACACACCCATAAATTAATAGGGAAAAAACTTCATTAATGGCTAAAAAACATGAAAATGTGTTTAACCTCACTATTAATTGAGGACTTGCAAATTAAAGCCACAACAAGATACTATTTTAGAGTCAGGAATTTCACAAAAAAATAAGTATGACAACAAGTGTAGCGGACACACAGTCATGAGTACTCTCATGCAGACAGTGAGAGCATAAAGCGGAGAAGTAATCTGCAGAACAATTTGGCAAACCCAGTAAAATGGAAAGTGTGTAGCTCAAGAGTCAGTCTTAAATAAAGCAGTTGAACGTCTATGGCAACATTGCTTGTCATAGCTGTAATCCGGAGACATAATAAATGTCAAGTGGAGTAGTGGGTACATGGCGTGCCTTTTGTATTCTTAAGTGGGGCACAGTACTTTTAAAAATGAAATATGTATATAATAATAAAAGATTTATGATAGTAATATACACATATGTATATACCCCAGAGCCTGTTTTGTAGGTGTAGTAATTAGTTTGTATCTTACATTATTACCCAATAATTGTCTTTGTAGCCTAAATATTGAAAGAAAGGGCAGTGAACAATTTTACATTTATACATTGGAAGTGGTTTTACATCTTCGGTACATGCAGGTTTCCTAAGCCCTACTTTCTGTTCCCACACAGAATGATGACCCAGGGGCATCTCCTGTTTGGGGCCTGTGCTTGCAGTCGCCCTTACACGTGGTGTGGTCTGACCACTGAGAAAAGAGGTTTTCAGGTGCCTACTGTGTCTTAGGAATCATGAGAGATTTAAAAGACAGATAAAGCAGAATTTGCGTCTTTCATCACTCAGAATGTATTTGGGGAGGGCAGGAAGAATTCCGGATACCTGGCAAAATAGGACAGTAATGATGACCAGCCCTCTGCAGGGGGCAGTAAACCTCACTGTGCTTAGAGAAAGGTCTGGGAGGGAAACAGGAGATTTAAGTGCTCAAGAAGATTTGCACATGAATTTTTAAAAGCAGCTCCCAGGACTACAAGTGTAATTGACTGTATTCATCATGATGAAGTATTTGATCAAAGCTCTTCTGGAGGCAAAACTTGTTTCTAGGAAATTATTTTAAATATTATGCCAGTCTTTTAACAATGCCCTTTTTAAAAATAGGTAAGCACTCAGGATATTTTTAAGGTTTCTTTGAAATCATTCCAGCCCTGTTATTTAACTTCACTCTCACAGCACTCTGTAATCACTGACATTTCCAGACTTTTACTCCTAAGGATTTAAAATGCCATATGCTACTGACTTGATGTAAATAAAGAATAGCTTCATAATTTCTAGCAATGGGCACACATCTCTCCAAGGCACCACACCCACCCTTCTTCTTGCTTAAAGAGGGCAGTTCCTTCCTCTGGGGTGTTCAGGACTGAAAACTCAGGTTTTGATATTTTGTTGCTAACGTCTACATTGGCAAATATGAGGGCCTCTTGTGAATTAATTCTGTTTGCTGCATAAGAGGAAAACAAAACAAAAGCAAATGCTTTAAAAAATATATTGGAGACATTTTTCCAAAGACACACCAATGGCCAACAGGCGCATGTAGTGACGCTCCACATCACTAATCATCAGGGAAATGCAAACCAAAACCATAATGAGGTACCATCTCACACCTGTTAGCATGGCTATTATTAAAAAGCTAAGAATATGTTTGGTGAGGACATGGTGAAAAGGGGACCCAGGGCACTGCTAGTGGGACTGTGTAATTGCTGATGCGGCCATAGGGGGTTAGTACGGATGTTCCTCAAAAAATTAAAAACCGCATCTCACTACGCTGATGGACAGTGACTGTAATGGGGTTTGTGGGGCGGACATGATGAAGGGGGTAGTTTAATAATCATAACATTGCACATATAATTGTAGATTAATGAACCAAAATAAATTATAAAAAAAAGAATACTTAAGAGAAGCTAACAAAAGAATAAGTGATTTAAAAAAAAAGAACATACGGGATGTTAACAATTTCCAGGGATGTGTTGTTTTAATTTGTCTGATTTTTCACATAGTATTCAAGATCAAATAGACAACATTCACGATGTTATTGATAAGTTTTCACAAATGCCTGGATTGTTAAATTGGTTTTCTTTGTTTCATTGGATATGGCCTATAATTGTAGGTCTAATACTGTTATGCATTTGTATTCCTGTTCTCCTAGTGTGTGTGTGGAAGGCAGTTGTTGGTCTTTTTTTTTTATAAGTTTATTTTGATATCATTAAACTACAATTAAATGAGTAATATTATGGTGATTACACTACCCCCTTCATCCCCATTACAGTCACTGTCCATCAGCGTAGTGAGATGCCATAGAGTCACTACTTATCCTCTCTGGGTTGTACAGCCCTCCCCGTGCCCCCCCAACATTACATCTGCTAATCGTAATGTCCCTTATTCCCCCTTGCCCCTCGTTTCCCACCCATCCTCCCCAGTCCCTTTCCCATTGGTAACTATTAGTCTGTTCTTGGGTTCTGTGAGTCTCCTGCTGTTTTATTCCTTCAGTTTTTTTTTCCGTAGTTCTTACACTCCACATATGAGTGAAATCATTTGGTACTTGTCTTTTTCAGCTTGGCTTATTTCACTGAGCATAATACCCTCTAGCTCCATCCATGTTGTTGCAAATGGTAGGATTTGTTTTCTTCTTATGGCTGAATAATATTCCATTGTGTATATGTACCACCTTTTCTTTATCCATTCATCTGCTGATGGACACTTAGGTTGCTTCCATTTCTTGGCTATTGTAAATAGTGCTGTGATAAACATAGGGGTGCATCTGTCTTTCAAACTGGGCTGCTGCATTCTTAGGGTAAATTCCTAGGAGTGGAATTCCTGGGTCAAATGGTATTTCTATTTTGAGTTTTTTGAGGAACCTCCATACTGCTTTCCACAATGGTTGAACTAATTTGCAGTCCCACCAGCAGTGTAGGAGGGTTCCCTTTTCTCTACATCCTCACCAACATTTGTTGTTGTTTGTGTTTAGGATGTTGGCCATCCTCACTGGTGTGAGGGGATATCTCATTGTGGTTTTAATCTGCATTTCTGTGATGATTAGTGATGTGGATTATCTTTTCATGTGCCTGTTGGCCATCTGAATTTCTTCTTTGGAGAAGTGTCTATTCATGTCCTGTGCCCATTTCTTAATTGGATTATTTGCTTTTTATTTGTTGAGGTGCATGAGTTCTTTATATTTTTGGATGTCAACCCCTTATCGGATACCTCATTTATGAATATATTCTCCCATACTGTAGGAAGTCTTTTTGTTCTCCTGATGGTGTCCTTTGCTGTACAGAAGCTTTTCAGCTTGATATAGTCCCACTCGTTCATTTTTGCTTTTGTTTCCCTTGCTCGGGGAGATATGTTCATGAAGAAGTCACTCATGTTTATGTCCAAGAGCATTTTGCCTATATTTTTTTCTAAGAGTTTTATAGTTTCATGACTTGCATTCAGGTCTTGGATCCACCTTGAGTTTACCTTTGTGTATGGGGTTAGACAGTAGTCCAATTTCATTCTCTTACATGTAGCTGTCCAGTCTTTCCAACACACCAGCTGCTGAAGAGGCCGTCATCTCCCCAATGTATATCCAAGGCTCCTTTATCAAATATTAATTGACTGTATGTGTTTGGGTTGATGTTTGGATTTTCTGTTCTATTCCACTGATCTGTGGGTCTGTTTTTCTGCCAATACCAAATTGT
>JAVSCE010000945.1:0-55894 GCA_032199065.1 Smutsia gigantea
TGTGCATTCTCACCAGAAACATCTAAACTCCAAGGGGAAAGAGAATTGTGCTGTGTGGGTCAATGTGGAGGGCTTTGGTCTTACTAAATTGGGCTCAGTTTTGCAGAGAAGGAAGGTGGTACAAAGAAGTCTGAGGAACTCTACCTGTTTTTAATGGTCTTCCCACTCTGCCCCTGAGGTGCCAAGATAATGAAAATGCTTGAGGAGCTGCAAAACCTAATCATGAAAAATAGAAGGAACACAAAGTTTCTACTCTCTCAGAGCTATGTTAGCATTAAGGCACTGTGAAAGAAGAGAATGGATGAGTCTTATGGCAAATCCCGTCAAATTTGAAGCTGTGCATTCATGACGAGTTGTGATTTCACCTAGGTTTCCAAAGGCTTCCAATAGGAAAATCTTATAACTCTGAACAGCCTACACTTTGGTTCTTATAAGAAAAAATAAATTATGCTTTATGTTTGACCTTGGAATTTTATTCACCTGCTAGCCCAAGACGGAATCTGATATCTGGAATTTCTTAAAAGCAAAAATCTAAGAGCTGGAAGGCAAGCACGAGTAGACTAAAGCGCTCTTAAAAATCCCTCCAGCGCCCAAGTGTGATTCCTTGACTTCCTGGAGACTTCCCCCTCTTACTTCTGATTCATTTTCTTCACCTGCCCCCTTTCAACTGTCCCTCCTTTGTCGTCTGTTTCTCTTGCTCTCCTTGATTTTTTTTCTCCTTTTTTGTCTCATTAAGCTGTGTTCTCCTTTATCCTTTTTCTTTTCCTCCCCTCTTTCCCTCAGTCTTTCAGTCCTTTGTCTTCTGTTTTCATCTTCTTAGTACTTCCGCCTCTTACTTAAGGCACAGGAAAATTTAACAGAAGAGGGTGCGCAGTGTGGGCAGAGAGCTGGGGAGGAAACATTCAATTAAAGGGCAATGTTTAGACTGTAGATGCATAATTAGGGGAGAGGTATGGAGCAGCTCACTGGTCCTGGGGATCTGGAGGGAGGGAGACAGTGCTTCACAACAGTGTGTTAAGCTATTTGTGCGTCTCATCATGTTTAAAACCGAGTATCTTCCAGATAAGAGCTACTATGTAAAGGAGTGGGCATAGCAGAGGTAATAAAGCTAATATTGTATTTGAGATCATATAAAGAACTTATGAAGAAATATAAGGTTAGAAAATGCTAGCATTTTTACCTTGGTGTTTTTGAGCTGCTGCTTTATTGTAAAAATTAAATGATACAATAACTTTTAAGAAGTGTATTTTTCAAATTAAACTGCAAGATGAATGGACTCCAAAGGAAATAAGGAAGAAGATAGGTTTTTAAAAATAATTTGTCATTTTACACAAACTTTAATTCAAAATTTAAACCTAATTACAGTGAAATTAAAGGCAACTATGATTACATTATGGTATTTATAAATTCTTCCATTCCATATCCTTCGTATTCTGGTGTATATAGCTGATACTTCTCTCTCTTATCTAAATTAGCATAAAATAAGTTTTTAAAAATCTTGTCAAAGACCTCAAGAAGAGAGGAATTCACCCAAATCTACAGGTACTGCAGGCAAAACCTGATGGCAAGTCTGGCTTGGTTTTCTTACCTTGAGAGGCCTTTTAAAGTCCAATCTGATGTTCCTGCAAAAAAAAGTTCCAGCAAAGCACATTTAAAAGAGCCTATGTAATCACTTGCTCTTCTTGCTGCACTTATGCAAATAATCAAACCAAGTGTTAATTATTTTCTTAATCTGGTTACTTCTAATAAAAAGGGTAATTTTAGAGAAAAGTATTGTTTCAATAATGCAGCCTTATCTATACTGAGTCCTAATACTACATTGGGACATAGACTAGATCCAGAATTCTAGTTTCCCCAAGATATCTGGCTATGATTCTCAATTAGAGTTTTACTATTTCTAATCCTCATAGTCAGCCAAGCATTCTTTAATCTCCTGGTCAAGTCTGTTCTTCCAGAATGGAAAATCCAACTCCAGATGTTGCTACTTAACCTAGTAACATAATTTGTTCTATCTTGCTTAGAAGCCATAAAACTACAAATAGTAATAGAAATGGAACCTGGAATAGAAGTGCCCATCTTCCGAGGCCCTCTCAACCGACCACTGATGGAGACCTAGCTGCACCCTTTACTACACCCCTTCTCAGCATGAAGCAGCCAAAGCGCTCGTCGCCCCCTTTCCCTAGCAGCAGCTAGGGTCTCCATCTGTAGAGGGGGTAATGAGGTAGGGACCGTGGGTGTAGTCAGAGTAGGGTGAGGGCCTCCGGAAAAAGCAGGGCGAGATGTTTACAGTCAGAGCAATATAACAATGGGCAAAGAAGTCCCTTTTGAAACTCTGTGTTAAGCATTATGCAAAGTCAAGGTCACACTAAGTCTCTAGGATCAAGATACCAGACTAAGAATATAGACATCTTCAGTGAGGTCAGTTAAAGGTCAAAAGGCCAGAAGCAACTTGGCCTGGAATGTTTGAGTGTTTCACAAATAGGGAAGGGTATCTCAGCATAACCCGTGACTTCACTGTAAACAGCCCTAGCAAGCAGAGAACAAACCAGCCCACCTTGAGGGCAGAGCAGGTGGTACAAGTCCACACCCTAAGCCTTTTTTCCTTGTTCTCAAAAAATCCTCATTTGCCTATAAAATCCCCTAGACAACGCACCACCACCACAGGCTCTCTTGTTCCCTCCTGGCATGAGCCAGGAGCTCTGTCCTTTCAGTTTATCTCTAAATAAAAGCCTGTACCTTGCTCTCCTTAAAAAAAAAAAAAAAAAAAAAATCTTGTCAAACACTTGGCAGGAAATGACACTTCCTGATAATTTCATCAGTTAGATTAGAACATAGTTCTACAGCTATCTTTTCTAAATGTAAATAATATGTTTGTTTTCAACTTATTAAATAAATTGAAGCATTCCTTATAAGTGAATGAGGACCTGAATAAAAGAAGCATCCTGTATAATTTTAGCATATTTATTTCTAAATCCCCTAATAATTGCGGTAACCCCTTCTTACCTTATCATCCTGCACTGTGGAACCAAAGAGCTATCACGGAAGCCCCTGAACTCATACCCCAGGGCCTTTGCGCAGGCTGCTCCTTTTCCCCTTAATACCCTTCCTGTACCCATCTTCGCCATGACACATTCCTGCTTAGCTGCTAGCTCCAGTGTCACCTTGGAGCCTCCTCTGATTTACCTGGGGAGAGCCTGATGTTCCTTTGTGTGTGTGCTCATAGCGCTTTCTGCATGCTTCCATTATAGGACTTCCTAGAGTGCATTGTAAATGAGGATCATTATAAAAATAACAGATACTTGTTTTTGGGTCTGTAGACTAGGAACTAGCCTGGGAGGCCCTGAAACCCAAAAGCGATGGGTTTATCTTTCTCTCCAGAGCTCAGCCCGTGGAAGATGCTCAGGAAATGTTTGTCAGATGACTAATGAAAGCACTTTCTATACTCACTTGTTCACTGGTTGATATTGTTAAGTGAACTTTGTTGAGTTCAGTTTTTGTAGATTATGTGGGTAAAAGTTGGATGTTTGTACGGGACTAGATACACTCATTATACATAGAGTTTGGCTCCTATCTGAAGATAATATAGGAGAATGTTATTTTTAACAATGTAGGTTTTTTATCCAATTGGACATTTTCTTTGGTAGTTTGAGAATATAAAATAATGAAGAAGAGAATATTTCTGACATTTTAACAAGCTGGTGAATGTTCAGTATTTGCTTGGGCCTGAAAACTCTTAAAAGATACATAGTATATATAGGAATCTTAAAAGATGTATCAGATATAAATAGGATTTTTTTAAATACCATCTCTTTAAGAATTTTGTACCATAAAGCTGGAAAGACGTTTATGGCTTTCAGTTGTAAAATGAATAGTGCGGAAGCACAGGTAACCAGAAAACTTACTGGTTTCCTTGAATCAGCTCCTGAGTGGAGTTCTAGCTCACTTGGAGCCAGAGTTTATTTTTTTTAAGGAAAAGCTTTCAGTTTCTCGCTGTTAAGTATAATGTTGACTGTGGGTTTGTCATATATGGCCTTTATTATGTTGAGGTACTTGCCCTCTATAGCCCTTTTTTTGAGAGTTTTTATCACGAATGGATGTTGAATTTTGTCAAATGCTTTTTCAGCATCTATGGAGATGATCATGTGGTTTTTGTCCTTCTTTTTGTTGATGTAGTGGATGATGTTGATGGATATTCGAATGTTGTACCATCCTTGCATCCCTGGGATGAATCCCACTTGATCATGATGGATGATCTTTTTGATGTATTTTTGAATTCAGTTTGCTAATATTTTGTTGAGTATTTTTGCATCTGTGTTCATCAGGGATATTGGTCTATAATTTTCTTTTTCTGTGGTGTCTTTGCCTGGTTTTGGTATTAGAGTGATGTTGGACTTGTAGAATGAGTTTGGGAGTATTCCCTCCTCTTCTACTTTTTGGAAAACTTTAAGGAGGATGGGTATTAAGTCTTCACTAAATGTTTGATAAAATTCAGTAGTGAAACCATCTGGTACAGGGGTTTTGTTCTTAGCTAGTTTTTTGATTACCAATTCTATTTCTTTTCTGGTAATTGGTCTATTCTGATTTTCTGTTTCTTCCTGGGTGAGCCTTGGAAGGTTGTATTTTTCTAGAAAGTTGTCCATTTCTTCTAGGTTATCCAGTTAGTTAGCATATAATTTTTCATAGTATTCTCTCATAATTCTTTGTATTTCTGTGGTGTCCATAGTGATTTTTTGTTTCTCATTTCTGATTCTGTTTATGTGTGTAGACTCTCTTTTTTTCTTGAAAAGTCTGGCTAGGGGTTTATCTATTTTGTTTATTTTCTCAAAGAAGCAGCTCCTGCTTTCATTGATTCTATTGTTTTATTCTTCTCAATTTTATTTATTTCTGCTTTAATCTTTATTATGTCCCTCCTTCTACGGACTTTGGGCCTCATTTATTCTTCCTTTTCTAGTTTCATTAATTGTGAGTTTAGACTGTTCATTTGGATTGTTCTTCTTTCCTGAGATAATTGTATTGCAATATATTTCCCTCTTAGCATGGCCTTCACTGCATCCCACAGATTTTGTGGTGTTGAATTATTGTTGTCATTTGTCTCTGTATATTGCTTGATCTCTGTTTTTATTTGGTCATTAATCCATTGATTATTTAGCAGCATGTTATTAAGCCTCCATGTATTTGTGGGCTTTTTCATTTTCTTTGAGTAATTTATTTCTAGTTTCATGATCTGAGAAGCTGTTTGGTAGCATTTGAATCTTTTTGAATTTATTGAGATTCTTTTTGTGGCCTAGTATATGATCTATTCTTGAAAATGTTCCATGTGCACTTGAGAAGAATGTGTATCCTGCTGCTTTTGGATGGAGTGTTCTTTACATGTCCGTTAGGCCAATCTGTTCTAATATGCACCTCTGTCTCTATTTATTTTCTGTCTGGTTGATATGTCCTTTGGAGTGAGTGGTGTGTTGAAGTCTCCCAAAATGAATGCATTGCATTCTATTTCCCCCTTTAACTCTGTTAGTATTTGGTTCACATATTTAGGTGATGGTGTGTTGGTGCATAGATATTTATAATAGTTATACCCTCTTGTTGTACTGACCCCTTTATCATTATGTAATGTCCTTCTTTGTCTCTTATGACTTTCCTTGTTTTGTAGTCTGTTTTGTCTGATACAAGTACTGCAGCTCCTGCTTTTTTCTCCCTATTAGTTGCATGAAATATCTTTTTCCATCCCATTACTTTCAGTCTGTGTATGTCTTTGGGTTTGAAGTGAGTGTCTTGTAGGTAGCATATAAATGGGTCTTGTTTTTTTATCCATTCAGTGACTCTATGTCTTTCGATCGGTGCATACCGACCATTTACATTTAGGGTGATTATCGATAGGTATGTACTTATTGCCATTGCAGGCTTTAAATTTGTGGTTACCAAAGGTTCAAGGTTAACTTCCTTACTATCTAACATTCTAATTTAACTCACTTCATATGCTATTACAAACACAACCTAAAGATTCTTTTTTTTCCTCCTTTTTCTTTCTCCTCCATTCTTTTTTTTTTCATTTTTCTTTTAGTATTCTGCCTCTGGACTCACATTTCTCTTCTTGGAAGTGTTTCTGCTATCCTCCTCCATTCTTTGTATGTTATGAATCATATTCTGTACTCTTTGTCTATCCCTTGGGTGACATCTATTTAGCCTTAGGAATAATTCCACCTATAGGACTCCCTCCAAAATGCACTGTGGATGTGGTTGGTGGGAGGTAAATTCTCTCAGCATTTGCTTATCTGAGAAATTTTTAATCTCTCCTTCAAATTTAAATGATAACCTTGCCAGGTAGAGTATTCATGTTTCAAGGCCCTTCTGTTTCATTTCATTAAATATATCCTGCCTCTCCCTTCTGGCCTGTAAGGTTTCTGTTGAGAAGTCTGGTGATAGCCTGTTAGGTTTTCCTTTGTATGTGATCTTTTTTGTCTCTCTAGCTGCTTTTAAAAGTCTGTCTTTATCATTGATATTTGCCATTTTAATTATATGTCTTGATGTTGTCTTCCTTGGGTCCCTTGTATTGGGAGATCTGTGTACCTCCATGGCCATATTGGGGAAGTTTACAGCAATTACCTCCTCAATGATACTGTCTATCCCTTTTTTCTCTCTTCTTCTTCTTCTGGTACCCCTATTATGTGAATATTGTTCTGTTTGGGTTGGTCACAGAGGTCTCTGAATATTCTTTTATTCTTAGAGATTCTTTTTCCTGTCTGTGCCTTAGCTTCTTTGTATTCCTCTTCTGTCATTTCTATTCCGTTTACCATCTCTTCTACTACATCTAATCTGCTTTTAAATCCCTCCATTGTATGTTTCATTTCAGATATGGAATTTCTTAATGATTGAATCTCCATCTTAAATTCGTTCCTGAGTTCTTGAATATTTTTCTGTGCCTCCATAAGCATGTTTATGATTTTTATTTTGAACTCTCTTTCAGGAAGATTGGTGAGTTCAGTTTCATTTGGCCCTCTTTCTGGGGTTTGTGAGATTTTGGTCTGAACCATGTTCTTTTGACATTTCATATTTCTGTGTGGTGCCCTCTCGTGCCCGGAAGCTCCAGTTTCTGGAGCTGCTCAGCCTGTAGAGTTTGGTTGGGGTTGTAGGGGAGCAGAGCTGGTGCCCTCACGCCGCCATCTTGAATCCACGTCACTACCTTTTTAGGATTTAGGGATGTAATTGCTCCCAGGTCCTCAGAATGAATGCCAGAGGTATTCTGGCTTTAAACTTGAAGAGGATGTGCCCACTATAAGCTGCTGCTGCTGCTGCTGCTGGAAGGAGGCAAGGCCTGCGTGGGAATGAGGTTGCCAGGTCCCTGGCAAGCAGGGGTCCCCCTACGATGCCCGCCCCTCAGTCCGGTGCATGCCACCTCTTGCCACCCACATGCAGTTGGCAGTCTCGGACGTCTGCCCTTCCCACAGACACGGCTGCCAAATCTCCGCAGCCTGTAGCCTCCCCCAACAGACGCTCGCTTCCCAGGCCCGCCTGCGGCTAACTAGGAGTTACTGAGAGGAGGCGAGGGCACTTGGTCCCCCCGTGAGACAGAGCCCCCTGGTGGTGGCGGGAGGAGTCTGCAGTAGAGACGGCAGCGGATGGTGTCAGTTGGTGAGGGGGCAACCTTGGAGACAGAGTTCATTGGAGTTCTTGTTTATTAAACTGTAATTAAGTCAAAATAAGATCTAAAGTTGCCAAAAGCAATCCAATCAAAGTCTGTAACAGAGGTCTCAAAAATGCTAACTGAGCTTCATCAGTTTTTCCTTGATTAAGGTAGTCCCATGAGGTAGAGTAGACATGTAAAATATACCAAATTGAGAGATGTGTAAAGCATTATGATAGTCACTGGGTTTAACTGGAGTTCTTTTCTATTATTGACCAAGAGGACATTGTTAATGGGAGAATCTCTGAAGGGCTGGATGCCCAAAGGACCACACTGAGCAGAGAAAGAAGAGGTAGTAATAGGCCAGTGGGTTGCAGGGAGAGGGGGAAGGTAAACCATTTTATGAGTTAGCGAAATTTGGGTCCTAAGTCCATCAGTGCATAACTAAGCATTTTGATAACTTATTATCTTTACTGAAGCAAACATTCATCTATTATATGCTATATGGAAATTCAGAGACATGATATTTGTATTAAGGGGTTTATAATCTCTATAGTCTGAAGTTTTACAGTAAATATAACATAATAGCAGTAGTACAATAATTTAAAACAAAAACTGTTGACCCAAATATACAATATCTGGTAAAGCCATGACATTCAGAAAATGCTAGAGAATGAGTATTAGTCACTTAGCCACTTACTTTTTATAAAATATTTGAATTTTCTTTGGCAAGGGGTTCTTTTGGCTTCTTACTTTAAGTAAATGATAGAAATGCAGTTATGGTTCTCAAAATGATGCTCATTAAACACTTAGTATTTAAACTTTTATTTGTTACATTAATAGTTAAAAACAGTGTATTTATACATTATAGCAAAGTGACTAGAAGGCCAGTGATGATGGATCACATTGGCTTGTTTAGTTACATGCTGCCTGTAGTTGTTGAACCTTATAATTTTGTATCATAAACTTTGGAGGCAGACAAAGGTGATTGGAATCCAGCCTTTAGTATAAGCATGCCTCTCCTTACTGCGCTTTGCAAATACTGCGTTTTTTTTTTTTTTTTTTTTTACAAATTTCTGGCAACCCTGCACGGAGCAAGTCATTTAGCACCATTTTCCCAACAGCATTTGCTCACTTCATGTATGTGTGTGACAGTTTTTGGAAATTCTTAAAATATTTGAAAATTTTTCATTCAATACAATTTGTTATGGTGATCTATGATCAGTGATTACAACTTGCTAAAAGCTCAGGTGATGGTTAGCATTATTTACTAATAAAATATTTTTAAATTCAGGTATGTACATTTTTTGGACATAATGCTATTGTGTGCTGAATTAGGCTACAGTATAGTATAAACATAACTTTTTTGTGCTCTGGGAAACCAAAAAATTAATTTGACTCACTTTTCTTGTTATGTTCACTTTAGTGGCACATTTGCTTTATTGCAGTGGTCTGGAACCAAATGCTCAGTATCTCTGATGTATGCCTGTGTACTTATTAATTGTGTGACTTTGGACAAAATAATCTTTCTCCACTTTGATTTCCTCATCTGTGTAATGGAGGCACTACGTAAATGGATTGTTATAAGAATTAAATGAGCTAAGCTATATCAAGTACTTATCACAGGGTCTGGAACATAGTAGGAACCCAATAAATATTCTCCTGTTAGTTGTCACTGGTAAATTGCTTGGGAGGTTAAATAAACTGTGCTCTTGTAGGCACTTTAAAATTGTAATTACTGCAGTAAGGAAAGTTGCCTTAATTTGAAAAAGCCTCCATTTGCCATTAATTCAGTACAAAACATTGAAACTACTTCAGCAGTTATTCATTTTTGAAACTTATGCAGAGAAAAACATGGGTAAGCTTTTTTATTTACTCCATGAAACCTCATGTTGAATTATATCAGGAAAGTCAATGTTTAGAGAATGCCTTGTACCTTTAAAAGGTCAGTAACATAGCCATTCTAAAATCTACATCTTTGCTCTCTACAGATCAGTGATTTCCACACACTGTCCTTTTCTGGTAGTAACAATCAGTCTACTAATGTGGTCTTAAATGTTCTTGCTTAATTATGGTGAAGTTAATGAAATCCTGCCTCTTGTGCATTCTAAATAAAAGCACTGTAGTGAGTCCTTCAGATTAGTACTTCCTTAAACTGGCCTTTCCTACATTGTACTTAAACTGCAATAATTGATCACCTTAATATATTGCTTTTTATACTGGCTAGATGGCAATTGAAAAAAAAGTGTGAATTTGTTTTCTATACTTTACCTGAAAATGTTATCTAGGCCAAAATATAATATCTCTCAAAAACGATGAAAACCTAAGCTTCCCTAGTAAGCTTTTTCTTTATAATTTATTTTGGTATCATTAATCTACAATTACATGTGCAATATTATGGTTATTAAACTATCTCCTTCATCAGGTTGCCAACACCAACCCCATTATAGTCACTGTCCATCAGCGTAGTGAGATGCTATAGAATCACTACTTGTCTTCTCTGAGTTGTACAGCCCTCCCGTGCCCCCCCAACATTACATCTGCTAATCGTAATGCCCCTTTTCCCCCCTTATCCATCCCTTCCCACCCATCCTCCCCAGTCCCTTTCCCTTTGGTAACTGTTAGTCCGTTCTTGAGTTCTGTGAGTCTGCTGCTGTTTGATTCCTTCAGTTTTTTTCTTTGTTCTTATACTCCACATAGGAGTGAAGTCATTTGATAGTTGTTTTTTTCGGCTTGGCTTATTTCACTGAGCATAATACCCTCTAGTTCCATCCATGTTGTTGCAAATGGTAGGATTTGTTTTCTTCTTATGGCTGAATAATATTCCATTGTATATATGTACCACCTCTTCTTTATCCATTCATCTACTGGTGGACACTTAGGTTGCTTCCATTTCTTGGCTATTGTAAATAGTGCTGCGATAAACATAGGGGTGCATCTGTCTTTTTCCAATTGGGCTCCCGCATTCTTAGGGTAAATTCCTAGGAGTGGGATTCCTGGGTCAAATAGTATTTCTATTTTGAGTTTTTGAGACACCTCCATACTGCTTTCCACAATGGTTGAACTAATTTGCAGTCCCACCAACAGTGTAGGAGGGTTCCCCTTTTCTCCACATCCTCGCCAACATTTGCTGTTGTTTGTGTTTTGGATGTTGGCCATCCTTACTGGTGTGAGGTTATATCTCATTGTGGTTTTAATCTACACTTCTCTGATGATTAGCGATGTGGAGGATCTTTTCATGTGCCTGTTGGCCATCTGAATTTCTTCTTTGGAGAAGTGTATATTCATGTCCTCTGCCCATTTCTTAATTGGATTATTTGCTTTTTGTTTGTTGAGGTGTGTGAGTTCTTTATATATTTTGGATGTCAACCCCTTATCAGATACGTCATTTATGAATATATTCTCCCATACTGTAGGATGTCTTTTTGTTCTACTGATGGTGTCCTTTGCTGTACAGAAGCTTTTCAGCTTGATATAGTCCCACTTGTTCATTTTTGCTTTTGTTTCCCTTGCCCGGGGAGATATGTTCATGAAGAAGTCGCTCATGTTTATGTCTAAGAGATTTTTGCCTATGTTTTTTTCTAAGAGTTTTATGGTTTCATGACTTACATTCAGGTCTTTGATCCACCTTGAGTTTACCTTTGTGTATGGGGCTAGACAGTAGTCCAGTTTCATTCTCTTACATGTAGCTGTCCAGTTTTTCCAACACCAGCTGCTGAAGAGGCTGTCATCTCCCCATTGTATATCCAAGGCTCCTTTATCAAATATCAATTGACTGTATATGTTTGGGTTAATGTTTGGATTTTCTATTCTGTTCCACTGGTCTGTGGGTCTGTTTTGGTGCCAGTACCAAATTGTCTTGATTACTGTGGCTTTGTAGTAGAGCTTGAAGTCAGGGAGTGTAATTCCCCATTTTACTCCGCCTTGTCAGGATTGCTTTGGCTATTCAGGGTCTTTTGTGGTTCCATATGAATTTTAGAATTATTTGTTCCAGTTCAGTGAAGAAAGCTGTTGGTAGTTTGATAGGGATTACATTGAATCTGTAGATTGTTTTAGGTAGTATAGCCATTTTGACAATATTTATTCTACCTAGCCAAGAGCATGGGATACATTTCCATTTGTTAGTGTCCTCTTTAATTTCTCTTAGGAGTGTCTTGTAGTTTTCAGAGTACAGGTCTTTCACTTCCTTCGTTAGGTTTATTCCTAGGTATTTTATTCTTTTTGATGCAATTGTGAATGGAATTGTTTTTCTGATTTCTCTTTCTGTTAGTTCATCATTAGTGTATAGGAAAGCAACAGATTTCTGTGTGTTAATTTTGTATCCTGCAACTTTGCTGAATTCATATATTAGTTCTAGTAGTTTTGGAGCGGAGTCTAGGGTTTTTTATGTACAATATCATGTCATCTGCAAATAGTGACAATTTGATTTCTTCTTTACCAATCTGGATGCCTTGTATTTCTTTGTTTTGTCTGATTGCCATGGCTAGGACCTCCAGTACTATGTTGAATAACAGTGGAGAGAGTGGGCATCCCTGTCTTGTTCCCAATCTTCGATGAAAAGCTTTCAGCTTCTCGCTGTTAAGTATGATGTTAGCTGTGGGTTTCTCATATATAGCCTTTATGATGTTGAGGTACTTGCCCTCTATACCCATTTTGTTGAGAGTTTTAATCAGGAATGGATGCTGAATTTTGTCAAATGCTTTTTCAGCATCTATGGAGATGATCATGTGGTTTTTGTTCTTCTTTTTGTTGATGTGGTGGATGATGTTGATGGATTTTCTAATGTTGTACCATCCTTGCATCCCTGGGATGAATCCCACTTGATCATGGTGTATGATCCTCTTGATGTATTTTTGAATTCGGTTGCTAATATTTTGTTGAGTATTTTTGCATCCACGTTCATCAGGGATATTGGTCTGTAATTTTCTTTTTTGGTGAGGTCTTTGCCAGGTTTTGGTATTAGAGTGATGCTGGCTTCATAGAATGAGTTTGGAAGTATTCCCTTCTCTTCTATTTTTTGGAAAACTAAGGAGAATCGGTATTATTTCTTCTCTATATGTCAGTAGAATTCAGAGGTGAATCCATCTGGTCCAGGGGTTTTTTTCTTGGGTAGTTTTTTGATTACTGATTCAATTTTGTTGCTGGTGATTGGTCTGTTTAGTTTTTCTGTTTCTTGCTTGGCCAGTCTTGGGAGGTTGTATTTTTCTAAGAGTTGTCCATTTCTTCTAGGTTGTCCAGCTTGTTAGCATATAGGTTCTCATAATATTCTTTTATAATTCTTTGTATTTCTGTGGGGTCCGTCGTTATTTTTCCTTTCTCATTTCTGATTCTGTTTATGTGTGTAGATTCTCTTTTTCTCTTAATGAGTCTGGCTAGGGGTTTATCTATTTTGTGTATTTTTTCAAAGAAGCAGCTCTTGGTTTCATTGATTTTTTTTTTCTATTGTTGTATTCTTCTAAATTTTATTTATTTTTTCTCTGATCTTTATTATGTCCCTCCTTCTGGTGACTTTGGGCCTCATTTGTTCTTCTTTTTCCAATTTCAATAATTGTGTCTTTAGACTATTCATTTGGGAATGTTCTTCCTTCTTTAAATAGGCCTGGTTTGAATATACTTTCCTCTTAGAACTGCCTTTGCTGCGTTCCACAGAATTTGAGGCTTTGTGTTGTTGTTGTCATTAGTCTCCATATATTCTTTCATTTCTGTTTTGGTTTGGTCGTTAACCGATTGATTAATTAAGAGAATGTTGTTAAATCTCCATGTATTTGTGAGCCTTTTTGTTTTCTTTCTAAAATTTATTTCTAGTTTTATACCTTGGTGATCTGAGAAGTTGGTTGGTAGAATTTCAATATTTTTGACTTTACTGAGGTTCTTTTTGTTGCCTAGTATGTGGTCTATTCTGGAAAATATTCCACGTGCACTTGAGGAGAATGTGTATTCTGTTGCTTTTGGGTGTAGAGTTCTGTAGATGTCTGTTAGGTCCATCTGTTCTAGTGTGTTGTTCGGTGCTTGTTTGTCTTTACTTAATTTCTGCCTGGTTGATCTGTCCTTTGGAGTGAGTGGTGTGTTGAAGTCTCCTAAAATGAATGCATTGCTTTCTATTTCCTCCTTTAATTCTGTTAGTATTTGTTTCACATATGCCGGCGCTCATGTGTTGGGTGAATATATATTTATTATGGTTATATCCTCTTGCTGGTCTTACCCCTTTATCATTATGTGATGTTCTTCCTTGTCTCTTGCTACTTTCTTCATTTTGAAGTCCATTTTGTCTGATACGAGTTCTGCAACACGTGCTTTTTTCTCCTTGTTTGCATGGAATATCTTTTTCCATTCCTTCCACTTTTAGTCTGTGTATATCTGTCGGTCTGAGTTGAGTCTCTTGTAAGCAGCATATAGCTGGGTCTTGCTTTTTTATCCCTTCTGTTACTCTGTGTCTTTTGATTGTTGCATTCAATCCATTTACATTTAGGGTGATTATCGATAGATATGTACTTATTGCCATTGCTGGCTTTAGATTCGTGGTTACCAAAGGTTCAAGTGTTGCTTCTTTACTATCTAACAATCGAACTTAAACTTTCTTGTTAAGTTATTGTAAACACAGTCTGATGTTTCTTTATTTCTCTCCCTTCTTATTTTCCCTCTTCCATTCTTTATATAGTAGGTGTTTTATTGTTTGCCCTTAGTTAGTATTTGGATGGTCTGCTTTCTTTCCTATGATTTTATTTTTTCTGGGGACCTCTTTTTAGCCTTAGGAGTGCTTCCCTCTAGAGCAGTCCGTTTAAGGTATCCTGTAGAGGTGGATTATAGGAGGCAAACTCCCTCAGCTTTCAGTTGTCTGGAAGTTGTTTAATTCCTCCGTCATATTTAAATGATAATCGTGCTGGATACAATATTCTTGGTTCAAGTCCCTTCTGTTTCATTATGTTAAATATATCATGCCATTCTCTTCTGGCCTGTAACGTTTCTGTTGAGAAGTCTGATGATAGTCTGATGGGTTTACTTTGTAGGTGATCTTTTTTCTCTCTGTAACCGCCTTTAATACTCTGTCCTTATCTTTGATCTTTGCCGTTTTAATTATTATGTGTCTTGGTGTTGTCTTCCTTGGGTCGCTTGTGATGGGAGATCTGTGGGCTTCCATGGGCTGCGAGACTATTTCTTTCCCTAGCATGCGGAAATTTTTGGCAGTTATTTCTTCAAAGACAGTTTCTATCTCTTTTTCTCTCTCTTCTTCCACTGGTACTCCTATAATACGAATATTGTTCCGTTTGGATTGGTCACACAGTTCTCTTAGTAGTCTTTCATACCTAGAGGTCCTTTTATCTCTCTCTGCCTCAGCTTCTCTGTATTCCTGTTCTCTGATTTCTATTCCATTTACAGTTTCTTGCATCTCTTCCAGTCTCTCTGTAGATCCATCAGCATGGTTATGACTTTTATTCTTAATTCTTTTTCTGGAATATTATGCATTTCCATTCCTTCAGATTCCCTCTCTTGTGTCTGGGTCTGGATAAGCTTTGTTTGTACCATATTCCTCTATCTTTTCATGGCGATAGAAGTGATTGGTGGTAGGTGCCACGTATGTCAGCTGGGCTCTTTAAGACTTAAAAAAAAAAGGAAAGAAGAGAAAGAAAAGTCAAAGAAAAGAAGAAAAGAAAGGAAAAGGGAAAAGAAAAAAAACACCAAGAAAAGAGAGACAAAAAAAACCAAAAAAAAGCCTGCCGGGAGTAGATTCTGTGAGGATGCTGTAGGTGGCGCTGTTGCTCCACTCTTCCGCAGCCGCAGCTACGCCCCTCCGCAGGGCCCTTTGTAGCTCTGGCTGGGGCGGGAACGAATGGGAGGCTGCTGATCTCTGTGGTAAGTCTGAGGGCGGCTATATTTTCCCCGTCACCAGCCACGGGGTCCGAAATTCCCCAGGTCTCCCAGCCTGCTGGGCTGAGTGTGCTGGGACGATCCTGCTCCTCCGTTGGGCCCCTGTGCCTTTAAGACCACTAAAAAAAGCACGCGATTTTCTTTTGTTCCGGGGAACCGGCTGCAAGGACCCGGTGCGTTCCCTGGCTCAGATTCTGTACTCTCTGTCTCTCCAATCTACGATACACCATGCGATGTGTGTCAGTGCTCCCGGTGCAGATCACCGGAGCTAGTTATTTCTCGGGCCTGTACTTCCACTCCCTCCCAGCTCTGACTCCTCTCCTCCCACCGATGCGCTGGGGTGGGGGAGTGCGGGACGTGGTTCCATATCGTACCCACCTCGCGGGGTGCTGAGGCCTCTCAGGTGTAGATGCAGGCTGGGTGCTGTCCTGTATCTTCTGGTGTCTCTTTTAGGAGTAGTTGTAGTTGTTGTATTTTCATAAATATACATGGTTTTGGGAGGAGATTTCCACTGCCCTGCTCATGCTGCCATCTTCCCGGAACTTTTGTAGTAAGCTTTTATTCTAAAATAATACTGAGGCTAATGTCATTTCAAGTGAAGATATTAGAATGAAAACTCAGAAAGATGGATACAGCCTTTTATGTATCAGAAATATTGTGAAATTTAGTTTCACATCTGAAACAGTATTAAGTGTGCTGAGAGAAGAGTTTCTTACCTTTTTTTATTCCAAAAGGTTGTGTCATAAATCTGTTCACCCCAAATAATGCTAATTGTCTCTAAAATTCTAGGATAAGGCCATGGTTTTGAGCTGAGAATGGGATGAAACTGATTTCATATGTCTGTGCTATTTAGTTTGTTTAAATTGTTAGTGATACTCTAATTTGAAAAGTAGAAAAAGACTTTAAGGAGTTATGTTTTCTGTGAGGCACCCTAAACTTCCTTTCCTGGAATCTAACTCTTTTGGGCCAAGATATCAAAAATACCATTTTGTGTTTAACTTAAGGATCTTTTTTTCCATTTACCAAAGTTGTACAGCCTTCTAAATCCTGCATATCCTTTAACCCACCCCCTCTAGAATTATCACTGAAGATCCCCTTTGGCCTGTGTTTGTCCCGTTTCTTAAAGTTCTTTAGAAGGTGCAGTCACTGCATCCAGTGTAGAACATTTTTTGTGTTTGCATTCCATGTTTTGTGATAATTGGCCAATGTATTGCTTTCCATGGTGAGAAACTCTTTGTATCTCATCTGATTGAAGCCTTCCACTGCCTTTGGAAGGGGGATATAGCATTTATGATTAGTGAACATTTTGCAGTTGAGAAAACATGAGTTACATAGAGACAGTTATTCCTCCAAGGTCAAACTTCCAACTGGTACCGTTGCCTTGATACTCTATATTCTAACCCATATTTGCTTTGTGCATAAACTTTGTCTTCTGATCAAGCCTGCTAACTCCTCAAAGACCTTTTCTGACATAGCTCCATAGTCCAGATTCCATTTCAGAGAAATGTGCTTGCTAATTCACTAATATCCTAGAGGAACACTGTCCTAGGGGTGAGCCTCATTTGTAATTTTAGGTATTTTAAACAGTCATTTAAAGAAGTAAAACAGATGAACAAGTGAAAATAATTTTAATATCTTTTATGTAAATATCTAAAGCTTTTAATAGCAACATTAATATAAAAATTATCAATGAGACATTTTACATTCTTCTTTTCATGCTACGGTTTTGAATCTTTTATGTATTTTACACTGACAACATATCTCAATTCAGACTGGCCGCTTTTCAAGGGCTCAGTGTGACTAATGGCTACATTGGCAGCACAGTTCTAGAGGTTTCTCCACAATGTGGTTGTCAGCGTCTACTCCATGATAACAAATCAAATGGAAATACTAATTAGTTCCACACTGGAAAACAGAAATGAGATTCATAACTAATTAAAATAACAAGGTTAGGCAGAGGAAAATATGGATACCATTAATTCTTTTTTTTCATTTTATAAACTTTTTTAATTAAGGTATCATTGATACACACTCTTATGAAGGTTTCAAAAGAAAAACAATGTGGTTATTACATTCACCCTTATTATCAAGTCCCCCCCACCCCATCACAGCCACTGTCCATCAGTGTAGTAAGATTCTGCAGAGTCCCTGTTTGTCTTTTCTGAGCTACACTGTCCTCACCGTGACCCCACACACACCATGTGCACCAATCATGATATACCACCATCCCCTTCTCCCTCCCTCCCCACCCACCTTCCCCCACCCCTCCCTTTGGTAACCATTAGTTCCTTCTTGGAGTCTGTGAGTATGGTGCTGTTTTGTTCCTTCAGTTTTGCTGTGTTGTTATACTGCAGAAATGAGGGGAATCATTTGGTATTTGTCTTTCTCCATCTGACTTATTTCACTGAGCATAATACCCTCTAGCTCCATCCATGTTGTTGCAAATGGTAGGATTTGTTTCTTTCTTATGGGTGAATACCACCTCTTCTTTATCCATTTATCTACTGATGGACACTTAGGTTGCTTCCACATCTTAGCTATTGTAAATAGTGCTGCGATAAACATAGAGGTGCATATGTCTTTTTGAATCTGAGAAGTTGTTTTCTTTGGGTAAATTCCTAGGAGTGGAGTTCCCGGGTCAAATGGTATTTCTATTTTTAGTTTTTTGGTTTTTTTTAATTTTTAAAATTTTGGTATCATTAATCTACAGTTACATATGCAACATTATGGTTACTAAACTCCCCACTTCATCAGGTCCCCCCCACTTACCCCATTACAGTCACTGTCCATCAGCATAGTGAGATGATGCTACAGAGTCACTACTTGTCTTCTCTGGGTTGTACAGCCCTCCCCATGCCCCCCCAACATTACATCTGCTAATTGTAATGCCCCTTTTTCCCCCTTGTCCCTCCCTTCCCACCCATCCTCCACAGTCCCTTTCCCTTTGGTAACTATTAGTCCATTCTTGGGTTGTGGGAGTCTGCTGCTGTTTTTTTCTTTCAGTTTTTTTTCTTTGCTCTTATGCTCTTCATATGTGTGCAATCATTTGATACTTGTCTTTTTCCTCTTGGCTTATTTTACTGAGCATAATACCCTCTAGCTCCATCCATGTTGCTGCAAATGGTAGGATTTGTTTTCTTCTTATGGCTGAATAATATTCCATTGTGTGTATGTACCACATGTTCTTTATCCATTCATCTACTGATGGACACTTAAGTTGTTTCCACTTCTTGGCTATTGTAAATAGTGCTGCGATAAACATAGGGGTGCATCTGTCTTTTTGAAACTGGGCTGCTGCATTCTTAGAATAAATTCCTAGGAGTGGGATTCCTGGGTGAAATGGTATTTCCATTTTGAGTTTTTTGAGGAACCTCCACACTGCTTTCCACAATGGTTGAACTAATTTGCATTCCCATCAGCAGTGTAGAAGGGTTCCCCTTTGTCCACATCCTTACCAGCATTTGTTGTTCCTAGTCTTTTTGATGTTGGCCATCCTCACTGGTGTGAGGTGATATCTCATTGTGGTTTTAATTTGCATTTCCCTGATATTTAGCGATGTGGAGCATCTTTTCATGTGGTTGTTGGTCATCTGAATTTCTTCTTTGGAGAAGTGTCTGTTCATATCCTCCATCAATTTTTTAATAGGGTTATTTACTTTTTGGGTGTTGAGGCATGTGAGTTCTTTATGTTTTGGATGTTAACCCCTTATCAGATATGTCATTTACAAATATATTCTCCCATATTGTAGGATGCCTTTTTGTTTTGCTGATTGTGTCCTTTGCTGTATAGAAGCTTTTTAGCATGATGTAGTCCCATTTGTTCATTTTTTATTTTGTTTCCCTTGCCCGAGAGGATGTGTTCAGGAAAAAGTTGCTCATGTTTATATTTAAGAGATTTTTGCCTATGTTTTCTTCTAAGAGTTTTATGGTTTCATGACTTACATTCAGGTCTTTGATCCATTTTGACTGTACTTTTGTGTATGGGGTTAGACAACAATCCAGTTTCATTCTTTTGCATGTAGCTGTCCAGTTTTGCCAACACCAGTTGTTGAAGAGACTGTCATTTCCCTGTTGTTTATCCATGGCGCCTTTATCGTATATTAATTGACCGAGATAACATTCATTCTTGTGAGGGTTTTTATTGCTGGTTTGTTTTGCTCAGTAATTCATAATTCAAATGGGGAACCCTACAGTTTATGAAGGAAACTCTTATATCATGAGGTATAGGATGCTTAGCATTTCATGTATTAATTTAATTATAGTCTGGAAGGTGAATTTCGTTATATATCTTCTTTGTTCAGAATTGTTCAGTTCCTCCTCACTGGTATTTCTTTAAGTTGCCCAGTGAAAAGATTCAGCTGGGTGCTTAGTTAAAATTTTCCATTCCAGATCCTGCCAGACCAACAAAATAAAAATTTCTTGCCAATGGGATTAGGCATAGGTATTTTCAGTAAGTACCCCGGTGGTTCTTATCATCACACCAGTTCAGGAAAAAGGCCTAAAATGTATAATCTTATTCCTTTATCCTGCCACCTGGGGTCCTTGCTGACCTAGCCAATGATTGGATCACTGCCCATACAGGTTATGTTTTAGGAGCAGACAGGCAATTGGTGTAGCTTTTTATTCTCTCCCACATTCTCCATGTATATGTGTATTCCTGCAGCCTGGAATACCCTTCGCCCTGTGTATGCCGGCAAACTGCCAGGTCAACCACAGGACCACCTCCTTAGTGATTGCCCCTTTGCCCACCCATAGGTGCTTTCCCTCCACACTTCCTGTTCCTCCTTGGCATTCTTACCTTATGGACCCTGAGGTCACTGATTCTCCCTGTTTCCATTGTCTTCTTGCCGAAGATGGGACTCATGACTTCAGTCTGTTATTTATACTCACTAGTAAGGAGTTTGGCATGGGAAATATTCAATAAATATTTTTCTAATGAAAATCTGGTAATACTAGCAGTAATATCCTCTATGTGTGTTTCATGGCGGCTTACAGATTGCAGCATGCTTTTCATTTATATCATCTCATTTATTAATTCTCACCACCATTTTGTGAGAGGTTGAACTGTTATTTTACAGGATGAAATTTGAGAAGTTAAGTGACCTACCTCATGGCACATGACTTGTGATAGGTGACACTTTAACTCCAACCTGAGTCCACACTGCTGTTACCCAATTTTGGTGCAGAGTGGAAGATAAGTGTAAGTCATGGGTTCAGATGTCTGGTGAAATAAAGAAGTAGCCTTTGTTTATTCATTTTTTTCACTAAAAAAAAAAAAATCAAAGCTCACTTTTATGGCTTTTACTTGCTCCAAAATCTAGCCAGAGAGTATATTTCACGAAAGGTGTTTAGCTAAATGGCAGCTGCAAGGAATAATGAGCATGTGAACAATTGGTGGAACCAGTTAGTCTCATTCGGTTCTTAATGACATTCCAGCAGCTCTCACCTGTCTTCTGGGAGAATTCCTTATGTCCTCTGGGTAAAGGTACTGATAAACCCTAACAGGATATACACTTTTTTGATATTGTAAAGCACATCTGACCAAACAAAAGTATGAAATAATGAAGACAATTTGTGATTCGTTAGAGATGTTACTGTTTTTATTTGCTGGATGATCACATATCACACTCAATCTATCATCTTTATATCATAGTCCTAGTTATTCAGTAACTTATTAGAGAAACAGCCTGGTCTGGACTCAGACTTTCCATGAAGTATGCCTCAGTCTGTGGTCTTACAAGAATTAGAACTTCCCTTTATATCACAGCAATAGCACTAAATGCCTCCGTTTCTTCCTTTCCTAGGAATTCCGTTTTACTTGTAAGTATCAGTAAACATACTTGTTTGTTGTTCATAGCTTAGAGGAACTCTTTCAAAATTTTTTACACAAATTACTTGAGTGGTTTGGAAGTATGATTCTTATGGGATTATTGGTGTCAGTTCATTCTATGGTAATTCACTGTTAGAACAGAAATGAAATAATAATCATTTTTTAAAACCAGTAAATTTTAGCCCTGTGAAAAGGGCCATCATTGGTCCTAGCCTAGATTTGAATGGTGGCTGCACAGGGCCTCCTCAGAAATGGCATTTTTCTGCTTAAAAAGAGGTTGCACTGTTTTATGCAGTTGTTTGGGAGCAGTGGTGATAAGTGCCCTCCTAATGTTCTTATTAAATAAATCTTTTCTATACCATTAGAAATTGTAACAATTAATATACAAATGACGCTGGCCAGTAAATGAATTTACTATTCTGGCTCATAGATAAACTCTGGATGAAGTAAAAATACTGAAGCAAGAGCCATTTTATGAAGACATCATTTTAAAAGTGTTTCACTCATATGTTGTTTAACTTGATAAACTACTAAAAAAATAGTAGGCCTGGGGTACTTAAAGTACAAGAATGAGAAGTTGTTTTTGTTGTTGTTATAATTATCCTTCTCAGCAATGTCTCAACAATGAGCATGGAATTGTGATACAGCAGTATGTTTTTTATTTAACAGCTATAGTCAGATATAGAGCATATCATTCAACTCTTCCATTTACAGTGTACAATTCACTGTTAGTGTATTCAGTTTTGTAACCATCACAGCAATCACTTTTAGAACATTTTCGTCACTCCCAAAAGAAACCCTGCTTCTCTTAGTAGTCAACCTCCCATTTTCCCAAACTCCAGCCAACTGCTAATCAACTTTCTGTTTCTGTGGCTTAGTCTTCTCTGGACATCTCCCATTAATGTAATCTCAATGTCCACTAGTGACAGTTTCATTCACTAAGCTATTATATTCAACCTTAACCCATGTTGTGGCATGAATCATTCCTTTTTATGGCTGAATAATATTCCTTTGTGTGGCTATGCCACATTTTGTTTATCTGTTCAGTAGTTGTTAGACATTTAGGTTATTTACACTTTTCAGCTCTTATGGATAATGCTGCTGTAAATATTTGTATGTAAATGTTTGTGTGGAAATATGTTTTCATTTCTCTTGGATATATACCTTGGAGTGGATTTGCTAAGTCTATATTAACTCTATGTTTAACCTTTTGAGGAACTGCCAGATGGTTTTCCAGAGTGACTGTACCTACCAGCAATGTATTAGGATTATAATTTCTCCAATCTAGGCACCATTTGTTATTATCTGTCTTTTTTATTAGACCATCCTAGGGGCTAAGAAGTGATAGCTCCTTATCCTTTTGATTTGCATCCTCATCATAGTTAATGATTTTGAGCCACTTCTCATGTGCTATTGGCCTTTGTGTTCTTTGGAGAAATGTCTATTGAGATCCTTTGCCCATTTTTTAAATTGGGTTATTTGTGTTTTTATTAAGTTGTAAGAGTTCTTTTATATGTTCTAGATACAAGTTTCTTATTAAATACATGATTTGCAAAAATTTCCTCCCATTCCACAGGTTGTGTTTCCATTTTCTTGGAGGTTACAGCTGCATGTCCTACTTGTCCTATGAGGCATTTTGTCTTCCAAGCTCTTCCGTGGTCTGGGCCAGTTCCTCTTTCCACAGTGTCCTGGTGCATTTCTGTTTTATAGCACTGAGTACAGCGTATTGACAGCATCAATTTAGGATTTGTCTTCTTACCAGAAGGAGTTGTGTCCTACAAATCTTTGGAACTCCAGTGCCTGGGAGCCTGCCTACCATAAGACAGGAGCTCTGTAATAGCTTGGTCAACTAAATTAAAGTGAAGCTTGAGGCTGAAAAAAAATGGTCCAGATCAATATTAATACAAGAAAGCTAAGAGAAAGAGTCCTGAAAGAGTGTTTTTAAAGAATCTATAGGTGGCAGAGAAACCTCAGTCCCTTCTACAGAAGTAAGGCTCACAGTTTTTCTAGAAATCACTCCTTAATGTGATGCTTCCACCAGTGTCAGCCCTACTGATTCTGCAGTGCCTGGAATGACAGTGGTGCCACACCCTGTATCACCTTTGGTTTCATCACAGGGACGGATGGAGTGTGAGGCCCAGTGCACATGGGCTTCTTTGATCTGTTCTGAGCTGTGGACCTAAATATATATGACCAACCACTTATTGTCCTCATTTACTCATTTATTTAAAAACCTTTAAATTCTTTGGTGCCACATGAGGTTAGCTCAAGTCTAGTGAGGTCATATTAATATTAGGTCATATTAATATAATAAAACCACATCATATGTGCAGGGAGGTGACCCACTGTAACATCGTGCTGCCTTGTGGCTCTGGTGTAATATAAAGAATCCAAAGGTTTTCTCTTCCTAGTAAGACATTTCTTATGGTAATGTTTTTATATTGACTTTTTTTTCTTTAGATCTTCTTGGGATTTTTTTCCTTATTTGTCCTAAATGTTCCTAAATTAAAGAGTTAATTGAATAAATTCTCCTCCAGTTTTTAGACCATATTTTATTTTCTCATGATACCCTAGGTTCTGTCCCTCCACATTTTCCCAATTGAAAACTCTACCAGTGTTCTATTTTGATTGCAGAATTACAGATAACTGAAGTAGCAGTTACTTTCTGCAAAATGAAAATGAGGTTTTAACTGTTTTAAAAACAGTCCTCCTGCTCAAAACTCCCTACTTCTCAATTTCAGACCCTGAAGGAAGTAAGCAAGAGAACATCTACAAATGAGACTAAAGAAGAAAGCCCTTAGAATTTTTGTGTATTTTTGATGAGGTGTAATCCCAGCCACTTTTTTATGTTATTTGGCACTAAGGCAACTTAAAAAAAAAACCAAAGCTCAGAAAACAGAGAAAACTAGTTGACAGCCAAAAGGAATTGATTTATTTTCTCCCGGCACTGCAAGATGTGCTAAAATTACTAAATCTTAAAAGACTTACTGGGATTCTTGAATGAAATATCCACACCCTTGATTTTTTTTTCTTTATGAAACAAAAATAGTTCTGTATTTGTGGGGGAAAGAGCAGGGCAGGCATGCTGATTATAATATCCACTGAAAAAACAGTTTGATTGACTAAAAACCAGCTGGTGTTTGTGGTAGTTAAAAGCCTATAATAGTGTCTTCATTCTGGTGTTCCCCACACTACTATGAGATTAATAATAGGATCCCATAATCTAGAGAAATGCTTGCCTATTTTCCCCCAGTGTTGCTTGGAACATGACCTTATTGAGGGCAGAAACCTTGTTTCATAGTTACTGTATCTTTGTCAGGATATAGGCTTGGCACAAAACAGGTGCTCAAAAACATGTTGCATGGATAGAAGGTGGGCAGAAATCTTGGATTAATCTGACGGACAGACCTGAGATTGTCACTTACTACCTGAAGTCCTTGAAGTACTGAATTTCCTTAAGCCTCAGTTTCTTCTTTGTAAAATGCAGATAATACTAATAACCTACCTCAGTAGGGTGTAGAATAATATTTGATTACTATTATTTATTATTAATTTGAGAAAATTTCCTGAGACTCCCCATTCAGAACTTGACTACCCTGCTGTTAATGAACTCAATTAAACATGGTCGTATGTGTGTGTCTGTGCACACACGTGTGTATTATCACTTAGTCTTTCTCTATTGAAGAAGAAGAATAGAAATCGAGGTGTTATTTGGACATTGATTTCTATCAACTCCACTGAGTTAGATTCAGCCATCACCTTTGGGAATATGCACTGACAAAGGGGAAAGGTGAAATAAAGAAGTTTTCCAGTACCAAAGTCTTGTTTTTGGAGGCTAGCCCAAGGTCTAAAAAGAAAAACAAGTCAGTGCATTATTAGTTACTTGTATCTCATTTTCAAAAAAAAAACCACATTTCACTGTTACAGCCACTTACAGATAAGGTTGCATGACACCCTTTTGCTTTTGTGTTTTTGCTAAATCACTGACTAACTAAATTCACATTCCTAATGTATTAACATCGTCAAAGGATTCTTTTCAGGATTATGTGTGTGGAGGAAACTGTTATTGTTAAATAATGTGTAAAAAGTGACCACCAAGTGAAGAGCCCTTGATGTTGTAAAAAGAATGATCAAGTGGAATCTTAGGATTGCCGGTTATGAATGGATTATTTGGATATAGAAAGAAATTATTTTTAGGCATGGCATCCCTGTAAACCCCAAGGCTATGTGTTTTACAAACTAGAAATTTGTGCACTAAATAAAAATCACCAGATGTCAGCGCCTGTATGTGCCAACTGGCAAATGTGCGGTGCTCTAGAAGTCTGGAAGAAAAAGATCTTCACTTTTTTGCCATTCAAATACTAAAGGGCTAGTTGAGGTAAATGCCATTGAAAAAATTACAGTGTACTCAACTACCCAAAGATGTCACATGTCTTGAATTGTTACCTGAAAGGCTTTCATTTTTTCCCCTCCTGACTCCACGCATGTTTGTGGCATTGTAAATATAACCCATGTTTCAATTCTGTATTTCATTCTTTCCTGAGGCTAGTCTCATTCTTTTAAAAGGTCAGCAGGTATCTTATTAAAGCACCAATCTGGGCACAGCATCCCACGAAGGTCCAATACAGAGCTAATTGTAAATAGGATTATTCATCACTTTTATCTTGCCCATACCAACACACCTCACTGATTTTCCTGAAATCATCAAATGGATTCTCCTCTCTCCTTAGAAATTCGGGCTCAACTGGTAGAACAACAGAAATGCCTAGAGCAGCAAACGGAGATGCGAGTTCAGCTTCTCCAGGACCTGCAAGATTTCTTCCGGAAAAAAGCCGAAATTGAGACGGAATATTCTCGGAACCTAGAGAAGTTAGCAGAAAGGTTCATGGCAAAGACAAGAAGCACGAAAGATCATCAACAGTACAAGTAAGAGACACTTGACTCATGTTCACCTTTCTAAGGTGATATCCTACCTTTTTACCAGGCTTATTGGTTTTAGAATTTTCCATTTTTGAATAAGCTATTGATTGGCATATCCCTATAGATAAAAGCAACCCTCCGTACTTACAACTTACAAACGTCAATTTATCCCATTTTAAACTAGTGTTCTCAACATTTTTTTCTTTCTAGTGAATATATAGTTGTGGACAACTATATATACAAGAAGAAAGAGTGTGTTTTTATAAAATTCTTGATTACAGAAAACCAGGAGTTGATATCTATCACAGGTAGATATTGAGTGGGCACATTGACAACAACAAGGTCGTTGCTTCTTCCAGCGAAGAACCTCCGGATTTCTGTAGTGATATTATATGCGTATGAGCAATGATAGTGCTTAAGTTTAGTTCCTGCTCCTGTCATGCTCGTGGTCGTTACAGTTGAGACTGACTTAAAACAAAGGTCTTTGGGAAAATACTTATAATCAAGTGTAATTAAACCTTGAATTAATCATACTTAACTCATTTAAAACAGTACATGCAGGTTTTTCTGATAATGAAATTTACTTTATAATTTAAACCCTAGAGACAGAGACAGAGACATATAGGCAGACAACTCCAGTAGAGTGAACGAGTGCTGCAGGGGTAAGTGCAGGGAGCTAGTGACACACCTGAAGGAAATCCATTCTCTAGTGGACATGGGGAAGGGAAGGTCAGGGAAAGGTCTGAAGAAGTGATACCTAAGTGACAACCTAAAGGGCTAGTTGGCCAGTTAAGGGAACAAGTGCAAGATGTTCCAGGCAAGGAGAACATCACACATAACGGACCGGAAGGGAAGGGATATAGGGCAGCTTTGCAACAGAAAGTGGTTGGGTGGGAGTGGGTAGTCAGGTGCTCAGGTTTGTGGCTACTGGTGTAAATTGTATCAGTTCATGGAGTCCTGTGGGTCATACCAGGCAGCTTGGACTTCTGAGGGGATAGGGAGCCTTTTTGAGGGGTTTAAGTCGAAGGATGAACAGCTCAGACCTGCATTTTAAAAATGGCAGAGACCATCAGTAGCCCTGTGGACTGGAGGAAGATAGAATCGAGGGAGGGAGACTACTGGCATGAACCAGCAGCCCTGCCGGTTGAAAGAAACTTGTTTAGGAGATGTTAAAGAGACAGCACAGTCTTTCATTTCTGGAAATACCGTGGGCTAGATAGCCTGAAAAGTATTTCTGCTACAAAAACTTGAGAAATGCTGATTAAAATGTAATAGATAACATTTTAATTGTATAACTGAACTCATAGGAAAGTAAGGGAAATTTTCAAGTTTTAAAAAAGCAAGAGGTAACTGAAAACCTAAGTGGCGGTTTTATCCACCCCTGAGTCCCATGTGGGGACAGAAGGTGAGGCTTCCCCATCACCAGCCCTGTTGTACTGCATCCCAGCGTACAATCAGGGCGAGCAGAACTCTTCCCAGTAAACTGATAAAACAGAAAAACACCTGTCTGCCTGCACAGGGTGCCAGCAAGGAGGTCTGTCTGCTCAGTCGGGGCTGCAGAAAAACCCACCGTTGGCTTTACAGATTCATTTTACACCCTCCCGTGGTCTTGGATCCTGCATAAAAAATAGGGTGGGACTAGCCCTGGGTACCTTTACAGAGGCAAACATAGAACTATTCTGGGTACAAAATACCTTTTTTCTTTTAGGTGATTTTAACCTCTAGTATTGGTCTAGCGCAGAAATAAATCTTAGTGACAGTTCCCAGGGTGAACAGATATCAAAAGTACTTGACAGAGATTGGAATCAGTACTATATGCACACTTAATGGTCCATTTTTAAAAGTGATTGCAGATAAAAAGAAAGCCCATTCATCCATTCATTAAATATTTTTTAATGTCTTCTTCTACACTTGGCAATTATTGTGAATTGAAAACATATAGGGGCCCATGTACCTTAGTCGATCAGTACCCACTCTTTCTCCTGGTTTGTTCACTTGTTTTCATCTAAATATAGGCAGCTTGGAATTTTCTTTGACTAGAGTAAATTTATTATTGAATAAGAGCGGAAGATAAGATGGATAATAAGTCTACAGAAAGGACACACCAGAATTGGGGGGGCGGAAATCAAAGACGGTCTTTATTAAAGAGTCAGACAGACCTGGTTTGAATACTGGCTCTACTGTGTGACTTTGGTCAGGCTACTTAACCTTTCTGAGCCTCTATTTCCTAACTTGTAAAATGAGATTCTTAGGACCATTAAATGAGAAACGTGACAAAGTCCTTGATGTGACTGACAGCTGGTATTGGGGTATGTACTCAATATTCCTTCTCCTCTTCACCAAATAAATGTTAAATTTTGGGTTGAGTGGATGAAAATGTCAGAAAGGCTCTCATTGTGTGCTGTAGAACCACTGCCTGTTGTCTGATGGCTTGGAGGGAAAACATGGCATTCTCTGCCTGGGGGATGTAACTCTTTGTGTGCCAGTGGGGAGAACGGGAGGCTTGTCCATGGGTACAAGTGCCAGGACCCTAGGGCAGAGGTTTCTTCCCCTACACCCATTCCCACTTCCATCATAACTCTACCCCCTTTCTTCCAGAGAGGGTTTTGACTTGATAGGGTATTAAATCCTGAATCTGACACACTTAAGGTCAGAAAGACCAAACTTAATGATTTCTTTCCTAATTTAATCAATATTCAGGGTCTTAAGTGATCACGAATAATAAGAGGATAACATGTCTGATAAAAAGGCACAGTGCCCCTGAGTCAGGATATACCAGTGCCCCATTTTGCCATTTTACAGTGAGATTTTTAAAGTAAAAGAACAAAAAAACATTGTACTCATTTTTTTATGCATGGCGTTTTTCTTTTAAGATTTTTTTACAAGTCTTCTTTTGTGGATTATACTCACTTTTAGCTATATTATCTAGGCTAAAACAAAGTACTTATAAATCTGAAGGAATTTAATGGGCTTAAACAGGACATATAGCAAGGCATAAGCCAGTATACCTCTTTGTCCTATTCGCGAACCTTGAGACAATGCTATAAAGTTCTGATTCCCGGGCACACTTTTGGAGGCTGGAGGTTATATATCAGGGGATTAATAACTAATCCTCAAATTTATGTTTCATGGAAAGTACACCTCGCCAAGTGTTTTCCAACAGCAGACTGGACATTCAAAGCAGACTTTGTGTGCAGTGGCAAACCGCAGGCTCTGTGAGACAGCAGTCAATAGATTTTTATATAAACATGCAGTACTTTCTTCAATAGTGTGTTTAAAGCTGAAGGCCTCCTGAGTGCTGTGTACGTTAGGGTCTAACAGCCCTTGTCAGGTGTGGGTTTGGCCTGGAATGTTCACTCCAGGTTTTTCCCTCCAAGCCTAGGGAATTGCTGGCTCTGTGCCATCAGAGCCTGGAAGGCTGTCATGCTGGCAGCTGAGTGTCCCACTACACGCAATGCCCAGAGCAGAAAGAACAGCAGTGATACCCATCTGGCTCCTCATTTGCTTCAGCAACATCTCTGAGCTGTTTGAGGGCAGTGTTGAAATTGATGGTAATTCTGCCATTCCTCACTTCTTAGGAAAGACCAGAACTTGTTGTCTCCGGTGAACTGCTGGTATTTGCTCCTGAACCAAGTGAGGAGGGAAAGCAGAGACCATGCGACCCTGAGTGACATCTATCTGAACAACGTCATCATGCGGTTCATGCAGATCAGTGAGGATTCCACCCGGATGTTCAAAAAGGTACCCACTGCCAATCCTGCTGCAGCGTGCTCTCCTGGGACCGCTCAGCCTGTGTCCAGGACTGAGAAGGGTCTTAACTGTACTCAATAGATATTAGGTAATAAATAAATCAGTAAGTGAACATATATTTTAAAGACACAGAATAAAAAGGTAAAGTTGAGCAGGCATACTTACAGAGTTGTGAAGCACTGACTCTGTGACCTGAACAACGTGAGCAGAATTCTTAAATGAAAAGTGCCACGAATCGCACCTCTGTCCTTAAGAACGGACTGCCTGCAGTTATGAAAAACCAGACCAGAAGGGAAAAGCCGTATTACCTCTGTGTGTCGGACTTGTGAACAAGATAGCTGGATGTGCTGCTCTCTTGGGAAAATGTTACCACAGTATTTTCATACTCGCACCAGACGGACAGTGGAGGCTATGAGTGAGTGACATGAAAAATATTCCATGGGGCACAGAAAATGCAGCCCCTGACATGCCAGAGAGCTTCCTCCCTCCCGAATCCATTAAAAAAAAATAGGAAGTGGGCTTTTAAGGCTTCTTATCATTGTTACTACTCTCAGCCAGCTCTCAGCAATTTTTTTGTTGTTTGGACATTTTGCTGCAGAACAATAACAAAATGGGACCATTTCCTGTGTAGAGAATGCAGCTACTTGCCCAATAAGACTGGCTTTTGGTTTTTATGTTTGTAGGACAAGGGTTCTCCACCCCATCCAGCTTTGTAATAGTGGCACTTGGTGTCTATATCTGTACCTCTATTCAGTAAGTAATTAATAGTTTCAGAAAGTGGGGGGAAAAAAACCACCTCATAGATTAATGACATATTTATGTTTAAAGGAGCCCCTCAAAACAAAGATGTAGTATTAATCAGGCCAGCTGGAAAGCTCCTTAGTTGTATTTGATGTGTCCACATTAGATTTGATTTCTGGCCTAGAAATGGAACTTAGCAGACTCTAGGTTGTCTTTTGCTCCATTGAATGGGAAAAGAAATGTTGCAAACAAAGGAGAAATTATCAAAATTTGGAATAAGAGCATATTAAGAAGAGAAAAGATAGAGAAATATCCTTTGTATCTTGAAAAATAGAGATTTAAAAAAATAGTTGAGTCTGAGCCATGAAAGTGAAGTAATTTTCTCACCTGCCAGCCCTTTCCACCAAGACCTCGTTGGGTTTAGGGTTTTCTTTTGAGCATCTTTTGTGAGCAAGAAATGGTTTTAGGTCTTGGAAAGGCCACATAGATGAAGAAAAACTAATGTCAAAGGATGTCATAGTTTATGCAAATTTGGATGGCACTATATAATGCTTCCCAGTTATGGGGATTTGAGCAGCTATTCAGCCAGGGCCTCAGATCAGCACCTCAGTTGAGTTCGTTCATTTATCCTTTCAACAAGACATCTTTAAAATGCCTGGCTGGGAAAGCAGTGTTAAAAGACTTGTCCCTGCCTGCAGGAATTCATTACAGTAATTAACGTTAAAGGGCCATACAGCCCACTACGGGAGCTTGAAGGCTGCAGATCCTAACCTAACCTGAGGGCTCAGGAAATTCTTCACAGGGAGGGGCCCCTTGAAGTGAGACCTGTAGGAGGAGGGGGCGGCCAGCCACCAGACAAGCACAGTGAACTCTTCAGGGAATAGGGAAAGCAAAGAGTTTGTTGTGACTGGACCTGCGCTGTGTGGGAGTGAGGGGTCTGACCTGCAAAGGACAGTCATAATAAAAAGGAACTTTGTATGTTTTGCTAAGATGTAAGGATTTGTATTTTGTAAATCCAAGTCAAGGGTTTGATAAAGTTGCTGGAAACATAGGGCCGAGAGTCAAATGCATTTGGATTTGAATCCCAGCTCTTCTGCTTACTTGCTTTGTGATCTTGGGAGACATTCCAGATTCGAAGGCGTGCTCTCCACTGTCTGAGGGAGGGGGAAGGCTGGGCTACGCAGAGGGAGAAGCTGAGCCTGTCGGGCTCTGGAGCTGGGGTGTCCCTTTGGAGCTGTCTTCCGTCTAGGCCAGGAGGCCTCCCCTTTGATTCGTCTTTGGATTGGAGCTGCCCTTAGGGAGGGGCTCAGTAATCTTGTGGGGAGGCTTCTGCTTTTGGTGGAGGGTAATTCCAGAGGGTAATGCCCAGAGAAGGGTCAGCTGTGAGTTTCAACAGCCAACATTCCCAGTAGTTGTGGGAATAAGTTCTTGGCTCTTGAAGACAGACAGGGTTTGGGGAATGTTCTTGGCTCTTGAAGACAAACAGTATTTGGGGACTGTACAGCAAATACACACAGACACCGTGCCTGCTTGCTTGCCTACAAAGACTTCTAACCCAGATTTTCTGGGACTCAAGAATTATAATTCTTGGAAACTGCCTATTTACAGTAAACTGGTTACTCTGGCATTTAGTAGCATGAGTGGTCTTCTCACATCCAACCCTTGCTGACCAGCTGGAGACTTAACAGTCAGGTGCCGCGTCCTACCTCCCTAAGCAAACCCAGCAGACTACATACCCCACCTCGCCAGGTATATTATTGCTGGGAAAAGAAAGGACAAGAGAGGCAGAGGGCAAAAGGGAGAGACAGGAGCTTATTGAGGAGCCAGGCCCATGAGGACACATTTGTTTTCTGAAGGAACAGGAGCTCAGACTATTTATCAAGTCCAGGTCCCTTTAGGTTAAAAAGCAAGACTAGACTTTTCTGCTTTTTTTCTCCAACACCCTGCCCTTTTCTTCTCCAGTTCTTCTGTTGTTATGGTTCCAGAAGCATATTTTCTATCAGAACAGAAAGAAATCGTCAGAGCCAGTCTGGAGTGATCTCTAGAACTGCTGTGGACTCTTCAGAAAGCATCATGCTTGTCCTTCTTGGGAGAGGATTTCGAGATGTCCTTGTTCTTTAAAACTATCCCCACATCTGTATGGAGATCTAGATAGATGCCGGGTGCTTCACAGTTTCAGTCTCTTAAACAGTTCGATCGTATTGACCTCAGTTAGTGATAGAGAGACTGTTCTGTCAAACAGAGACTTTGGAGCAGGTCATTTTAGGGCCATTTTTTAGCAAGATACCTATAGGAATCCCTAATTCCATACATAGATGTAGGGAACAGCTTTAGGCTTAAATTTTAATCTCATCAGAATCAATTAATAGAAATAGTTGACAAATTTTCAGCAGGTAGAAAAAGAGCTTTTTAAAAACAAAACAATAAAACCCAATTACTCAAATATTGCTTGTTTCAGATTTAGGCTTTTAGAGTTGTAAAAGAAGCCTATTGGTCAAAATAATACAGTGATTCATCTTTTAAGCTCTGAAATCAGATATTTTGGATATGAATCTTGGCTTTGCCAGTGAACTTGGGAATATTTGTAAACCTCTTAAACTGCAGTTTCTGCATTTATAAAATAGATACAGTAACCTATCTCGGATAATTGGGAGATCATGAATTATACATGGAAATCCACTTAGCCCAGTGTCTGGACTTAGTAAGTCTTAACTAGCTATTATCTTTATTATTATCTATATTATAAGTACTTATTTCATGCGCCTGTAATAATTATGTAATTATGAGATTACAGTAGACATTATTCCAAATGTGTCCTCCTTCTAAGGAAAATGTATGGCACAGCTGTGATAACCACACCCAGATCATCACGTGTTATTTATATATCACATTGTGAAATTCCGTACCATATTTGTAAGCGGACTCAAAATGCCCTCACAATATCCTTGCTTGTAGCTGAGTTAAAATTCAGGTCCTCACACCTCAATTCATGGGAAATCAAGGACTAAGCTGGTGAGTACGTGTGTCAGCCAACCCCTCCGTGACTCTCAGGTCCCCTCCATCTATTTCTCATGAAGAGTCTTAGCTTTGAGGCTTCATAGATTTCTTTATTCATTCAATCATAAGAGGTATTGAATTCCAGGCCCGTTGTTAGGTACAGACAGTGTAAACATGAACAGAGTAGGGCTGTGCTCTTAACTCTCAAGTTCTGCTTTGCCATTTTAGGAAATGGCCAGAAATTGGAGAATCCTAGCAAACATGGGTTTGCTTCATTATCAGCCATCACTTCTTTCCCAAAGAACGAGGGGTGGTGAGGTGCCTCTTGCCCTGTTTCCTAGCCTTCCCTCCCAGAGTAGTGAGATCTTTTTGCTGCCTTCTTTCCCTTATTCATGCTGAAAGAGAGTGTTCCACATCCGGTTTGGTGCTCCGGCCAAAAAACATGCAGCTCATATGCTATGCATAAAAATGTAATTAATGCCAGCAGCCACAAATGCAGGAAAGACCACAGCCAGCTTGTGGTAATCACTGTATTTAAGCACCTTATCACATGATCTTATTTCCCAATTTTAAGAATGTTAATAAAAGTATGTAGAGGAAGCACCATAAAATGGCAACACTTGCATATGTTAAATAATCTCTGGGTGTTTTAAATTATCTTGACACCTGTCATTTCCCCATGAATTGTTTTCAAATTGTTAATGTTTCTATCCTTCCTTGGTTTGCCTTAATATGTGCTGCACAAGTATAATTAATTTTGTTCCTTCACCAGTAATGATGACATCTGTATGCTACCACTTAACTGAATATTAACTGTGCACCGAGCACTCTGCTGTATATTTTTCACACATTAGCTCACTCTTCCTCACAGCTGCCCAATAAACAGGTATTAGAATCTGCATTTAGGGATGAGGAAACAAAAGACTCAGAAATATAAAATGCAGAACCAGGCTGGCTGGTATGCATTTTGTCTTTGCCCTTAAGTCTCAGAGAGTTCATAGTTACTATCACTTTGTTGGAGTTATTCAGTAGGAGGTGGAGCTGTGACTCAGTGCATAGGTCAGAGACTTCTGAAAATGGGACACTATGGTTCCTGGCTTTATTCATTTTTTATGAAAATCCTGAAGAATGAGAGTTCTGGATGACACAGCAAAATCTGTCAGTCATCCAAGTTAATGGGCAGGGATTCAAGCAGCAGAGACCAGCCCCAAGCCATTGAGAATTACCTGATTTTGCCATAAATACCATAGGTCCTCAGATTCAGACTGACAGGAATTCAGCTAACCCATTTTGGTATTGTTGATTGTGTGGCTTATCTGAAAGGAAGGAGAGGTTACCAGTAAGATTTGGGAATTTGTATGCATTTTTTAAAAATTTTGATCAAAGCCAATCATATTCTGTTTACCCAGTGTTAAAGAAAACAAAGACATTTTACAGGGGTAAAAATGTAGTGTTTTCATTAGACAATTTAAAATAAGTTAATATTCAAACAGATGCTTTAATATAAGATACCAGTCTACTACAGATCTCTAAGGCTCTAACCTTGTTTTTAGGAAAAGGTCCATATGTTTTAAAAAATCTGAAAACTACCAATCTGAATGAGTATTTCTTTTTAGTATAAAAATATATATTCATGTAGGAATTTAAAAAACACTAAAAATATAAAAATGGAAATAATTTCCCATATTAATACTATCTACTCTTAATATTTTGGGTTATATCCTTTCAGTTTTCATATGTATATGTATATGTGTAGTATACAAACATACATACATTATATATTTTACAACATTTGAGATCCCAATGTATGTAACTTAGGAGTCTGCTATTTTCATGTGAAATACTCTTAGCGTTTCCATATCTAGAAATAATCTGTATTTTACAACAGGATACTTCAAGCCTGCATAGTGTTTCACTATCTGCGTGGTCATGTTATTTTCCTTTTAATGAGCATTAAATCTTTTACATGTCTGTGACATTTATTTTTCTTATGCTGTACTTCTTGAAGTAGAATTATTAGATCAAAGGGTAGCATTAGAATTTCATGCTTTGGATGAAATTTTTACCTTTTGCTCTTTTGGAGTTTAGATGGTCATGGCTGTGATTTACCACTGAGTAATCTATCCCCTGAAAAATAAACTATTTTATTAGCAGAGAGCTACCAATGTGATTTAGTATGCTGATGCAACAGTAGTAAATAATATAACAAGAGGAACTTTTTCAAAGCAATTTCAGTGTAGTGTAGCAGAAGAATTAAATGGTATGCTGGTGGCCTCAAGGGACAGCTTAATAATTGATGGACCCTAGATAAATAAGTGAGAATAGTTCAAGCTAACATTACCAGCTGGTTCTCTTGAGTTCTCTTAACCCTAAAGGTAGCTCATTTTTCTAAAAATAAAACCAAACTATCATTTCCACAATGATGTGATTTTCTGAAATATTTTAGAAAGTATTTTAAATGTGTATATAAATTGCTTATCAGTATGGCAGGCACATAGTACTTAATAAATAGCACTTGGTCTTGGCCTATTGTATTTATTATTGCCTTTATTGCTTAGTGACAGTAGGACATGTGTGATGGATCTGGCTATAAATGTAGCTACTCAATGAGAGCATTCAATATGAGCTCAGAAACTTTATTAAAGACTTTCAAAGGGGACATGAAGCAGGTAATAGTGTCTCTCACTGGAAAGTGGTAGAATTTTTAAAAATCTGATGTCAGCTAAGTTGGACATTTTGTCACTGATAACTCACATATAGTAGTTGAACTCATAATTACATTGAGAACAGTTGTTAAAAATCACTTGAAACTTGTTTACATTTAAAAAATTCTGAAAGTGTATAGAAGAAAATTATTCTAAATAAGTATCTGTCTAAGTTACTTTTATTTCTTCTGTTTGCTTATGTGTAATTTCTGATTTTTTTACAGGGAACATAGTGTATAAGACACACAAGAAAACAACTATTTATTGTAAACTAAAACCTTAAAAAAACTTGGCCCAAAGTATACCAGTTTTTACTGTAAAGAGGTGGGAAACTATATCCAGTTACTAATTCAGCCTCAGATACTGCTTATTAATGGAGAATTACCTTATTCTCCAAATGCACTTGAGAACTATGCTTGGAATATACAGTATTAGGGTGATTAAAATGAAAAAACATGAAATCAGGGAACTTCTGAGCAAGATGGCAGCTTGCACGTGGGTTCCAACTGCCCTACCTCCCAACTTGTCTTTGAAATGATTAGTCAAATATATAAACGGGAAGAACTGAAACACCCTTCTAACTTCAGGTGGATCCAGTTGCTCGTTGTTCCCTCTTTTGGCTTCTACCTCACTGAGTGAAAGTCCGTTCCCCCACATCCTTTCCCTAGTTTTATTTTTCTCTATAGTACTTATCGCGTTCTGAAATAGCATATATTCACTTAACTCTGTTCACTTTCTGTCTCCTCTCAGAGGAAAGGAACCTTCTATTGTTCACTGAAAGAGTGACTGACACATAGTAGATGCTCAGTAAATATTAAATGAATAAATAATGAGTATGTATCACCAAACAAATTTCAAGGCATTTCAGCAAGATCTGGTATTGACAGGGTTGAATTTAAGCAGCACTGTTAGGTTCAGTCTACTTCCCAAGAGAGAGACATCAGAGGGGATATCAGTCATGGGAAGTCTGTGGCAGGGAAGAGTAATGAAATCTCCAGCTTTCTTTTCAGAGGACTAAAAAGGAGTGTCCAGAGGAAGCAGAAAGTACGAGGGAGATTACAGAGAGTACGAAGATTGAAAAAACAGTCCTGTAAAGTTCTTTACAAACTCCTGGGCTCACCCCAAGCTGCACATGTCTAATCTTAAGCAGTATAACTGCCAGAGACTTTGAGAACTGTGCTAAGAGGTAGATCACTGCCTGAGTTCCAGACCAGCCACTAGATGTTACATATGCATGACAGATCCAAGTAGTGCTACAAAGGTGTTACAAACAAAACTGACATTGAAACCACAACCCATGGCAGGCTGGTCAGCATTTACATCCTGAATCCAAACAAGTTGATTTCTTGACAAAACAAAAATATCAACATTCCACATTTGGTTTAAACAAGGCCCAGAGTCTCATAACATAATATTCAAAATATCCCAAATACATTCCAAAATTACTCAGCATACACAAGAACCTGGAAAACCTCAACTCATGTGGGAACAGTGTATCAACAGGCAACAATTCTGTATGACACAAATGGAATTATTTAGCAAAGACTTTCAAGCCAACCATGATAACAATGTTCCAAGAAATAAGGGCAAACACTCTTGAAATTAATAGCTGGAAAAAATTTCAGCAAAGAAATAGGAGATATAAATAACCAAATGGAAATTTTAGAAGTGAAAAACACATTAAGCAAAATTAAAAATTCAGTACATGGGTTCAGTAGCAGAATGGCTAACCAGAGGGAAGAGTCAGATTAATTTCTATTAATTTTAAAGATAGATTAATAGAAATTATCTGAGCAACAGAGAGGAAAAAAATTGGGGGGCCTGGGGTGGGGGAATGTCAGTGCCTCAGGGGCCTTTGAGACAATACTAAAGGGTATGATGTGAGTATCAGCAGAGTGTGAAGGAGAGGAAAAAGACTGTGTGTAAAAAAATTTTTTGAAAAAATAATTGTAATAAAACTCTCCAAATTTGGCAATAAACCTGCACATTCAAGAAGCTCAACAAAACCCAAACTAGATGAATCTAAAGAAGTCCAAACCAAGAAGCCAATTGAAAAATAAAGGTGAAAAATATTGAAAGTAACCAGAGAAAATGATACATTATTTATGGGAGAACAACAATTAGATGACTGTGGATTTTTTTACCCACTAACTGCCAGCAGCACCATACCAGTTGTGACAACTAAAAATGTGTCCCCTGGGGGAAAAATTGGCCCATGTTGAGAATTATTGATCCAAATTAAGTCCTCCATCCTCCCAAACAAATTTTTTAAAAGAAATACTCCAGTTTGGTTTGTTTTTCAATTACAGGGTTTACAACTCTTGGTTAAATGAACAAACATGGAATAAATCAAAAGGCACCCAGTCCCTTATATTTTATGGGAGTCCCAATATGGTCACAAAAAGGAATAAAAAAATTTTGTTCAGTCCAGGTTTATTTAGGTCCAGTTATTTCTAAGAGATTAGCACTTAATAATGTTCACTTTCAAAGAGCCATGGACACCGAATCCTTACCATTCTCCTCAACCAGGAAGGAAGTGGCAGCCTTAAGAAAAGAACTGATGAAGATAAAACATTCTTAACCATATGTTGAGGTATCTGCAGTCGAGATCAACACATTCTAAAGGAACCTGAGAACAGTAGTACTCTGGTTGCTCGCCAAGGTTTCTTGACATGTGAACACTGTGTTTAATTTCACGTGGTAAAAGATTTCCAGCAGCTGTAAGAAATGTATTGGAAGGTACTGCACATAGAGCAAATATTTGAATTAAGAAACACTTGTGATACTTTGAATATAGCAACTCACAAATATGTAGTTGCAGACTGAATATGACTGTCAAATTGATTTCAGTAGCCTTTAAATCCCAATTGAAGGAGACAAAGTTTTCTTATTATTAGAGAAGCAAATAAATAGAAACAAGCAAAAATTTTACGAGCTGAATACTTTGTTGGATCAACCTAGAAACATAAAAATAATAAATTCTGACCCTGGATATATGAACTATTTAGATTAAGAAAAACCAGTAATGGTCAATAGTTGATAGTAAATAAATACATGTACCATTTTTGCTTTTTAATCTTTGATAGTTTCAAGTGAGCACAGAATAATAATTGGCTAGTGCACTGGCTTGAATAAACATGACCATAAAAATGTCATCTCTTTAGCTCTAAAGATGGAGAGAAGGGTCTACTAAAATCATCTTTTACTATTTGTCAAGATATTATAGTTCCATTGAACAGTCACAACAAATCCATTTTAACTTCCACTTTGGAAACTTTATGGAAATCAGCTTTCTTTTCTAAAACTGGGTAGACATTCCATTTCATTATTCATTCAACAAACCTTTACTGATCATCATTGTGTAACAGGAACAATGCTGGGTTCTAAGGTCATGAAAGTGAGTAAGACACAGATCCCTGAAGGAGCTTATAATGTAAGAAGAAAGTGAAACATAGAGGTAAAAGTTAAATTACAAATTGGTAACTGCTGCTACAGAAATATTACCTAAAACCACAAGGACACAGAGGATTGAGTAAGACACACTGCCTAAGGAAGATGGAAAAAGGCTTCACAGAGAGAGTGGCATTGGATCAATGTCTTAAACTTGGTGAGGTTTTACAGAGGAATTAGGGGAAATGCATTCTTCTATACAGAGAAAATAGCAAAAGTTAAGGGCCTAGGGTTCTGATCTAGGAAATAATGTTAGGGGATGACGATGGTAGGTGGAGTGCTTGGTGGCACCATGTTCCCAACTCTTAACAGTTGTGAGTTTTAAAGATGTATTAGGCCATTTCTTTTTTTGCCTGGACCTAAAGCACACATCAGTTACACAGCTGTCTGGGGTTAGGAGTGTAGCTTGTACCGTGGTGAAGTTTATATGGTGGGATGACAACTATCTGAGATCTACAAAGGTAGGTTTGGTTGGGGGTAGTCGGGGCATGCCAGAATTTTTATTCTCTGTGTGAGCAATTGGTATACTGTCATCTAAGCAACTAAGGAAGCCAAGAGATTTTTTAATCTAGGGATATGACATAATTAGCTTTGTTTTTTTTAATGCATTTTGAAGAGTAAATTGGAATGGAAGAAACTGGTCTTGGGGAACCTAGTGAGGAAGCTGTTCATGAGTAACATGGATGGTGATTTTTTGCTCTGTCGTGAATTATGGCCATTGAATATATGTTCAATGCATATAATGACAATGTCTTCAAAAGGTTCTTATCCATATAGATTAAGAATTAATCTAATGTGTTTTTTTGGTCATTGTTTTATAAAAGTTCCGTCCTAATCAGATTTTCGTAAGGTTTCTATTCCTTTAGCTTATGGCTCTTTAGTTGACTAAATAAAGAAAAAGAATAACAGTGATTCCAAGATTCTTGGACTTACAGTAACTATGCAGACATGGGTTTGGGCTGCCTCCACAAAATGGCAATTGTGAGTGACCTCGTATCACTGGGAAGTGTGTGTTGCCTCCTAATCCCTCCAAGATCTTAGCCTCCACCCCTTGACATATAAAGGAAGTGTCCTTAATGCCACTAGCTGCAAGACAGTGAGCGTCTGGCTGTCTGGAAGGCAAGGAGAGTTTGCTCTCATTTCTTTAGACTCTGTCATATAGGAAATAGTTGAAGACACTGGGACTATTTAGTATAGAGAAAGTAAACCTTAGCTAGGACACAGTAGCTGTCTCCGAATATTTGAAGACCACAAGCTGGCTTATGTTAACTAGCTCTATAAGTCTACAGGAGTTAATACCAAATGCTAGGACTTATGTGGAGAAAAGTTCTACTTTCTCCTAAGGAAAACTTTCTAACAGTCACTGCAGTCTGGAGTCAGCAAGGGCTAGCTCGGAATTAGAGTTCTGTTTTATTGGAGCTTTGCATTGTCCTCTGGAATGGACTTCAGTCTCCTTAGTATAGTACCTCAGATGCTTAAGTATCCCAGAAAGTATGTCTTGAATTATGTTGAAGTGACCATCTGAGACATACTTTGATTTGAAAGTTCATATGAATAGACTGTTAAATCAGCACTTAGAAAATTGGAAGGTGATTTCATGAGATGAAACAAGGATAAGATGTTGAGCTGGTAACAGCATGACAGAACTTAAATTTATGGAGTGTTTAGTATGTGCCAGGCATTGTGTTCAGCAGAGAACAGTGGATGTCTCATTTAACCCTCAAAAGAACCTCAGGATAATATACACTGTAATCTGCATTTAACAGGTGAGAGGAAAAGAGAAGTAAAAGATATTTAAATAATCTGATCATTGACCTTTCTTGAAGATTTTAGGGTTTTTTCCCCCCTACAAGTAGGCTGTCATCCCACGTGCATTTGCCCACTAGCCACAAGTGTTTTCTAAATTTCTCTGGCTGTATTCAAGGAACTTAGTTTTTAGTGAAAAGCATACTTAACCCACAGGAATTTGTTTCTTTTTCTATTCCTTTAGCTACCTTTACTTGAATATGGTTAATTCTATAGATAGTTAAGCAGTTGTATTCCTGAGATAATGCTATTAGTATTAGGCTAAATATATATCTTTAAAGGAAGTTTCTGATTTAGGTTAAATTCTGGAAGATTGATTATTAAATTTTGGTTTGGTTCAAGAGTTATATAGAGAGATTTTACTTGGTTAAATTGTTTGAATAAGCATAAATCAGACTGGGCTAAAGTTGTTTTCTTCACTTTTCTCACTAGTCTCATTAGACTAAGGCCACTTTTTCTATCTCGGGCATGTAGAAGGTACTCATAAAAACGGGCAGAATGAATGAGTGCATGAGTAAGTACATGAACAAATGAGCTTTTATCAGTATCTCAATCTCTGCCTTTTCCTTACTAATTCAGTAGATGACTTGTAAATGAGCAAATCTGCTACTTCATTGATTTATTTTTGTAAATAGTTCCTGGATTTTTCTTACTGCAATGCTCTTAAGACTAAGGTCACAGGTTTCCTACTTACAGTGTGGGCTAGTTGTGCTTCAGCACAGACTGTACTCATAACCCCAGCCAACTGTGCCAGACTGACCCTCAGTGTGGCCACAATCACACTGAGGGTCAGTCTGGCTTCAAATCTCTGCATAATCACATGCGATTTTATCTCAGGAGAGAAAGTTGGGTTTTGTGATAAATTAGTAGACTCAGGTTCATGTACTAAAGAAAATAATGTAATGTTAAAAATTTTTAATAAAGCTGAGTTATTAAATTTTTGTGCAGTTCAGCATACTTAAAATGGTCTGGAACTGTATTCCTGATATTTGTTAATTATATTACGGTCTGACCAGAGTTTTCTAACATTCTAATTTTAATTGGATAGGTTTGTTTCCATCAGCTACTGAAAGTCTATGCCTAGGTGATTATTCGTTTAGGGACATTGAAAAGACATTTCCAGCTTATTATCATTTTGAGTAGAGAAATAATCCTGGTATGAAAAATTGTGATTCTTGAAGAGTTAAAGGAAATGCAAGCTGAAAATGAAAATAGTTGTTTCATCTACTTTATTCCCTGTAGGATTTTAAATTTCAATCTTGAGTTACTTAATCTGTCTCTTCAAGTTCCATTTATACCTGGGAGGTTATGAGTGACTTTGAACCTTCAAATTGCTCATAAGCTCATCCCAGGAACAGCAGAGCTTTCTCACCGGGATGCTGAATGCCACATTTGCCTGGCGGTTATACTAGTAAATATTCTAGGAGATACCCTAGATAGTTCCTTTAATTTTGTCTTGTTTCAAAATGAAGTTCTATTTCCCCTGTATCCAAGATTCTTTCTAATTTTCCCATATTTACTACATGGAATTTTATCTGAAAGAATATTGATTATTTTTCTCCTCAGGAAGGAAGTAGATCATGAGGCCAATTCCAGGCATTGATATTTAGTTGTGCATTTTATTTAGTAGAAAACCATGTCCCTTGACCAATAGAAGGGAAATGTGCAGAAACACTATAAACAGTGTCCAGAAAGTGGTCCAGGCCATTAAGCCCAACCCAGGTTTCTCTGTTAGGCATGTTGCCTCTTGTCTTCTGAGTGGATATGAATTAAGGGAATCTATTATTGTCAAGACACATGAGCTCTGGAAACTTCAAACCACACACACACTGTGGAAGTACAGTCTGACCCTTTTAACCAGGATTTACATCCAAAACTCACTGAGCGTGAGTTGCTAAAATCATTTGAAACCTTCTCCTTAAATATTTAATCTAGTTTTCTTATTTCTCTCTTACCCCGACCCTGAAGCAGCCTAAGGTCAGGATTCCTTGACTGGTCATCACAAGACTTACCTTAAAAATATCTCTGTGAGAGGCCAGAAGCCCTCAGAACTGGTCCTTTAATCCCACCACATGGATCACTTGGTTGCTCGGTGTCCTCGCATCTGGTTCTATTAATTCTGCTCTTTGTTCTGCCTTTGTCTTTCTCTTTCTGGGAGTTTCTGGGGAGTCCGTGTGCAGGCCCCCAGGGATAGCGGTCCTAGCCAGGGCCCACCGGGGTAGTGCTCAGTCCTGTGCTCTGCGCAGAGAGCTCTTGGGGCACGTGGGGCTCTCCACGAGACTGAGAACTCGGGGGGGTGGAAGCCATGCCTTTACTAAGCTGTGGGCCTGTTCATTCAACAGGTGTTTACCTAGCACCTGCATTGTGCCAGGCACTAAAGCAGACCCTGGAATACAAAGATGATTAGGAAGGAGTCCCTGCTCTCAAGGAAACCCTCTGTTTACGAGAAGAGAAAGAAATGTGAAGAGAGTAACTAATAATGGGTAACATCAGCTTAGCATTCACAGTGTGCCAGGTTTTGTGTTAAGTGTTTATTACTCAGGACCATCCCCATAAAACTCTGTGAGGTAGACTCTTTGCATCTCCATTTTACCACTGAAAAAACTGAGGTCTTGCAAAATTATTTAATGGGTGCACAGTAACAAGATAGTTTGAAAATAGGCGGTTTGACTTTAGAGTTTGAACTCTTAACCACAAAACTATATGGTCTAGGAGTGGCAATAAGTGATGATATTACAGAATCACAGAGAAGGAGGATCTGATCTAATTTCTCTCCTTGGGGGACAAGATGAAGTTACAAGCAAGTTTTCACAGAGTAGCACAGAGGGTTGTAGGCACAAGAAGGAAGGCGAGTTCAGGCAGAGGGGACAGCATGGAGAAAGCACAGGGATGTGGAAGCGGGACCTATGAGTTAGCAGCTGATGACCAGGAGGAAGGATGTAGTCTTAGGCTTGTGGGAGTGAAGTAGATGCGTTAGGCAGGGGAAGTTATGGGTGATTTCAGAAATTTGAACTCTTTGAAGGGTTTTCACAGAGGCAGGACAAAATTAGATCTTTATTTTATTTTTTTAATTCTAATGACATACAGAAAAATGGATCAGCTAGAATAGATAGGATTGTGACTTCCTTTCAAAGAGAAGAAGCAAGTCTCGGATGAACCCAAGATTATGACGTGAGAAACACTATTGTCCCGGAAGCAATATAAATTCATTAGAACCCTTTTAGAAAATAGTCTTCCAATATGTATGAAGAGCCTTAAAAATGTCAATCCTTTTACCATAGTTATTTTGTGTCTGGAGATCAATCTTACAGAAACAACATAAAATGCAAGATATTCCTTTAGACCAGGATTTGTGATAATAACTCAATGCTTAAACCATATTGGTGAAATTAAATGAGTAAGTAAATAAATGATTGAATGTTTGGTGGAAAATTGTGGAAACATTAGAAACCATAATAGAAGACTGATTAATAAACATTCACTGGGTAGTTATGAATTCAGTAATAAAGATAGTTCTGAAAATTATTTAAGAATGTAGAAATTTTTATGGTAACTGAAGAAAAAAGCAGAGTAGAAAAAGGCACCGTATTATTATAGAATGATTACACCTCAGAACCATGTTTAGATAAACCTAAAGGAAATACATCAAATGATTATAGTAGTTGTTTTGTCCTTCTGTTCTTTATTTTTGCAATAGTCTTCCATATATTTAATTTTTTTATAATGGAAAAAGCTAAAAACTTTGGGACTGTTAATTTTGGACCTATTTGGAAGTATCAGAACATCAAAGTGACAATAATAAACAGTTAGAAATAGGTGTGGTGTTAAATTCTAGGCTTACGTATTGGATACATTTAATAAATATCTACTGAATTGAAGTTCTAACCAGTTCCTTCCCCCTGGGTCAGCATCCCAGAATTCTATTGCAGTGTATGAGAATTTTTACCATTACTTGAACTTTTATGCACTTACATTAATGGGCTGGAAAAATTGTTCCTTTTTCTAACTTCATACCTGAAGCAGTTGACAGGACTCTCTATGCAGGAGTAATTTTAACAGCTAATCTCAAATAACACAGAAAATACTTTATTTCAAACATATATCATTTCATGAAATTATTTTTTCCTCTACAAAGGGAACCTTTGTTGCTTTCCTTAATACTGGTATCACTTTTTTACTCAGCAGTTCTTGTTCAAGTGTCAACGATCTGCTTTCACTGTTTTCAAATTTTTAATGAAACAGAATCCAGAGGCATATTTAACCTATTGAATTTGATGGGCTTTTGATAATCCTGATATTGTGTACTTAGAGGGTTTCACTTCCTTAGTGTGCCAGCATATTAACTGAGTGCCACAGTGGGCATGGTTTGGTTTAAGATTGCTTCTTTTGAGGTCCAGAGTAGTATTTAGAAGAGAAGGTTGTTTTGCACTATTCCTCTAATAAATGGGAGACGTGTTTAAAGTTGGGGTGGGGTAACCTGGGGTCATCCTTTCCCTGCGCTCCCGTGCCGTGAGCACACGTGCTGTGCCGCCAGCGACTCCGACCAGCACTTGATGTTGTGTGCAGCCCAAGTATCTGTGAATGCTAGAGTGTACGTATTCCGTCGGTCACATAAACGAGTGCTTCAGAGCACAGTCCAGTTCTTTAACAACTCTTGCAGACTAAAAGAGTGATGGTGAGAAGACAGCAGTTAATTTCTTGTTTTTTAATTTGCTTATTAAGGTATTACTGATATACACTTTTATGAAGGTTTCATATGAAAAAACAATGTGGTGACTACATTTACCCATATTATCAAGTCCCCACCCACACCCCAATGCAGTCCCTGTCCATCAGTGTAGTAAGATGCCACAGATTCACTGTTTGTCTTCTCTGTTTTCCCCGTGACCCCCCACATCATTGTGTACTGAACATAATACCCCTCAATCCCCTTCTCTCTCCTTCCCGACCTGCCCTCCCACACCCCTCCCCTTTGGTAACCACTAGTTCCTTCTTGGAGTCTGTGAGTCTGCTGCTATTTTGTTCCTTCAGTTTTGCTTTGTTGTTATACTCCACAAATGAGGGAAATCATTTGGCACTTGTTTTTCTCCACCTGGCTTATTTCACTGAGCATAATATCCTCTGGCTTCATCCATGTTGCTGCAAATGGTAGGATTTGTTCTTTCTTATGGCTGAATAGTATTCCATTGTGTGTATGTACCACATCTTCTTTATCCATTCATCTACTGATGGACACTTAGGTTGCTTCCATTTCTTGGCTATTGTAAATAGTGCTGCAATAAACATAGGGGTGATGTGTCTTTTTGAGTCTGAGAAGTTGTCTTCTTTGGGTAAATTCCAAGGAGTGGGATTCCCGAGTCAAATGGTATTTTTAGTTTTAGTTTTTTGAGGAACCTCCATATTGCTTTCACAATGGTTGAACTAGCTTACATTCCCACATTCCCACCAGCCGTGTAGGAGTGTTTCCCCCCTCTCCGCACCCTCGCCAGCGTTTGTTGTTCTTAGTCTTTTGGATGGTGGCCATCCTTACTTGTGTGAAGTGATATCTCACTGTGGTTTTAATTTGCATTTCCCTGATGATTAGTGATGTGGAGCATCTTTTCATGTGTCTGTTGGCCATCTGAATTTCTTCTTCGGAGAATTGTTTCTTCATATCCTCTGCCCATTTTTTAATCAGGTTATTTGCTTTTTGGGTATTGGGGCGTGTGAGTTCTTTATATATATATTTTGGATGCTAACCCAACCCCTTGTTGGATATGTCATTTACAAATATATTCTCTCACACTGTGGGATGCCTTTTTGCTCTGCTGGACAGCAGTTAATTTCAAGGTTATTTTTATGAGACCATGGAGAGTTTAGACTGGTTTAAAGTGTGCAAATAGGAGATACTTTGATGTGTCATGAGGATAGCGGGGGGTGTACATATTGGAAAGGAACACCCCACCAACTTTTTCCAACATATAAAATTCCCAAGGGAACCTGGCTGCGTAAAGGGTCTCTTTCATGAGTTGTATATATCACATTGGCTTGAGGAATTATCTCTTTCCCAGTGGATATGTGATTAATTCATCTAGTACCACATGTAATAGGATCCCCACAAAAATGGAACATAGAAAGATAAATGCAGTGTGCATATATGGCAAGGGAGCATGGATATAAGAAAAGGCCAAGGACTCTGGGGCCCTCCCAAATCAGGGGTCACTTGCAGGGATCTAAAGGCCAGGACAATGGGGAGGGACATCAAAATTAAATCAACCAGTATCTGCCAAGCACTTCCAACATGGAAATAAATGAAACAAGCATCCTTAGAGACCAAAAGAAAGAAAAATACCACATGGCCTTTTCACTCAAGAGAGTTGCCATTACAAACAATATCTGGGAAAGGATTAAGTACCTACAGCATTTATGGGATGTTTACTATGTGTTAGGGACTGCTTTACGTGCTGTGTATGACTCTGATTAATGCTGTCATCAACTGTACAAGATAGGCCCCATGACTCCTCATTCTGCAGATCTAAAGCTGAGCCATGAGGAAACCCAAGATCATTGAGACTTCAGACCCAGGCCTTCTCCAGAGTCCTGGCTGTCGATCATTGTACTATACTGCCTCCCAGACACATTTTTTAATATTTCAGGGCCTCTGGGGAAAGAGGAAAGAAAAATGAGTGTGCTTGGCAGAGCAGTTTGAGCTGTGATGCCAGATTGTTTTCTCCCTCGTTACCTGAAATCTTGTAAACTGAAATACACAAAGAATCTTCTCACTTGTTCTAAGATATTTGACCAAGGATTGCTAGGACAAGAGCCTTATCACTCCAAACCTAACACTTTAATCTGATTCTAAATATTTTTGGCTTGGAACTAATTGGACCTTTGGGGTTTCTTTTTTGTTGTTATTCTCTAAAGTCTTAGCCAAAAAATATTTTCTTTTTGGACTTGCTACCTGAAATGTGGGCAGCTGGGCAGTTAGCTGGTGCCCTTTGATCCCATTAGAGTTCTGAATTGGTGGCCCAGATCCTTTGATGATACCTGATATTAAAAAAACACCAAGCTGAAGTCACAGGAGATTGCAGTGTAATGGATATGGTCAGAATAACAAGACAGGGAAACTAAAGCGAGTTGCCTTTGTTTGCTCACTAGTGACTTGACTTGCACTGTTTAGTTGATTCATAACCCCCCTCTTCACATATGAAGGACCCAGCAAAACATAAAATCTCTAACTCCAGTTTAGGGATTTTGGAAGCTACCAGGGCTTGATAAGGAGAAGCACTCTATCACTCCAGGAAACCCCAGCGACAAAGACTGGTAACAAATTTGAATTTCTCAAAGTTTACATAATACTCTGATGTCATCGTCCAACACTGTTTTATCCTCCACAGGTTTTCACTTCATTGCACTTGACCTTTTTTGAGGGCGGCCTGACCCACTGACATTGTGCTTGCAGAGAGACTGTGTTTCATCTATATTCCAGTATTTTCTTAAGAGTGGTCTGTGGGCCCTTCCTTTCTGCCCCCTCACCAGTGGCCAGCTCTCAGCAAAGGTAGTAACTACTTCAGCTATTACACACACCAGTGTTTCAGCTCATTTTTGGATTCATTAACGAGTGTTTATTGGAAGCTTCCTATGTGCCCAAGCAGGACCTGGGCCAGGGTGAGCATTAGTATCTCCTTAAATTCCATATCCTAGTGCCTCTCTTGCCCCACCCTAGTCCTGGCCTTGAGCCCAGGCACAGTGCAGGACCAGGGTCACAGCTGACAAAGTCATGGTCCATACCCCCAATCCTGACAGTCTGGCAGAAGACACACAAATGAACCAATGGATATTGTTACTATCTCAATCTGTAGATTAAGTCACACTGCATGTTTTTTCCATTCTCTATAGCTGACTACATAATGAACTCAAAACAGAAAAAATGTAATGTGGATATGTAATTTCCCTTAAAATAATTTACACATTTTGCTGAAAAAAATTATTCAAATACTCCTCTGTCAAACTCTCAGAATTAGCCTGGGGAAGAGTATTTTAAATGCTGTTATTTACCAACTGACTGGAAGAATAAAACTCTCTTTTTTGTCTTAATGAAAAATAAATAAATAAATGCAGAGGCAAAAAAATAGATGGGCCATAAGTGGTCTTAACATCTCACTGCTTTGAAAGTTAAAATTGTAGTCAGTCAGATAGTTATTTCAGAAAGGGAGAGTTAATTCCCCTTTTGGTTTCTAAGTTAGCATTTTGGAAATCACACTGCAGAATTCCTTTGTGATGATACTAAGAGGGGAGACAGTATGCTGGAATTCATCTTTGAATGACTTTAGTTCTGCAACTCAGCTTCTGAGCATGCACATGCTTCACCCTGCTTACTTTTATTCTCTCTCTACTTGGGTGGTAGGAGAGCCATTCAGACTCTCCATTTGTTTTCCTCTATGGTGACCGTTGGTGCACATAGCTAGTATTTAGAAATGGCCATTTGTTCAAAGGTGTTTATTATGTCAGAACTCTGATAGCCTTCTATTGTGTTACATGCATTCTTCTAGTTTTGGTCAGTGGACTTTTTAAGATGTACATAATTGAGAAACATTTTTACATTTTTTTAATATTCTTTCTTTATCTTAATTACAGAGCAAAGAGATTGCATTCCAACTTCATGAGGATTTAATGAAGGTTCTTAACGAGCTCTATACGGTAAGCACATCCTCCTTCTTTTGCAAGAATATTCAGTTTAGAATTCTGGTTTGCAGAAACACTGCTCTTATTAGAACTCATTTCAAGATAGGGTATATTAGTGGATGCTTGTCTAGTTGAAGTGGAACCAAGCAGATACATGCACACTGTTACATTCTTTTGACACTTTCTTCCAAGTTGGGGAGACTGTAGTCAATCAAATATATATATGAAGTTAGCACATTTTAAGAAACTAGAGTAAATTGTCCTGATAAGACATGTTTTTAACTGGTTGGATTATATGTAACCTGTACACATATTCAATTGAAGAATGTTTTTTCAATTGTTGTCATTCTAGAATTTGAGCAACTTAGAGTGGCTTTCTTTGGTATTTTAGTGTCTTTTTTTTTCCCATTTCAGTTAAATTATTTGGTTAATGACTTAACAGATTAAAATTTTGGGGGTGTGTTTTCTGTATTTCCTTCTTGGCAACAGTTTGCTTTTCTGAATTAAAATTTTATTTTGGTTCTGCATACAATCATATAAGAAATCAAACAACTTAAAACTGTTAATTCTAATTTAAAAAACCAACACTGAGAAGTGACTAGTGGTTACCAAAGGGAAGGGGTTGGGGCAGGTGTGGGGGGCGGAGGTGAGGGGGATAAAGGGGCACAATAATTCTCAGTCACAATATAAGTTGGTCACGGGGACTGTAGTACAGCATGGAGAATGTAGTCAATGATTCTGTAACATCTTTCTACATTGATAGTAACCGCATGAGAGAGGGTGAGGATTTAATAAAATGGGTAACTGTTTAACAACTGTGTTGTACATTTGAAACCAATATAAGACTGTATATCAGTGATACTTCAGTAACAAAAGAAAAAGAAAAACCAATGAGCTTCCAAATTAGACTGACTCCTATGTAATTTTTTTTAATACTTAATGATCATATTAAGTACAAATTCCTTTCGGAGGAATTTGATGAGTTTTTATTTTATAAGAAAGAATAGCAGGAGGAATGAATAGTATTAATTTGTTCTAACTCCAGATATTTGAATTTTCATTGTACAAGATTATTTGAGTTTTTATTTATAGACAAACCTGAAAATTAAAACTGAAAATTATTATTAAAATGTTTCTTGATTTACAAATTCTATTTATTACTTAAAACCCATGTGTGTAAATGCAATTTTGTGAATTAAATTGTCTTTAATGCGCCACTGATGCTTGCTAGTTCAAAGAACCTGTAGCTTTAAGCTTCTATAAAATGAATATTTTTGTAAAGTTTACTTTCCAAGTTTTTTGTTCATGTGGATCAAGTTGTATTTTTATGCAGCATGTTCGCTACACCTGTGCTTACGACTTGAATAGACAGTTTCTATATGTCAGTTCTTCCTTCAGAAACTTTTAGCTTTACATACAAAAGCCTCATGTTACAAGGTCATATTCATATAAAAAATACCTAGTGAAGTTGAGTTTTTATGATAAAGATGATTTTTTTAGCACATGACTTGTTAATTTCTGTTAACCTAAAGTATCAACCATTTCTAGAAATCCTGGATTTAGAATTTAAAACTTACACGAGCACTAGGCCTTTGACACTTCTAAAGGAGTTCTGTGTCATCTTCCACTGAGCTGTTTTAACATGAGGACTTAGTGGCACTCCCCTTGTGATTTCCTTTGCTTATGCATTGTTTTACCTGGAAATAGAAATCAATCTCTAATACTTTAAAAATGAAATATGCTGGTTATCATGGCAGCATAGACAAGATCCTTTGATTTATGGTCTGAAACTAGTAGGACAGTGGCAAAGACAAACTTGATCATTGAAAATGAGAAAAGTCAGTAGAATGTCATGAAGATTTTGTCTCAGTGAGGGACTGCATATAGTGAAATTTCTCCTGCATTCAGCCCACCAAATAGACTTCAACATTTAGCAGACTCTATATAGTGGAAGCAAGTGAGCTGACATGAGCTAACAAATGGCCTTCTGAGGAGGTATCAGATCCCCAAAGCTCTAGGCAGTATCAGTCAGAAAGCCTGAAGGAACCAGCCCTTAGAAAAGGCCACCAGAGTCTGAATGACCCTGTCAGAGTCATTTAACCTCTCAGAGTCAAAAGAGGAATTCAGGGGTAGAGGAATTAAGCAATGAGGTTGTAATTAGGTAGTGTGTAGATCACTTTGAGCTCTTGGGAAGAAAATTTTACTTGAACCAGAGAGTATGCTCAGCCGAAGTCAGAGGTCATGTTCTATGGGGAGAGGCCTTCATATTACACACACACACACACACTTTAATTTAAAAGAAGGTGATATTTGGTCACTTTAAATTCAGATACACAAATTCTGTCTTGTTCAAATGAAATCTGCCAATTATATACATTTAGTTTACATTCAGAAAGAAAGAAAAGAACTTAAACAGTGGACCAGGAGTTGGGGGAATGTGGTTTAGGTTCCTTATCAACCACAGACTAGTCATGATCAAATAATTCTGAATTACATCATGTATAGAATATTGTGCAACTGAAGAAATAAAAATGACTGCTAAAGTAACAGTTATACAATATGTGGCCTCAAGGAGTTGAAGATGCTATTTAGTTGCCTTTTCAGGCAGTTATTCACCCCTCCCTTTCTTTCAGCCCTTGAGACTCCTTGGGAGTTGGAAGTGAACATTTTGAGAAGTATGTTAACTTCCTTACGCAAGAGGAGTACTATATATTAAATCAGAGCCAACGTTAGTGCAGCGGCCGTATGTGTAGCCTTTCCTACCCAGATATATTTCCCTCACAGGCCTGTTGATCTTCGAAACATTCTATCACAAGGCTTTGTCTTAAGTAAAATACAAAGTCCAGGAAGAATAGAAAGATGCCTTATGGTCATTTATACCTTAGGGCAAACCTTGTTTTATCAGATCCTTTGAGTGTGGGTTGTGTGCATCAGGCATGTAGGCTGGACTTCCGAGTATGGGAGAGAGGCATCAGAGCACCACCTGGAAGGGGAGGAGAGGCTTCGAAGGCATGCATCTTCTTTTCTATATTTTTGCCTTCACCTGGCCTTTACTTGCAGAAACAAGGCCTCAAAACAGTTTTGACCATCCATTTGGATTCTTAGGCCACGACAAAGGCCAGCCAAAGTAGTTAGGATTAGTTTGGCCTTGAGTAACAGAGACACTCAAAATAATGGCATAAACAAACTAGCATAAAGGGAAATCAAAAAAACAATTACTCACAATTACATCAAAAAGAATAAAATACCTAGGAATAAACTTAACCAAGGAAGTGAAAGACCTATATCCTGAAAACTACAAGACACTCGAGAGAAATCAAAGAAGACACCAATAAATGGAAATCCCATGCTCATGTGTAGGAAGAATTAATATTGTCAAAATGGACATCCTGCCTAAAGCAATCTACAGATTCAATGCAATCCCTATCAAAATACCAACAGCATTCTTCAACAAACTGGAACAAATAGTTCTAAAATACATAATGGAACCATGAAAGACACTGAATAGCCAAAGCAATCCTGCAAAGGAAGAATAAAGCAGGGGGGATCTCGCTTCCCAACTTCAAGCTCTACTACAAAGCCACAGTAATCAAGACAATTTGGTACTGACACAAGAACAGAGCCACAGATCAATGGAATATAGAGAGTCCAGATGCAAACCCAAGCATATGTGGCCAATTAATATATGATAAAGGAGCCATGGACAGACAGTGGAGAAATGACAGCCTCTTCGACAACTGGTGTTGGCACAACTGGACAGCTATATCTAAGAGAATGAAACTGGATTACTGTCTAACTCCATATTCAAAAGTAAACTTGAACTAGATCAAAGACCTGAATGTAAGTCATGAAACCTTGAAAGTCTTAGAAGAAAACATAGGCAAAACTCTCTTGAATATAAACATGAGCAACTTTTTCAGGAACATATTTCCTCAGGCAAGGGAAACAACAAAAATGAACATGTGGGACTACATCAAGCTGAAAAGCTTCTGTACAGCAAAGGACACCATCAGTAGAGCAAAAAGGCATCCTACAGTGTGGGAGAATATATTTGCAAATGACAATCCAGTAAGGGGTTAACATCCAAAATATATAAAGAACTCACATGCCTCACACCCAAAAAGCAAATAACCCAATTAAAAAATGGGCAGAGGATCTGAACAGACAGTTCTCCAAAGAAGAAATTCAGATGGCCAACAGACACATGAAAAGATGCTCCACATCGCTAATCATTAGAGAAATGCAAATTAAAACCACAATGAGATATCACCTCACACCAGTAAGGATGGCCAGCTCCTAAAAGGCAAGCGACAACAAACATCTGGCAAGGATGCGGAGAAAGGGGAACCCTCCTGCACTGTTGGTAGGAATGTAAATTAGTTCAACCATTGTGGAAAGCAATATGGAGGTTCCTCAAAAAACTCAAAACAGAAATACCATTTGACCCAGGAATTCCACTCCTAGGAATTTACCTGAAGAAAACAGAATCACAGATTCAAAAAGGCATATGCACCCCTATGTTTATCGCCACACTATTTACAATAGCCAAGAAATGGAGGCAACCTAAGTGTCCATCAGTAGATGAATGGATAAAGAAGATGTGTTACATATATACAATGGAATATTATTCAGCCATAAGAAGAAAACAAATCCTACCATTTGCAACAACATGAATGGAACTAGAGGGCATTTTTCTCAGTGAAGTAAGCAGGCAGAGAAAGACAAGTATCAAATGATTTCACTCATCTATGGAGTATAACAACAAAGCAAAACCTGAAGGAACAAAACAGCAGCAGACTCACAGAACCCAAGAATGGACTAACAGTTACCAAAAGGAAAGGGGATGGGGAGGTGGGTAGGAAGGGAGGGATAAGGGGATTAAAGGGTATTACGATTATCACACTTAATACAGGAGGGGCACGGGGAAGACAGTATAGCATGGAGAAGACAAGTAGTGACTATAACATCTTACTATGCTGATGGGCAGTGACTGTAATGGGGTTTGTGGTGGGGGCTTGGTAATAGAGGGGAATGTAGTAACCACAGTGTTACTCATGTGAAACCTGAGCAAAAGATTATATATCAATGATACCTTAATAAAAAAAATAAAATGGCATAAAGAAAAAAGTTTATAGTCTCTCACATGAAAGAAGTCCAGAGGTTGGCAGCCCAGGGGTGATCTGGTAGTTACATAAAGCCATCAAGAATCAGGCTCCTCCTTGCCCCCTGTTCAGAGAAATTCTAACCTTTGTCCTTCTAGTTCAGGATCTTGTTAGAACTCCAGCCATTCCATCTGCATTCCTGAAAGGCAGAAAGGAGACTCCAAAAGAATGAGAAAGGAAAGGAGGCAGGCCCCCATCTTTAAGGAGACTTAATGAATGTCCCTCATAATGCTTTCATATACACCTCATGGGCCAGAACTTAGAACTTGGTTCCACCAGGCTACAAGGAAGTCTGGTAATTACAGCCTTTGCTGGCCAACTCAGTGCTAACCAGTTACAAATTGGGGATTCTGTTAAGTCAAAAGAGAAGGGGAGATATTTGC
>JAVSCE010000946.1:0-13065 GCA_032199065.1 Smutsia gigantea
AAGTCCTCAGATGTAAAAATGTCAATTTCTGCTTTGGAGGCATTAAAGACAAATCAGAGAGGGAGTCTTAGCATTTCCTCTTTGTTCTTGCTTATTGTCATAGCCTATGCACAGTATCTGAATGTTGTACAACTGTTAGATTACCTGAGAGACTGAGTTGAAAACATTAGGGCAAGAGTCTGTCCTTCAAAGGGAACTGCATGTTGGTAATCACCAGAAAGTATGAAGTATGAATCTGTCTTCTGAGATTAGAATTTTACACAGTGTCCTAATTATTGAACTATATCTTAGAAGGCATAACTTAGCTTAACAACCTAGACCTTAATAACAAGAGCAAAAAAAAACCCAAAACCTAAAGCCCTTGAAAAACATTTAAAAATGAGATATGTCTGCGTGTGTAGAAGGTTATGATTTCTTGCAGAAGAAATGATTAGAAATCAAAATATTCCATTTAGTTTAATTGTTGATGCCCAGGGGATGGTTTTGGGAATGACAGGGCTAGAAATGGTAGAAAGTGAAATATTACCCTAAGCACAGCCCACAAACAGGCTTTTTTCTTATTATATAACCACCTCTTTTGTCCTACCTCCTGTCTTTTCTCTAAACATAATATTTGTTCTCATGACAGTTACTTTTGGTGATTTAAATAGAGGATCTAATTAAATACAATAGACTGCTGAGAGTTTCCTGCATATTTGTTCTGTTTGGTTTTATTTTTCAGTCCTTTATTTCACAAATGATCACATTGTATCTCCTACTTATGCTAAACACAATAGGGGATAAAAAAATTGAAATGGGCACGGACCTGTCCTGCAGACACTCACACTCACCCAATGGACATCTTTAAAAATTATTTGTAACTGTATTATTTTATTGTCAAGAATGGTATATCAACATCAAATTAGTCATCTTTAGTTTGGATCTTTTTCTTTTCTGACTGTAGTAACAAGTCTACTCCAGCATCAAAACCTCCTTCCCCACAAATAATTGTTTTGGCCCTTAAAAAAAAAAACAAAAAAAATGTGTATTGAATTGTTTCTTCCCATTTTTTAAAATTAGAATTATCTGTATATTTAAATACATTTTAATAGTTGAGTTACAAAATGAATAATTGAATAAACTTCCTGATTCTTCTCTTCTGACTTCATTTATCCAACAAATATTTCTGAGCACCTATTATGTGAGAGGGCCTGTCACATATCACTTTGTGATCTATAGAGCAGGTTTACATTCCCTGTAGCTGGAGAAGAGAATTACATAAACCTAGAGAAAGGAGTAGGAGTAGTATATGCTTGCACAACAACTTTGGAATATTATTTGTATCTAGTAAATCTAAATATACATATACCCTATAAACCAGCAATTCAATTCCTAGTTCTAAACCCAACAGAGAGACATACATATATTTACCAAAGACCCATTCCAGGGCTATCATAGCACCACTATTAAGAATAGCCAAATGATAGAAGCTACTCTAATACCCATTAATAGTATAATGAATACATTTTGGTATATTCACACAATTGGAGTGAATTCTATGCAGTAATGAGAATGAAAAATTTTCAACTTCATGCAATAGCACAGATGAATCATATAAACATAATGTTACATAAAAGAAACCAGATGCAAAATATACACTGTATGATTGCATTTATATAAAATCCCAAGCCAGGCACAACCAATATTGTTAGAAGTCAATGTAGTAGTTTCCCTTGTGGGGGGAGTGACTGGAAGAGATCATGAGGTTTGGAGCATCTCCTGTGCTGCTAAGTTCTAGTTCTTGATCCAGGTAATAATTACATGGGCAGATTTAGTTTGGGAAAGTCATTCAGCAGCATATAATATGTGTGCTTTTCTATATGGAAATTGTACTTAAATAAGACATTTTAAAAAGCACTAAAATAATCTTGAAAACCAGCCAGGCTATACTGAGATTTACATGTTCACTTAATTTGCCCTACCTTTTATTATTATTACTATTATTATTTTTGTTTTGTTTATTGTTTAGTTCCATTCTAGTATAAGGTGGGAATGATACTTTGTTGCCCATTCATTTTGAAGTTACGAGATTGTGGGTAAAATTCCAGTATTTCCAGAATCTCTCCCCAGGCCTTAGTGTATCTCCATATCAAGGGCTTACCTGGATCAGAGAGGTTTGGTGGGGCCTCTTCTTCTGCAGCTGGGTCGGGAGAGACACAAGAGAGCAGAAGTGGACGACTGCTTGTAAGAAATAAACGGGTTTCCCCCACTTTATTTCTCCTTTGACTGATTTTGGTTTCAAAGGTATTTTGCCCCAGGATTTCCCCCCCAGAGTTACAGAGGTCAATTAGATATTGTGGATTAATTTGCACTGTGTGTTCTTACTTCCTTTGATCAAGATTTTCCATTTATTGTTCTAGAATGTCAAGGTTTTGCATAAACACTCTTATTATCAATCAGTGATGTGCAAACCTGTCAAAATGAAGCAGAATTATTTGAGTCTGTATCTTTGACCAATGCCATTGTGGTCCAGCTCCCTGCTAATCATAGTTATGGATACTGCATCAAGAAATAGTCCTTGAAAAATTAATTAAATCCTGTTATAGAGACTAAAATTCATGTAAAGTGTAGGGAGAAGAAAGCTAACAAAAAAAGAAATGACAAACAGCAGCTTATTGAATTGAAGAGATGTCTTGCCATGTAAACAGAAAGATAATTAAATGTACAGTAGATACTAAATTGGAAGGTGTTGCCTTGACCAGCAAGGACTGAGAAATCATCCTGTTGGACTTGAGGAGGACAGGAAATAAAATTAAATTCAAGGAGGGGAAAATAGAAGCTGCTATGCCCAAGAAAAGTTATCTAAAATAAAAATATTCTGTGGGAGAGAGAACCTGAAAGGCCAGTATCCTGAGAGATAAAAAGCATTAAAAATTATGCTAGGTGAAGTAAATCAGTCAGAGAAAGACAAATGCTGGATGATTTCCCTTATATGTGGAATCTAAAAACCAAAACAAACAAATACACAAAACAGAAACCAATTCATAGATACAAGAAACAGACTGTTGGTTACCAGAGAGGGGGAGTTGGTCAGGTGGGCAAAATAGATGAAGGGGATTAAGAGGTACAAATTTCCAGTTATATAATAAGTTAGTCATAGGAATAAAATGTACATGTAGGGAATATAATCAATATTGTAAAAAATGTATGGTGACAGATGGTAACTAGATGTATTGTGGGGATCATTTTGTGATGTATAAAAATATGGAGTCACTGTTATGTACATCTGAAATTAATAGGTTAGTGTACATCAAATTATACTTAATAACAAAAAAGCTAGGTACCAGGACCTAACAGGACTGGAGAGAAAAGCCAGTGATCGTTCTCAACTCTTGTTTCCCTCTGAACCAACATTGAGCTTCCTTCAAGGTCGATAGTAGTTTGGTAAAGCCAAAATTGTAGAAATAGAAAATGCCATGTAGGAATCATGTGAAAATGGAGTCATGTAGGGGAAAACAAGTGTTATCGCTGATCCTTGCACAATTACCTAGGAAGACCAAAGCTCTCCCTTAAAAAAGTTATTTGCACATGTACACACTTATGTGTGCATTCATGTGTGTGTGTCTGTGTGTTCTTTGAGTTTTCTGTTGTACCATTATGCTTGGGCATGATTGATGAATCCACTTCAAAGAGGGCTAAGGAGCCCAGAACTGTGATTTGGTCCTGCCCCACCTTGACCTGTACGTCATCTAATATAAAAGCCAGTTTCTGGTACTCTGAATTTAGCCCTCCTTTGGATACTCTGTCTTTTCGTTACTACATTTACTGAAACTGGATAGTATAAGCTATTCCTGTATACATGTTGTAATTCCATAAATAATTCATAGGATACATTACATGCTCTGTTTTGTGTTCAAAGCATTTCATTTGCTGATGGAAACTCCAGTATAGCAAGATGTCAATAAAATGAAGTCATACAAATTTTATAGAGGAGCACTGTAACTCTGGGGGGGAAATCCCAGAGCAAAATACCTCTAAAACCAAAATCAGTCAAAGGGAGAAATAAAGTTAAGAAACCCTTTTATTTCTTACAAGCAGTCATCCGACTCTCTTGACCAGGCTGCAGCAGAAGGGAGCTCCACCCAACCTCTCCCTTCCAGATAAACCCTCCCACACCCTTGTAATTACCTACTGATATGTAGATGGACTAAATCTCTCCACCCCTTGGAAGCACCTAGAATTACTGTGATTGCATCAAATTAAAAAGTTACTAGAGAGGTTGTGGCTGTGAAAGTTTTAAGATATTTGGAACACAATGTAGTAAATAATGAAAATTGAAGAGGTAAATATTTTGAGAAAGAAAATGATTATCTTGAACCAGGCTAATTAGGGAAAATGGAGTAAAGACAGCTGACTTCAAGAGAAGGTACTCAACCTAAAACGGGAATACAGAATAAGGATAATTTTAGGAATTAAACAGCAATGGAAATCATGGAGGTAAAACACATTTTCTTGCTTATGTATAACCTCAGCGGCACCATTCCCATAAGGTACAATGTTGTACTCCAGGGGGCATCATTTATATGATATTCTATGATGAACAGCCCCCTCCCACCCCTCGATTTGTGCAACACCAGGAAGTTCTTAACACCTTATAGGAGAAGAGAATGAGTATGCCAAAATTTTGTGGGGCTCTTCAGCATGTTTAAGAATCAGAAGAAAAGGAGAGCTTGGACTTAATTCTGAGGGCAATGGGGAGTCACTGGAGGCCTGATACTTTACATTTTATGCAGTTACCCTAACAGAAGTATTAAGAATATACTAAAAGAGAATGACGGGCAGAATAATTCCTTTCAAAGCTATTATAACTGCTTTTCTGAGAAAGGCTGAGAGTTGATCTAAGTGAGTCGTGGGGGGCGGGGGGTAAAGGGGAGATATTAGCGCAATATGTAAGGCGTAGATTTACAAATCTATCACCAGTAGGATATCAAGGAAGAAATGAACTGCTTAGTCAAGGGATACAGGAAGAAGCCTTTTTTGGTTGTGGCTGGGAAAGGGCAATGACTAGTCTTAGACAAGCTGAGTTTTAAGTGTCTGGTGAATGTAGAGCCTTCAGGTGAAGTTTGCAAGTAAGGCAATGTAAATATGGGTCAACAGAAAAAGAGAAAGGCCTAGGTTGGGGATTGAGATTTAGGAGTATTGGTACTTACTGCTAGTTGAGGCCAGTGGCTTGAGTAAGATCTCCCATTTGAAAAGAGGACCTAGAGTGTTTGAAGACAAAGGAAATGTGAAATGTTGATGTGGAAAATAAGTCATAAATATCAGTCATGACCTCATAACAACTTGCAGAAGTAAGGATTATAGCATTTACCCATTGTTCTTTTCTTGTATAAATTTAGGTACTTTAACTAAATTCGTTCTTACCTACTCACCTCCATTGTAGAGTATTGGTTGCTGGTTAACTCGAGAATTTGGTTTATAACTGAAGAATACCAAAACAGGAATATCAGTGGAGATATGGATGAGGAGTTGGAAGCAATAACAGGAGTGAATACATTTTCAGCTGGGAGAGGGCGGCATCATGCTGGGCAGTGAGTTTTTTCCCTTTGGTAGTAAAAATATGGGGAAGGAATGAAAGGAGAAAGGAAGGAAGAAAAAAGGTATATGGGGATGGAGATAATAATCAAAAGTGGAGACTACAGTGGGCCATTGTAATTTTGACAGCCTAGATTCTTTACTCCCTTCCTACTTAGTATGAATCCAAAACAAATAGGTGATGGGACCCCAGCTCCCACTATCAAAACGTAGAAATGGAAAGGAGTTCCCTCCCCTTTTTTAAAGTTTTTTATTAAGGTATTATTGATATACACTCTTATGAAAGTTTCCAATGAAAAAACAATGTGGTTACTACATTTACCTATATTATCAAGTCCACACCCATACCCCAATGCACTCACTGTCCTTCAGTGTAGTAAGATGCCACAGATTCACTATATGCCTTGTCTGTGCTACCCTGTTTTTCCTGTGACCCCCCACACCATGTGTACTAAACATAATACCCCTGAATCCCCTTCTCCTACCCTCCACACCCACCCTCTCACACCGCTCCCCTTTGGTAACCACTAGTTCCTTCTTGGAGTCTCTGAGTCTGCTGGTATTTTGTTCCTTCAGTTTAGCTTCGTTGTTATACTCCACAGATGAGGGAAATCATTTGGCACTTGTCTTTCTCCACCTGGCTTATTTCACTAAGCATAATATCCCCCAGCTCCATCCATGTTGTTGCAAATGGTAGGATTTGTTTCTTTCTTATGGCTGAATAGTATTCCATTGTGTATATGTACCGCCTCTTCTTTATCCATTCATCTACTGATGGACACTTAGGTTGCTTCCATATCTTGGCTATTGTAAAAAGTGCTGCAATAAACATAGGGGGGCATATGTCTTTTCAAATCTGAGAAGTTGTATTCTTTGCGTAAATTCCAAGGAGTGGGATTCCCGGGTCAAATGGTATTTCTATCTTTAGTTTTTTGAGGAACCTCCATATTGCTTTCCACAATGGTTGAACTAGCTTACATTCCCACCAGCAATGTAGGAGGGTTCCCCTTTCTCCGCATCCTAGCCAGCATTTGTTGTGCTTAGTCTTTTTGATGCTGAACATCCTTACTGGTGTGAGGTGATATCTCACTGTGGTTTTAATTTGCATTTCCCTGATGATTGGTGATATGGAGCATCTTTTCATGTGTCTGTTGGCCATCGGAATTTTTTCTTTGGAGAACTGTCTCTTCATATCCTCTGCCCATATTTTAATTGGGTTATTTGCTTTTTGGGTGTTGAGGCTTGTAAGTTCTTTATATATTTTGGATGTTAACCCCTTGTTGGATATGTCATTTACAAATATATTCTCCCATACTGTAGGATGCCTTTTTGCTCTGTTGATGGTATCCGTTGCTGTACAGAAACTTTTTAGTTTGATATAGTCCCATAAGTTCATTTTTGCTTTTGTTTCCCTTGCTCGAGGAGTTGTGTTCAGGAAGAAATGGCTCATGCTTATATTCAGGAGATTTTTGCCCATGTTGTCTTCTAAGAGTTTTAGGGTTTCATGACTTACATTCAGGTCTTTGATCCATATCAAGTTTACTTTTGTGTATGCGGTTAAACAATAATCCAGTTTCATTCTCTTGCATGTAGCTGTCCAGTTTTGCCAACACCAGCTGTTGAAGAGGCTGTCATTTCCCCATTGTATGTCCATGGCTCCTTTATCATATATTAATTGATCATATATGGTTGGGTTTACATCAGGGCCCTCTAGTCTGTTCCATTGGACGATGGGTCTGTTCTTGTGCCAGTACCAAATTGTCTTCATTACTGTGGCTTTGTACTTTGTAGTAGAGCTTCAAGTTGGGGAGCATAATCCCTCCAGCTTTATGCATCCTTCTCAGAATTGCTTTGGCTATTCCGGGTCTTTTGTGGTTCCATATGAATTTTAGAATGATTTTGACTAGTTCATTGAAGAATGCTGGTGGTATTGTGATAGGAATTGCATTGAATCTATAGATTCCTTTAGGCAGGATGGCCATTTTGACAATATTAATTCTTCCTATCAATGAGCACAGATTGTTTCCATTTATTGGTATCTTCTTTAATTTCTCTCATGAGTGTTTTGTAGTTTTCAGAGTATAAGTCTTTCACTTCCTTGGTTAGGTTTATTCCTAGGTATTTTATTCTTTTTGATACAACTGTGAATGAAATTGTTTTCCTGATTTCTCTTTCTGCTAGATCATTTTTAGTGTATAGGAACGAAACAGATTTCTGTGTATTAATTTTGTATCCCACAACTTTGCTGAATTCAGATTTAGATCTGGTAGTTTTGGAGTGGATTCTTTAGGGTTGTTTATGTACAATATCATGTCATCTGCAAACCGAATAGATTAACTTCTTCCTTGTCAATCTGGATGCCTTTTATTTCTTTGTGTTGTCTGATTGTCATGGCTAGAACCTCCAGTACTACGTTGAATAAAAGTGGGGAGAGTGGGCATCCTTGTCTTGTTCCCGATCTTAAAGGAAAAGCTTTCAGCTTCTCATTGTTAAGTATAATGTTGGTTGTGGGTTTGTCATATATGGTCTTTATTATGTTGAGATACTTGCCCTCTATACCCATTTTGTTGAGACGTTTTATCAGGAGTGGATGTTGAATTTTGTCAAATGTTTTTTCAGCATCTATGGAGATGATCATGTAGTTTTTGTCCTTCTTTTTGGTGATGTGGTGGATGATGTTGATGGATTTTCGAATGTTGTACCATCTTTGCATGCCTGGGATGAATCCGACTTGATCATGATGGATGACTTTTTGATGTATTTTTGAATACAGTTTGCTAATATTTTGTTGAGTATCTTTATATCTATGTTCACCAGGGATATTGGTCTGTAATTTTCTTTTTTTGTGGTGTCTTTGCCTTGTTTTGGTGTTAGAGTGATGGTGGCCTCTTAGAATGAGTTTGGGAGTATTCCCTCGTCTTCTACTTTCTGGAAAACGTTAAGGAGGATGGGTATTAGGTCTTCACTAAGTGTTTGATAAAATTCAGTGGTGAAGCCATCTGGTCCAGGTGTTTTGTTCTTAGGAAGGTTATTGATTACCAGTTCAATTTCGTTGCTGATTTTTGGTCTGTTCAGATTTTCTGTTTCTTTCTGGGTCAGCCTTGGAAGGTTATATTTTTCTAGAAAGTTGTCCATTTCTTCTAGGTTATCCCAGTTTGTTAGCATATAATTTTTCCGAGTATTCTATAATAAATCTTTGTATTTCTGTGGTGTCCATAGTGATTTTTCCTTTTTCATTTCTGATTCTGTTTATGTGAGTAAACTCTCTTTTTTTCTTGATAAGTCTGGCTAGGGGTTTATCTATTTTGTTTATTTTCTCGAAGAACCAGCTTTTACTTTCATTGATTCTTTCTATTTTTTTATTCTTTTTGATTTTATTTATTTTTGCTCTAAACTTTATTATGTCCCTCCTTATACTGACTTTGGGCCTCATTTGCTCTTCTTTTTCTAGTTTATTAATTGTGAATTTAGACTGCTCATTTGGGATTGTTCTTTCCTGAGGTAGACCTGTATTGCAATATACTTTCCTCTTAGCACAGCCTTCGCTGCATCCCACAGATTTAGCAGTGTTAAATTATTGTTGTCATTTGTCTCCATATATTGCTTGATCTCTGTTTTTATTTGGTCATTGATCCATTGGTTTTTTAGGAGCATGTTTTGAAGCCTCCATGTGTTTGTGGGATTTTTCATTGTCTTTGCGTAATTTATTTCTAGTTTCATACCTTTGTGGTCTGGGAAACTGGTTGGTACAATTTCAGTCTTTTTAAATTTACTGAGGCTCTTTTTGTGGCCTAGCATATGATCTGTCCTTGAAAATGTTCCATGTGTACTTGAGAGGAATGTGTATTCTGCTGCTTTTGGGTGTAGAGTTCTGTACATGTCTGTTAGGTCCATCTGTTCTAATGTGTTGTTCAGTGCCTGTGTCTCCTTACCTATTTTCTGTCTGGTTGATCTGACCTTCAGAGTGAGTGGAGCGTTGAAGTCTCCTACAATGAATGCATTGCAGTCTATTTCCCCTTTTAATTGTGTTAGTATTTGTTTCACATATGTAGGTGCTCCTGTGTTTGGCTCATAGATATTTATAATGATTATATCTTCTTGTTGGATTGACCCTTTTATCATTATGTAATGTCTTTCTTTGTCTCTTGTGAATTTCTTTGTTTTGACATCTAGTTTGTCTGATACAAGTACTGCAACTCCTGCTTTTTTCTCCCTATTCGTTGCATGAATTATCTTTTTCCATCCCTTCACTTTTCATCTGTGTATGTCTTTGGGTTTAAAGTGAGTTTGTTGTAGGCAGCATATAGATGGGTGTTGCTTTTTTATCCATTCAGTGTCTCTGTGTCTTTTCATTGGTGTATTCAATCCATTTACATTTAGGGTGATTATTGATAGGTATGTACTTATTGCAATTGCAGGCTTTAAATTCGTGGTTAGCAAATGTTCAAAGTTAACTTCCTCACTGTCTAAGAGTCTAACTTAACTCACTTAATATGCTATTACAAACACAATCTAAGGGTTCTCTTTTTTTTCACCTCCTTTTTCTTCCTCCTCCATTCTTTATATATTAGGTATCATATTCTGTACTGTTTGTCTATCCCTTGATTGACTTTGGGAATAGTTTGTTTAATTTTGCATTTGCTTAGTTATTAGCTGTTCTACTTTCTTTACTGTGGTTGTATTACCTCTGGTGACAGCTATTAAACCTTGGGAACACTTCCATCTACAGCAGTCCCTCCAAAATACACTGTAGAGATTGTTTTTGGGAGGTAAATTCTCTCAGCTTTTGCTTATCTCGAAATGTTTAATCCCTCCTTCAAATTTAAATGATAATCTTGCCAGAAAGTAATCTTGGTTCAAGGCCTTTCTTCTTCATTGCATTAAATACATCATGCAACTCCCTCTGGGCTGTAAGTTTTCTGCTGAGATGTTTGATGATAGCCTGATGGGCTTTCCTTTTTATGTGACTTTATTTCTCTCTCTGGCTTCTTTTAATAGTCTGTCCTTATCCTTGATCTTTGCCATTTTAATTACTATATGTCTTGGTGTTGCCTTCCTTGGGTCCCTTGTGTTCGGAGATCTGTTTATCTCCATGGCCCGAGAGACTCTCTGCTTCCGCAGATTGGTGAAGTTTTTAGTAATTACGTCCTCAAAGACACTTTCTATCCCTTTTTCTCTCCCTTCTTCTGGTTCCCCTATAATGCAAATATTGCTCCGTTTGGATTGGTCACACAGTTCTCTCAATATTCTTTTATTCTTAGAGATCCTTTTTTCTTTCTGTGCCGTAGCTTCTTTGTATTCCTCTTCTCTAGTTTCTATTTCATTTATCCTCTCCTCCTTTCTATCTAAACTGCTTTTAATACCCTCCACTGTGCTCTTCAACAATTGGATCTCTGACCAGAATTCATTCCTGAGTTCTTGAATATCTTTCCGTACCTCCATGAGCATGTTAATGATTTTTATTTTGAACTCCCTTGCAGGAAGAGTCTTGAGGTTGATGTCATTTAAATGTTTCTCAGGAGTTGTATTAATAATTTTTCTTTGAACCAGGTTCCTTTGGCATTTCATATTTGTATATGGTGCCCTCTAGTGCCCGGAAGCTCTACTCCGTGGAGCTGCTCAGCCCCTGAAGCAATGTCGGGGGTCTCAGGGTAGTGGTATTGGTGCCTGGGGGGAAGAAAGAGCTGTTTCCTGCTTCCTGGCTGGTATGCCTGACTCCACTGCTGGAAACAGTGGGCCGAGCACACAGGTATAAGCCTCTATGCTTTGCATTTGTAGTTGCTGTAGACAGATCTTCCCTCTGGCTGGCCTAACACCAGGGTAGTGTTTGCGGGTTTGTGAGCCAGGTGGGGCTGGCCGGAAGAAAGGCACAGTAGGCTGTGTTTCACGGAGGGGGTCCTTGGAGCTGTGTAGGCAGCTGGGGAGCTGGAGCACCTGAAGATCGTGAAAGTTCCTAACCTGCTGGGCAGAGTGCCCCCGGACAATTTTGTCTAAATGTCCTCTCTCCTGAGCAGTAAGCTCTGTGCAATCCTTGCCTCTTTAGTAGCCCTCTTGCTAAGGGCTTCCTTCTTAGGAAGTCTCTCAGACTGCCTGCCTTTCTTTTGTTCCAGAGCTGCTGGATATGGATCCCTGCTTTCCACAAGTGGGTGGAATCTCAGTCTCTCCAGGAATTCTGCCTGTCTTAGCTTTCCAACCCCCTACTCATGAGAGTACCATGCAAGCACCATGAAATGTAGGTTTGTTCTCCCTGAGAAGATCTCTAGAGTTAGGTATTCAGCAGTCCCAAGCCTCCACTCCCTCCCTGCTCCGTTTCTCTTCCACCCACTGGTGAGCTGGGTTGGGAGAAGGGCTTGGGTCCTGCCAGGCCACAGCTTTGGTACGTTACCCTTTTCCATGTGGTCTTCTCTTTTTTTCAGGTGTATGCAGTCTGGCGCAGTCCTCTTTCCTGTTGCTCTTTCAAGAGTAGTTGTATTAATTATGTTTTCATATTATATGCGGTTTTAGAAGGAAGCCTCTGTCTCACCTCTCATGTCACCATCTTTAATCTCTCCCTTCCGTTTTTATTGTAAATGTACTCTGGATCCATTACAGAAGCATAGCCAATCAACCGCTCCCTCCTAAGACTTTGAATCTTAACTGGTGCAGGTTATTCAGAAATTATAATAGAGAGTGTGGCAGAATAAGAGTCAATGTGGTGGACCTAGCGATAAACCACTTGGATTCCCCACTCAAGAAAAATCTTGGCTTGCCCAGTTATAGGGAATGTGGTCAGCCTCCAGCTATCTGCAACTTTAGGATCTATTGCAGCTGTTGAGGGAGTCACCTTGACAAAGTCCAGGCAGTCTTTCCTGGACAGTCTGCATGTGGTGACTGAACATAGTGATTACTTAAAGACAGCCATTTCAGCCCAATGCAGTGTCATCTTATGGGTATTACTTCCTCCTGAGCTCCTTGCCAGGTTGGCAGAGGCTTTGCCCCCTCTGTCTCCCAATTCTTACTCTGCCCAATCCTGCTTTCTGTCCTTCTCCTTCACACTTTTTAATCCCTGTTAAATGTCTTTTACCCCAAACTCCATCTCAGTGAATGCCTCTGGTGAACCCAACCTGTGACATTCCAGTGGAGTGATGACATGTATCCAGTTCTGCTGGCACCAGTGGTGAAAATCTAAACAGAACATTTCTGAAATGATCTTGAGTTCTTGTGCATCGGCTGAGCCTAGTTCTCTAACATTCGTATTATTATGTAATTTCTTGGTAGTCTTTCAATCAATTCATTTTCTGCTAAAGATGAAGAAAAGCAGTCCATTTTTATAATTTGTAATGAGGAACCTGGCTGGTGCAGTGTGTATTGAAATTTGAGTATTTCCAGTCATCCTGAAAGAGGATTTCATGCTATAACAAAACGTTTTGTTCTCAGCATGGTCTCTGCAGACACATTATCTTAACTGAAAGAAAACAAGACCGTTTTGGTTTGACACAGTTTGAAAGGTGT
>JAVSCE010000947.1:0-26250 GCA_032199065.1 Smutsia gigantea
CCAAAGTCACCAGAAGGAGGGACATAATAAAGATCAGAAGAAATAAATAAAATTGAGAAGAATAAAACAATAGAAAAAAATCAATGAAACCAAGAGCTGGTTCTTTGAAAAAATAAACAAAATAGATAAACCGCTAGCCAGACTCATTAAAAGAAAAAGAGAATCTACACACATAAACAGAATCAGAAATGGGAAAGGAAAAATAATGACGGATCCCACAGAAATACAAAGAATTATAAGAGAATATTATGAGAATCTATATGCTAACAAGCTGGAAAACATAGAAGAAATGGACAACTTCTTAGAAAAATACAACCTCCCAAGACTGAACAAGCAAGAAACAGAAAAACTAAACAGACCAATCACCAGCAACGAAATTGAATCGGTAATCAAAAAACTACCCAAGAACAAAAACCCCGGACCTGATGGATTCACCTCTGAATTCTACCAGACATATAGAAAAGAAATAACACCCATTCTCCTTAAAGTTTTCCAAAAAATAGAAGATGAGGGAATACTTCCAAGCTCATTCTATGAAGCCAGCATCACTCTAATACCAAAACCGGGCAAAGATCTCACCAAAAAAGAAAATTACAGACCAATATCCCTGATGAACATAGATGCAAAAATACTCAACAAAATATTAGCAAACCGAATTCAAAAATACATCAAGAGGATCATACACCATGATCAAGTGGGATTCATCCCAGGGATGCAAGGATGGTACAACATTCGAAAATCCATCAATATCATCCACCACATCAACAAAAAGAAGAACAAAAACCACATGATCATCTCCATAGATGCTGAAAAAGCATTTGACAAAATTCAGCATCCATTCATGATTAAAACTCTCAACAAAATGGGTATAGACGGCAAGTACCTCAACATCATAAAGGCCATATATGACAAACCCACAGCTAACATCATACTCAACGGCGAGAAGCTGAAAGCTTTTCATCTAAGATCGGGAACAAGACAGGGATGCCCATTCTCTCCACTGCTTTTCAACATAGTACTGGAGGTCCTAGCCACGGCAATCAGACAAAACAAAGACATACAAGGCATCCAGATTGGTAAAGAAGAAGTCAAATTGTCACTATTTGCAGATGACATCATACTGTACATAAAAAACCCTAAAGACTCCATTCCAAAACTACTAGAACTAATATCTGAATTCAACAAAGTTGCAGGATACAAAATTAACACACAGAAATCTGTTGCTTTCCTATACACTAACGATGAACTGACAGAAAATCAGAAAAACAATTCCATTCACAATTGCATCAAAAAGAATAAAATACCTAGGAATAAACCTAACAAGGAAGTGAAAGACCTGTACTCTGAAAACTACAAGACACTCCTAAGAGAAATTAAAGAGGACACTAACAAATGGAAATGCATCCCATGCTCTTGGCTAGGAAGAATAAATATTGTCAAAATGGCTATACTACCTAAAGCAATCTACAGATTCAATGCAATCCCTATCAAACTACCAACAGCTTTCTTCAATGAACTGGAACAAATAATTCTAAAATTCATATGGAACCACAAAAGACCCCGAATAGCCAAAGCAATCCTGAGAAGGAGGAATAAAACAGGGGGAATTACGCTCCCTGACTTCAAGCTCTACTACAAAGCCACAGTAATCAAGACGATTTGGTATTGACACAAAAACAGACCCACAGACCAGTGGAACAGAATAGAAAGTCCAAACATTAACCCAAACATATACAGTCAATTAATATTTGATAAAGGAGCCTTATATATGCAATGGGGAGATGACAGCCTCTTGAGCAGCTGGTGTTGGAAAAACTGGACAGCTACATGTAAGAGAATGAAACTGGACTACTGTCTAACCCCACGCACAAAGGTAAACTCAAGGTGGATCAAAGACCTGAATGTAAGTCATGAAACCATAAAACTCTTAGAAAAAAACATAGGCAAATATCTCTTGGACATAAACATGAGCGACTTCTTCATGAACATATCTCCCCGGGCAAGGGAAACAAAAGCAAAAATGAACAAGTGGGACTATATCAAGCTGAAAATCTTCTGTACAGCAAAGGACACCATCAGTAGAACAAAAAGACATCCTACAGTATGGGAGAATATATTCATAAATGACGTATCCGATAAGGGGTTCACATCCAAAATATATAAAGAACTCATGCACCTTAACAAACAAAAAGCAAATAATCCAATTAAGAAATGGGCAGAGGACATGAATAGACACTTCTCCAAAGAAGAAATTCAGATGGCCAACAGGCACATGAAAAGATGCTCCACATCGCTAATCATCAGAGAAATGCAGATTAAAACCACAATGAGATATCACCTCACACCAGTGAGGATGGCCAACATCCAAAACACAAACAACAACAAATGTTGGCGAGGATGTGGAAAAAGGGAACCCTCCTACACTGCTGGTGGGAATGCAAATTAGTTCAACCATTGTGGAAAGCAGTATGGAGGTTCCTCAAAAAACTCAAAATAGAAATACCATTTGACCCAGGAATTCCACTCCTAGGAATTTACCCTAAGAATGCAGCAGCCCAGTTTGAAAAAGACAGATGCACCCCTATGTTTATCGCAGCACTATTTACAATAGCCAAGAAATGGAAGCAACCTAAGTGTCCATCAGTAGATGAATGGATAAAGAAGATGTGGTACATATACACAATGGAATATTATTCAGCCATAAGAAGAAAACAAATCCTACCATTTGCAACAACATGGATGGAGCTAGAGGGTATTATGCTCAGTGAAATAAGCCAAGCCGAAAAAGACAAGTATGAAATGATTTCACTCATATGTGGAGTATAAGAACAAAGGAAAAAACTGAAGGACCAAAACAGCAGCAGACTCACAGAACCCAAGAACGGACTAATAGTTACCAAAGGGAATGGGACTTGGGGAGATGGGTGGGAAGGGAGGGATAAGAGGGAAAAAGAGGCATTATGATTGCAGATGTAATGTTGGGGGGGCATGGGGAGGGCTGTACAACTCAGAGAAGAGAAGCAGTGACTGTATAGCATCTCACTATGCTGATGGACAGTGACTGTAGTGGGGTTGGTGGGGGGGACTTGATGAAGGGGGTAGTTTAATAATCATAATATTGCACATGTAATTGTAGATTAATGATCCAAAATAAATTATAAAAAAAAAGAATACTTAGGGGAAGCTAATAAAAGAAAAAGTGATTAAAAAAAAAAGAACATATTGGATGTGAACAATTTCCAGGGATGTGTTGTTTTAATTTGTCTGATTTTTCACATAGTATTCAAGATCAAATAGACAACATTCAGCATGTTATTGATAAGTTTTCACAAATGCCTGGACTGTTAAATTGGTTTTCTTTGTTTCATTGGATATGACCTATAATTGTAGGTCTAATACTGTTATGCATTTGTATTCCTGTTCTCCTAGTGTGTGTGCGGAAGGCAGTTGTTGGTCTTTTAAAGCCAATACAAGCATATGCTACTTTTCAAGAATTAACTTCAAGAAATAAGGGATTCCTTTTAAACAACTTTGTGAAATCATATGCTGATTCCCCACCTGCATTTGCTGCAAGAAAATAATAATTGTGATTTTATCCAGAATTATAGCTGCTGGCTGTCCTCTCTTTCGTATTTTATCTCCCTGTTTGGTCCCAGGAGATGGCTGGTTAGCCAGAGACGGGTAAGATTCCTCATGGGAGGAACAACCTAAGACAGGCACAGTCGCAAGGGACCTCAGGTGAGCAATGTGGGGGCCAACTGAGGTGAGGCATAGAACCTCACCCTCCAGACGAGAGAGACATTGCCTGTGACAAGCTATGTCACAGGCCGAGCCCAGCTAATCATTATTCTGGTACCTTCCACAAATATATGCATATGCATTTACGTCAATTAAAACAAAAAAGGGGGAAATGTGGGATTCACTTATAATTTAAGTATAAAAATCATATGAATAATCATAGTTGACCTGATTGATTATAGTAACTGAATAGTTTCTCTGATATGACTGCCTCTGCATTGTTCACCTTGTGAGAACTTGTTCACTATGTTCCTTGCATGGTTCACCTTGTGGGAGCTTGTTCACTGTACTGGAACTTGTTCGTTGCATGGTGAGCAATAATGTCTTGTGTATTGAAAAGTTGTTAAGAGAAAAAACTTCAGAAGTTCACATCGTAAGAAAAAATAATTTGTAACTATGTATGTTGAAGGATGTTAACTAAACTTACTGTGATAATCATTTCACAATTAATAAAAAAAAATTGCAGCATCCCACAGTCAACTCTATCCTGCTGCCCAGCTTTACTTTTTTTCACTAGCACTGATTTCTTCCTTCTAACATACACACTATATAATCTGCTCATTTATTTGTTTTTGACTCCCCCAAGGGAGTGTGAGATCCATGAAGGCAGGGATCTTTGAGAACTTTGTTTATTGCTATATGCCTAGAACTTAGAACATTGGCTGGACCCTTAATACCTGGTCAAGAAATATTTGTTAAATGAGTGAAATTAATTTATACATGTTAAAGTTTTTAAAAGTATCTAGGACACAGCATCATTCAAAAATGTTAGTTTTTATTATTTACCTTATTATGTTTGGAGTCAAACAAAGTAGAAATATTTGTTCTAAATCCCTAATGTTAAAACAACAGAGAATGGGAAATCCTTTTCCTGATTTTTTTTTTTTAAAGCCCACACTCTGTCCCTAATGCTCTCTGCTACTCATATCTTTATTTCCTCTGGGTCCATACCACTTGGTTCACACTTAGTCTTGCTGTATACTATCATCAGGGAAGGCAAGCTTCTAGGTAAATACATAAACTCTGTTAAGGCAATAATGGCATTTTTTGGTTATGAGGATTAAAGGGATCAATCAATGACCCATGCATCAATTTCCATAAGGAGGATGGCTCTAGCCCTGAGATGTTTGCTAACCCTAGGGCACGCTAGGAACCAGGTAGTAAATGGAGTCCTGCGCTCTATGTTAAAAGGGCGTGGCCCCTCCCCACCTCTAAGCTTTATCTTCACTCAGTGTCTCCTGGATCGGTCAGTGATTCTCAGGCAGAAGGCGAATCCTGCATTATATACCAAAGGGTTCTTTGGAGGCTTCAGACGTCCCTTTTTTCACCATGAACTCCTCCCTAAAAAGCAAACACTGTGAGAAATCAGGCTGTCAAAACTTCACGCTCACTCGCTATTATGAAAGTAAGCAAACTGCTTCACAGATGTGACCTCTGCCAGCTCTCTCAGAAGCAGATGGGGCAGGAAGTGACGTACTTAGGGAGGGGTCCAAAGGCTTTTTACATTCATCAAAAAGGGTTGCCTAACACACAGCGGGAATATCTGGGGGAGGTTCCTTGTGTGGAGGAAGTGCCCAAGACTCGGGAATGGGGTGGAGAGTGTCGTGAAAGGCAACCACCATTAGGAAGAAAGAACTGCTTCTCTGAAGCAAAACTGGGGAAGATGGCTCGGAGTGGTGCCAGGTGAACATCACCGTGGGGCTCCTTGGGGCATGAACTTTGCTGTTTCCCCATATGACCATTTCATGTCCGGCTACTAGGAGGCTAAAGGGTGAACCGAGGTTAGCCTGTATTCGTCTTGCACTTGTTTGCCCTATTTGGGCTCCTGTCCATTTCCTGGAAACTAAGCCTTGGTCCAGCATTAAGAGGGTATAGTCGTCATCCCAGTGAGGATTGCTCTGTGTAGCCTGTGCCCCACTGTGGAGGTAAGGAAGGCAAGAGAAGATGACTCAATTACTCATTCATTTATTTGCACATATTTGCATGGCACTGGGTGCTGGAGTTAACACTAACATTATATGTGCCGGGATGTGTGTCTTCCTTGGTTAGTTTATTTGTCCCAAATGAGATTATACATTATCCAACGGAGAAAGCTGAGGCTTGGAGAGGTCAAATAACTAGCCCCAAATCACACGTCTAATGAATGTAGGAAGAAGATTGAAATACAAGTCTGCCTCCAGATCCTCTGCTTTTAACCACCATCAAAATTGAGGTAGATCCCAACACTCATGAGGTTCACAGTCTAGCAGGAAAGACAGACGAATCTGTGAGATATGTGGTAACTGCTCAAGGCTTGCTTAATTTCTGCCACAGTGAGTAATTCCCATCGCATGAAAATTACAGTCCGAAGCTTTCAATTATAACTACTCGCCTTCTAGGTCCTCTACAACAGGGGTTCTAATTCTTGCACTATTGACATTTTGGACCAGATGATTCTTTGCTTTGGTGGGCCGGGGGTGGGTGGTGGGGGTGGGTGGGTAAGGGGGTATCCTGTCCATTGTTGGATGTTTAGCAGAATCCCTGGCTTCTTAACCCATTAGATGCTGGTAGCAAACACCCCCAGTTGTGACATCCAAAATTGTCTCCAAATATTGCCATATGTCCCCTGGGGGACAAAATTGCCTTGAGTTGAGAACCACTGCTCTACAAGATCTAATCTTTTAAATAGCAAGAATTATGACCTATTTGTCATTTTATTCCCCCACTCTCCACCACAACATACACACATTTATAGGACACTCCACCCAACAACAGCAGGGTACACATTCTTTTTAAGCACCCAAGGAATATTCTCCAGAATAGACCACAATCTAGACTATTAAAAAAAATTTCAGTAAATGTAAAAGAATTGAAATCATCACATGTATGTTTTCTGACCACAGGGGAACTAAATTTAAAATCAACAACAGAACACAATATCAGAAACTTCCAACTATTTGGAAATTAACACATTTATAAGTATCCCAAATGATATAGGAGGAAATCACAAAAAAAAATTAGAAAATATTTTGAACTGAAAGAAAATGAAAATCCAATGTAATCAAAATGTATAACAAGCAGCTATAAAGTTTGTAGCTTAAAAGTTTATAGTCTAAAGAAAATAAGATTAAAAATCAATAATTGAAGCTTCAAGCCCAAGAAACAAAGGAAGAAGAGTAAATAAAATCCACAGTAAATAGAAAGAAGAAAAAATAAATATCAGAGTGGAAATTACTGACTTAAAAAACAATAGAAAAAAATCAGTTACACCAAAGGCTGATTCTTTATAAAGATCAACAAAGTAATAAACCTTGACATGTACTTACTAAGAAAAAAATACGGTATGAGGGTCTTTTCTCTACATCCTCGCCAACCCTTGTTATTTCTTGTTTTCTTTGATACTAGCCGTTCTGACTGAGCTTTTCAAATTGTAAACATGGAAAAAAGAATTAAACAATGTTATGTTAAGCAAGTCATGCAAGATCTAGATGACGTTCCTAAACTGCCAAAGTGACTTCAGATCTGTAAAAACTGTTTAAAAGATAACCTATTAGACAAGACCCTGGTGCTCTGAAATGGGAGGAACCTGACACTGAGCAGATATGAGGCCTGAACTAAATTCTTCATCTCTGGGTTGGTATATTTCAAAATGTGGTCCCTGGACCACCTGCATGAGAGTCACCTAAAAAAACTCCCTCCTGATCTTTAAATCTATCAATGAAAGACAGAGTCCTGAGCTTCACAGCAGAATTGATGAATCAGATATTCACTGATTTGTGATCTCTGGTAGGGGTTGAGGAATAATAGTATCTGCATTTTTAACAAGTTCCTTGAGCATTTTTAATGACCATTACATTTTAAGAAATCTTGATGTTGGCCTTTCTTTCATTTGTGAAAAGAGGAAATTAGACTAGAGTTATTTCTAAAATCATTTCTAACTCTGTAAGTTTGTGTTTTTCCCTTTTACCTGTATGTTTTACCTGTTTGGTCTTTTTTTTTTTTTTTAAGCCCCTAATTTTTCCCTGATCCGAATTTTAAAATTTTATACGTTTACTTGTAAAGGGCTGTTTCTCACAATGCATGCATCCTTCACTCTGAAAGGCCCACTTTCTAATCATTGTCAGTACAACAGTTGATCATATGTGCTTTCAGGCTGTCTAGAGGTCTCTTCTCTGATTCACCACTAGGACAGGAGGATGGTACTTGTGCTTAGCAGCCAATGCCAGGGAGAGCTGTGTTGTGTGGGAAGCAGACTATTATGTCCGGATTTCAGTATCCTCAGAGACTAGAGACCACCAGGGAGACCGAGTCACGTATGCAAGAGTAAAGGGCATTTATTACGGGCTTAAGCTCGGACCCCCAGCATTTCCACCTAGGTAGTGGAGGTGAGCTGAGAGCCCCGGACAAAGGCGGGCAGGATTTTTATGGGCGTTGGGAAGGGGGGGGTTACAGGAAACTGGGACATAGACATAGCAATCCAATCATAGTTACACAACATTATTGACGACAATTCCAGCCATACATATCATTTGGAGCATCCGTTACTTTTAGCGGGATCCAATCACAATATTTAAGGTATCTTTGAAATTAACCAATTACAGAGCGAACTTAGGGTCTTGTCTGTTGAGTAACAGGTTACCTTTTTGCTTTTTGCAACAGGGTCTTATCTATATCTCCTGCCCACAGACCCCATCCTCAGGAATGTAGGGAGGCTTTCGGCTTCTCCTGATTGGATGGCAGGAGGGTGGTTACATGCTTTGGGCAATATGTAACTACCTGATAGTTTCGGGGAAACTAAAACTTAGGCCTTCTAGTTTCTGAGGCTCCTTGAAGCCTGTCATGGCGTTAGTTTGGTTCTTTCACAGACGAAGGACTGAGAGCCCTCTTGCTACACCCAAAGGACTTGATCGCCCAGCTCCGTCAGCCACCTCCTGACTACAGTTCAAGGGGGCCGAATTTAAGGGTAAAGATTTTTGGCTGCTGGAGTCCCCATGCCTGGGTTTAAATCCTGGCTCCTGCATGTACTGCTTGGACAACCTCTGACTTTTCTATCGCTGTTCCTCCTCTGTAAAATGAAGATAAGTGTATTCTTACCTCATGAGATTATTATAAGGATTAGGTTAATATTTGTAAGATGTTGGAATTGTACCTGGCATATAAAAAGCACTGTGTAATTGTTTGTTAAATAACTATACTTGTTTGAATTGATTTTAGGCATCAGCTTTTGGGTTTCAGTATTTGGGGGTCTTAACCCAGCCGGATAACCACTGCCAAATCTGTCTTCCAAGGAGACCCAGAATTCCATAATGTGTGTGTGTGTTCAAATGAGGAGGACATAGGGTAAACACGTGAGCATGCAATGAACAAGATAATCTCAGATAGTGGTGTTATAAAGTAAACAAAACAGAGCAATGTGATAACCAAGAGACTCTGGTCTTGCCGAACAGGTCCCTTTGGGGCTGCCTCTGCCCCGTTGCCCCCTAGTACAACCCGGACCCAGCCTACTGCCCCGCCCACCCCAAGACTGGACGGCCAGGGGCAAACAATTGCCCACGTGGAGTCCATAGTTCCACACTTGGTTTGATCCACTCCTAAGGGTCAGCTGGGCCAATTTCCTACATCCTGTGCTTTTCTTTATTTAAAAGCCCCAAATGACTATTTCAGTGACAACCTGGTGAAAAATTTGCCATGAACTTCAGGCTAAAACCTTCCCTTATTTAATTTTACCTTAATTGCATCAATTAGGCTCCTTTCATGTTTGCTCAACAAATTCTTTTGTTTATTTCACTCAGCTCTGAGCAACAGCTGCCAAATGGAGCCATTGTTCTGCGGGCCTTTTCTAATGGTCTTCACACCAGTCCTATTTGTTTTCCTCAATGGCAGCTCCTAACAAACCTGAAAAAGTGTGGCCATTAAGCCTCTCAGGGCAGGCTCAGTTGCCAGCTGCCATTTACCACCCCTCTACACACCCCATTTAGTTCCTGGAAGAGAAAAGGATGTCTTTCTTCTCTCATTTTAAAGGGAGATCGTTTTGGTTGTGTGGGGAAAGGTGTCAGGAGCCCTCAAATAACAGGTTTTCCTCATATTGCATTATGTGACAGCCCTGCCCAACAGCCAAATTTCACCCCCACCCCCAAATTGCTTTTCTGCTTAAGGGCTACAAAAATCTCCTCATAATTCGCTTCCCTGCCTCCAGTCCCATACCACCTCACCCCCTTCTCCACAGCTGTCACGGGTGGATAATTCTAAAGTGAATGCAATCATGCCACTAAACTCCAGGCTGCTGCTTCAACCCTTCCATTGTTGTTGGGCGATCCAATCCAGTGAGGTCTCCCTGCACGCTTGGTGAGACCTCAGCCTGGAAGGGGGTACTTGACCCTGAATGAAGAAGAGTTCTCAAGCAGGTCAGACAAGTGCAGGTGAGGAAGGTATTCATTAAAGTGAGAGCAGCAGAGAGCAAGGAAGAACAGAGGGAGCAAAGGGAAGCTCATTGAACTCCGGCTTGGCATGGAGCAAACCCCTTGCCAACTCCTGGAGTCAGTCACCTGGCGTCCAGTGTCCACTTGAATCTGCACGGCATGGGAACTAAGCCCCCACCACCCCAGGATTTGGGGGAGCCGCAGAGCACTGGATGGAGTGAGATTTTGTTCTGAGAACTCCCCAAAGGCACAGAAAGGAGACATTTTAGGCTACTAAAGGGCCTGATCATATAGCTGTAGTCCTGTCCTGATTACCCAGGCGACAGGAATTTGCAAGCCCAAATCAGAAATCTCAGTAGTCCTTTCCTACATGTCTGAAGTAGAACAGAGAGTGAAGACTTATGCTTAAATCTAGAAAATTGAAATAAATAGCAAAATGACAAAGACATTTACCATTGAAAGAGGACAGAGACAAATCGCAGTAAGCTGAGCAGTGAGAGGGCTTGATTTAAGGCAAAAAGTACACGCTCAAAGAAAGGGGAGTGCGGGCAACCTCCAAGAAGAGGAGCTCTCAAAGGTTTAGGATTCTGTCTTTTAAAGCTTTCAAGAATGGGGCAAAGGGCAGAGTGAGGGGTGGGAGGGAGCTCTTAGGCTTAACATGTGGTCTCATGATGTCTCTCTCTGGTGAGAGACATTGTGTCATTATCCATAGTCTGTCCGCTAGATTTCTGTAAGATAAACCTAACAGAAGCAATGTCTTGATTCTGTTCTTCTCCAAGATCCTGGCCACCCTCAAGCAGTGGGGACATATCATTTAGGACTACTTGCTCTACCCTAAGATAAGGGCAGTTGTTGGCTGATTACCCAAGTATATGTTAGGAATCTTACTTCCTAACTCCCTGGTTTTTAAAGTGGAATCTTAGCCTTAAGATGCAGTTCCTTCTATTCTTACTACTGTTTATATCTTGGCATTTTTCATCATAGGCAGGAAAAGTTCATCACTATGCTTGTCCCCTGTCCCTGCCCTGCCTCACCATGGCTTCTAATAGAATTCAGGGTAAATCTCTCTCACCCCTTAGCTTTCTGCTCCAAGTCCTTCAGGCTCAATTCTCCAGTTCCAACTTATGCAGTCCCAGGACCCACTGAGGAAGCTTTTCTTCAAGATGACTCCTATCAAATTTCTTTCCTTGTTCTGTATGCAAGCCATTTGCTCATTAAGGGAAGGGGTGGCTTCTCCCTTCTCCTTCAATCTGGACTGGCTGTAGTGACTTGCTTGATCATTAGAATATAGAAATATTATGTTCTGGAAATTCAAATGATAGATTGTAAGAAGTTGGCAGCTTCTACTTGGGCCTCGTGGAATATTCAGTCTAGGAATGTTTGCTCTGGGGGAAGCTGGAGGCCATGTAAGAAGCCCAAATAACTTGAGTCTGCCATGTCTTGAGAAGCGCAGAGCACATGGAGTGACACTGGATAATGAACTGTGTGGAGAGCAGGAGAAGCCAGGGCACACAAGGCCCCAGAGGTATCAGTGAAAAAGCAACCTTGGAAGGGCACTGTCAGCCTCAGTTGCCCCAGCTGATGCCAAGCGAATAACAGATGACCTATTCAGCCAAGACCTTCCATATTCCTTACCCACAAAATTACAGTGAAAACAAAATGACTGGTTTAAGCCACTAAGTTTTGGATTAATCTTTGTTATATAGTAATAAACAACCAGAAAATCACTTCTTCAGACAATTCATTCAGACCTTCTTAAAGTCCATCAAAGGCTATGACTATGATGTGTATTCCCATCCACTGTTCTTGTATCTGCTACTTTCTCTATCTAAATACACTTTCCACTCTTCTCTGCATGGGTCACTCTTGCTTTCTCCATGAAAATATAAGTAGCACTTTCTCTGGCTAGACCCTTGTTAACCATCCCAGTCTATGTAGAATGGTTTCCCTCTAAGATTCACTCAACAAATATTTATTAAGCCCCCTACTATGTGACAGACACCGAGGATTCAGTAGGGAAGCATATTGCCAGGATGCTCTGTGCTTCCCTCTCTTGCCAAATATTCTGCATTCTGTTTGAAATAGCTTCTATGTCTGACAGTAGCTCCCTCCAGGCAGAAGGTTTATGTTTTTTCCTCTACATCCTGAGAATCTAGCACAGTGCTGGCATGTAGTGGGTGCTCAACAGATTCCAACCAAATGAGCAAATAAACTGTGACCTTCAGTTAGCACTTGTGTGAGCAATTGACTGAGGCTTGGCTGAGTCAGCGCAAGCTGATTTTTGCAAAGTCCAGCTTTTTCAAGTGGAAACATTGTCAAAACCCTGAAATGAGAGTGGGGGGAATAAAGCCTAATAATAACAAATTTCTTGGCTTGGATACCCTTCAAATGCAAATCACAAATGCAACAACACTAAGAACAATGATGGGAACCCTATAATATGAGTGTTGGGAAACACTTGCATGGAAATGCACAAGGAAATCATCCATTTTGAAGGGGATTGGGAAGATTAGCACATTAGATATGAGTATGTACCATTCATATCACTGGATGGTAGGTGTATCACTGAACCTCCAAACTCATTTCCTGTCTTTTCTGCCCTGGGGGTAGCAAACAAATAAGAGGATGGGAAGAGCCCAGACTCTGAAGGTTTGTTTTGTTTTGCTTGAATACCAAGCAAGCTAAGCAGGAGAACTAGCTCTTAAAGTCAAAGTCATGTGCTCTCGCCTGGGGGATGGATTCCAAGGAAAGACTTATCAAGTATGAAAAACACATACTCTTAGGTGGTTATGTCTTTCTGTCCTCACTATTGTGTGTATAACTCCAGGGGGGAAATCTCAGGGCAAAATACCTTTGAAACCAAAATCAGTCAAAGGAAGAAATAAAGTGGGAGAAACCTGTTTATTCCTTATAAGCATTTGTCCACTTCTGCTCGCCCATGTCTCTCATGACCCAGCTGCAGAAAAAGGGTCTCCACCCAACCTCTCTGGTCCAGATATGCTCTTGCTCCCCCTTGTAATTACCTGTTGATATGGAGATGGACTACTTCTCTCCACCCCTTGGAAACACCTACTGATACGGAGATGCACTAAGACCTGGCAAGAGGTTCTGGAAATGTCGCAATTTTACCCACAGCCCACCCTTCTGGAAATCTTGCCTCACCATCTACTTGCTCCCCATCTTCCGCAATGGCCCCTGTGTGAGAAAACTGGAGCGCTGCAATGAGACTAATAACATACAATAACAACAGCAATCAAATCATGATAATCCTTAAACTGGAGGATTCAGCTGAATTCAAAGTCCTATACAGATTTAGTCCATAGCTCACCCGTTCCACAGGTGGTCAGTAGCTGAACAGGTAGGGAATTCAGAGCAACATCATGCTGCAGGGGCAGCCATGGGGTGCATCCAGGCCACAAGGACTATAGAAGAAAATAAGCTTAAGGGCAGTAAGATACATGTTTTAATGACACCAGCATAGGCAAATCTTGTCCATCAGGTAGGATCCATGCAAGAGAATGGTCCTGTGATAGGACAGTGGCAGGAATGGGATCCCACCCTAGTCTGGTATACCATACTTTCACCCCCCTCCCTGTGGGAGTTACAGATGGGTCAATGTATAGGGCTACGGGAGGTACATGCACTGGCCATAAAGATAAAACTAAACTTCTCCGTAAGATGCTCTTACCTTCTGGACGTGATCTTTGGGGGCCACTCTGCTGTTACTCCTGGAACACACAGGAGGCCAGCTTCCAGGCATTTTCCCCAAGCTTCCAGAAGGGCCAGCCATTGCTGGTCCTTGTGTTGAAATGTCCAGGGCCACGTGCACTTAACAGTGTCACCAGAGTTTAGTGCAGTGGGGCTAGCAGCAGGATGTTGCCCTGCTGGCCATATCCTGGCTTCAATAGCTCCTCTTTGGTTTGCACATACAGTTGTATAGGAGAGGCAGCACTGTGTGTTAGCATATCTACAGGGCTCAAGGCTCCTTTTCAGGGCTTCTCATTCAAACACTGTAGGACTGTCCATAAATGAATGGACCAGCCCCATAGACTATTGGTGTCAGACTTCAGGCCAAATTTCAACAAACCATTGTATCACTCTATCATGCCTACCCCAGTAGGATTAAATAGTACATGAAACTTCCGCTTTATGCCTAATTGCTGCACCCATTCTTGTAATGCATGTCCAGTAAAGTGGGTGCCTTGATTGCTCTCAATCACCTGTGGTCAGCCATAGGCTGCAAAGAGACACTCTAGGCCCCTTTTGGTCATTTTCTGATCTGCACAATGTGCAGGAAAAGAGACCAACCATCCAGTAGCTGTGTCCACACAAGTCATGGCATACTGATATCCTTCTGATATGGGCAGAGGCCCAATATAGTCTATTTGCCAACTGACAGGGGTATCAGCCCCCTTACTATTGTCCCATGATGCCGTGGGACTCGGTGTAAGTCCCTCTTGGAGCACACAAGGCCCTCCTCTCGGCTCTGCTGACTTCTTCAAAGGTCAACAGCAAGCCCCACTGATGGGCTACAGCTCACATTGTCTTTTGCCCCATGTGCAGCAAATGCTGATGTAACCACTGGACTACATCAGAGGCGGGCTTTCCTTCTAGCCAGCATACCTGAGCCAATGTGTCTGCTTCATCATTCCCTGGGGATGCCAAAGTCAAATGGCCAGTCACATGATATATGGTAACTGTCTTAGTCTGACCAGAGGCCCATAGGCCTTGCCACAACTCTTGCCCCCAAAGGGGCCAGTGACCAACCATCCAGCTGGCATGATACCATGTCAGTAGCCACAGGGTCAAGCCCCGATAGATGCTCCAGCTGTCAGTGCAGACAGCTATAGGGGAGGGCTGCTGGGTGATCACGAGCCATACTGCCCACAACTCAGCCCATTGGCTGCTCTTCCCCTCTCCATCCTCCATCTGTATTGTCTCAGTCTTAGGATGGAAAACCACAGCCCTCCACTTCAGGGACTGCCCATGACTGGAGCTGTCTGTATACCAAGCATCTTCAGGTATTTTCTCTCCTGGTAAGGACTCTTGGCTACCAATGGATCAAAAGCAAGTTCTTCCTGCTTTCCACTGGTATACATCACTGGCCTCAATAAGCGTTGGAGTTCTCCACATAAGGGGCTAGTAGAGAGGGTGCTATGCTGCTGTAGATATATACCCCATTTGGCCAGTGTAGGCGACTCCCTGGCCTTTGGGTCCAGTCTCGCACCCACCCTGCAATGGGGTAGGCGGTTATTACCTTGGTCAGAGCTGTTCTAGTGATGGACTCTGTAGCCAGCAAGGCATGGTACACAGCAGCCAGTTGCTTCTCTATCAAGGTACTCCAGACCTCTGCTCCTTTCCATAGTTGTGACCAGAGTCCAATAGATTGGCATGTCTGTTCAAACTTCTGCCAAAGATCCCATCCATAACCATCTTCTGTTACATGAACATCTAGCTCACAGGGCTTAACGGGTCCATTACACTGAAGGCCTACTGCTTTGACTCCTCGCTTAGCAGCAGTAAAAGCATCTGCATGTGTTTCATCCCAGTCCCACCTGATGCCCTTTTGTACCAAGTGGTATAAGAACTTCAGAATTTGTGCTAAGTGCAGGCTAAACCCTCTCCAGTGGCCCCAAAGACCCCAAAACTCTCGTAATACTGCCACAGTGGTAGGGATAGGGAAAGCCTGGACTTGTCTATGACTGGATGACTGGGATAACTTTAGTTTTACCTGATGAGACAACCCCAAGAACTTTACTGACAAACCAGGTCCCTGAACCTTGGTGCTGTTCACAGCCCAGCCTTTCTCCTGCAGATGTTGCAGCAGCCTAGGAACTGCCCATTCTAAATCTGCAAGAGGATAAGACATGAGCATAATATCATCAATGTAGTGATACAGCCGCACCATTTGTGGTTTCTTCCATGTGGCCAAGTCCTGGGCTACAAGTCTGTGACAAATGGTGGGACTGTGGTGGTATCCCTGTGGAAAGACAGTGAATGTCTCCTGCCAGCCTTCCCATGTGAAGGCAAACTGTTCCTGACTTTCCTGTGCTATGTCAATAGAGAAGAAAGCATTAGCAAGGTCCACAACATAATAATACATCCTTAGTTCATGACTGAGGGTGTCCTATAGAGGGGACAGCAGCATGCCAAGGGGTATGACTTTATTTAATTTTCTGTAATCCACAATCATATGCTGGGAGTGTTCTGGCTTTTTCACCAACCACACTGGGGAATTAAAAGGACTATGAGTGGGCTTTATGATGTCCAGCTTCTCCACTCTTGTAGAGTTTCTCCAATTTCCTTGCGCCCCCCAGGCAATTTATACTGGTTAGTATTTGTCACCTGCCAAGGTACAGGAAGAGCTACAGGCTGGTGCTATGTCCTCTCAGAACTAACTTTACCACATGTACTCTCGGTCTGAACTCACCTGCAGTGGTCTGTAACCACAGGCTCTGCAGGATATCTACCCCCTAAATACATTCTGGGATGGGAGAAATGTACTCAGTACACTCCTTTGGGGGTAAACGCACTATCCCCAATGGTGTTTGGGTTTTCTTCACTCTAATTGCCTTACCCCCATAGCCATCTATCACAGCAGGGGTCTCAGGAGAATGCTCAGGGTTGCCATAAATCAGAGAACATTCAGCTCCTCTGTCCACCAGCGCCAGGACACATTGTACATTCACAGGGGACCAATGAATTGCTAATTCTGTATGTGGCCACCGGTCCCCACCATGTCCCCCAAGGTGGGGGCCTCGACCCTACGCTCAATAGAACCACGACATCCTCCTGTGGGGATGAGGGCCAACGAGGAGCCTGAGTTCTGTCCCTCAGGAAGTCTGGCAGGCATGGCACATAGCCCGTACTTCCTTCTGTGCTCTTATTGTTTCAACCCCCCCCACCCCCCAGATCTGCTAAAGTATGAGTAGCCTCACAGAGGGGTTGTCCTATGTGGGGGGCAAGAATAGTCACTAGGGACCCAAAGAGAGATGGGAGAGCTGTATGGAGCACCAGATTTCTCATTCCTACAGCAAAGAACTCCTCCTCAGGGCCCTGGGGGTCCATATTATAGATATTTTTCATGTCCAACTCCCGTAACACCTGCTGGAGCTCTGCATACATTTTCCAGCTAGTGGGTAGGTATGGTAAATCACCCTGATTAGGCTAAACTGTCCTGATGGCTGCTGTCAGCCAATCCAAAAGTGCCTGATTCCCTGAGGTGTGAAGGACACTTTGTAACCACTGCCAGAGGGAAGGGTGAGTCATCAGGGAAGCCAGTCTACCCATTTCAGAACCCGACATAACAATGTTTCCCACCCCCATATCCCAGCGATGCAAAAGCCACGTAGGCAGAAGCTCCCACGGCTTCTGCTGAAACTGGACGCTCATGTCCACCGGCTCATCCTGGGTATGGGGGGGAGCATGGAGGGCTCCACAGCCTGGGAAGGGGGCAGCTCCTCCCCCTGAGGAGCCCATGGTTGTTGAGTTTTTATTTTCTTAATTACAACTGGGCTGGCCTTTAGTATGGGAGAGGCTAGTGCCTCAGGCTGCGGCCTCACCAACAGATCTGCTCTCAGCCCCACCCTCTCGTCCTCTCCCAACATCTCCACCATCTCTGGGGCTGAAGGCACTGCTCCTTCCTCCCCCTCCCCCATGGCCTCCTGCAGCATGGGTTCTCTTGATACCTCCTCCCTTGCTGCTGACGTATCTTCCAGGAGTGTGACCCGTCTTCTCAATAACTCTCTTCTAGAGGGCACCCCGTAGGTCATTGCCCAGCTCCTCCAAGCAATGCTGGAACATGTCTCTCTCCTGTCAAAATCTCTCTCTCTCCTTGATAACCCTTTCCACTATTTCGAGAAACAGACATGCCACAATCCCAGCTGCTACACGCCACTCAGGGCCTCTAAGCAGTCTTCTATCTCAGGGAGGGCTAATTCCACAGTTTCCAGAGTCTCCACCCTTCCCTGATTCTGGGGAAGGCATCACCCATCTAGGAGGTGCTTTACCATAGACCAATTCCTCACTAGGGGCTCCCCAATTGGAAGCCTCAGAGATAAGGGGCTCCCAGCTGAAGCTGCACCCTCCACTGCTGCAGCCACTCAGGCCTCCCACCATCCACAGGGGTTGGTTCCGGGCATCTTCCCACCATCTCCAGGGGCAGCCTGCCCAAGGGTTGTACCCATGAAGACATTTTGGGTACCGACTACCAGCAGATGTAACTCTGGGGGGAAATCCTGGGGCAAAATACATTTGAAATCGCAATCATTCAAAGGAAGAAATAAAGTGGCAGAAACCAAGCAGTCATCCACTTCTGCTCTCCCGTGTCTCTCACCACCCAGCTCTCTGGTCTAGATATGCTTTCACTCCCCCTTGTATTTACCTGTTGATATGGAGATGGACTACTTCTCTCTACCCCTTGGAAACACCTATTGATATGGAGATGCACTAAGGCCAGGTGAGAGATTCTGGAAATGTTGCAATTTTTCCCACAGTTTGCTAAGGAGCCTCTCAGTGTGACACTTGTTTGTCAACATGGTAGAAAGAACGCAAAAGCCCAGAGAAACCACAAGCAGTTTGTCCATTATTTCAATCAGGGACGTTTTTACTTCTATCACTCCAGGATATTTGGCAAGGACTGGACACATTTTGGGTTGTCACATTGAGTGGGGGTGAGAGGCTACCAAAATCCTGTGGGTAGAGGCCAGGGATGCCGCCTGACATACTGCAATACACTGGACAGCTCCCACTGCACAGAATCACCCAGCCCGAATCATCAACAGTGTTGGTGTGGAGAAACCCCAGCCTGGAGCACTAATATCAAACTTTAGCATACTTAAGAATCACCCAGAAGGCTTGTTGAAATACAGATCGCTGACTGGGTAGTTCTGGAGTAAGGTCTAAGAGTCTGCATTGCTAACAAATTCCCAGGGGAGGCGGATGCTTTTGAGAACCATTCGTCCACAGCTTCCCTTCTCTGTGTGGCAAAAGCTGAGGGGGGGTGCCTGTCACTGAATGCATGCTGGACAAATCAAGGAAGGCACCTCCATGCAGGCCTTTCTGGGACCCTCCCTGATCTCTCAAGTAGGGATCGTCCCCTTGGATCAGTGAACTTCATTCTACTTCAGGCCAAAGACCTACTCGGAGTTGGAATTGAAAAGACAAAACAAAAACACAACAACAACAGCCTGGAAAAAAAAAAAGAGCAAGCAGAAGAGGGACGGAGAATCAGCTGCACCTCGGGTCAAGTGTTTGGCACAGTCCATGGAAGGACTCACGGAACCGGCGACAATAGCGTCACTTCTCTGGAGGCGCAGCCAGACCAACAAGGCTCAGTTAGTAAGTCTTGGCAAACAGAGACAACAAACAGTTTGGCAATAATAAATTAAGGCCATGCTTGGCTGTCACCCAGGCTTGATACTGTACCCCTGCCAGGCTTTGTGAAAGGGTGGCTTTGAAGGCTTCTGAAAAGGGTCCATTTCTCAAACAATTCCAGCTTTTGTTTGTGGCCACTCTGTGCTTCTCCTTGCTCCTTCCTTCACTTATCGTGAAGGGCACGTACGGGGGCGCTAAGCTTCTGCCCCCCAAGGGTCTGCCAGTTCGCTTCCCTTCTTCCCAACATGGTACGAGGAGTCCGCTGCCTAATTCTGTTGTTACCCATGGGGCACACTCGTGAATGGGACCTGAAGGATGGGAGACGCAAAGAAATGAACTTTCTGTTAAAAAAATTCCATTTCCAAGAAAACAGAGAACAAAGGCTGCTTGCACTTAAAGGCAGTTTCCATTTTGGACGTGCTTTTAAGGATGAGGAAATGAAATCATCTGGTGAACTTGGTAAGCATGTAAGGCCTGTGGAATATACTGTGAGGCCCACATCCCTCAAGGCTATCTGCATCCCCTAAAATGTTGCTAATGGCATGAATCAGGCTAATGATAATGGCTAAGATTTGTTGAGCTCTTGCTGTGCACCAGATGTAATTCTAAATGTTCGACATCAGTTATTTAATTTTTTTAAATAAAAAAGCCTTTGAGATAGACATTTCATTAGTCCCACTTTACAGATAAGCAAATAGAGGCAAGGAAAAATGAAGTCATAGAGGTAGAAAGTGATTTGTGTCTCTACGATGGAGATAGAGATTTTATTTCCTTTATGGAAAAATGCAGTCAGACTTTTGCCAATTTTGTAACTGCTGTATGCTAGGTGGATATTCTACCACCTGTGGAATGTTTGTGTCTCCGCTTTAAGAAAATATGTTACTAGAGAACAACTCTTCACCACCCCTGGGTGAGGTTCTTACTGGCAAGACCTTGGTGGTCCAGCTGTGCCCTGGCTGCTGGCATTGACAGTTTGTGCAGGAAACGTCGGGTTGTAGCTGGGAGCACTGAAGGCACAGGCAGGAAAATACGAAGGGCAAAAGGTCCTGCCAACGAAAAAGGAACAGCAGACCTAGCTTACTGTTTCGTGAAGTTCAGTCTCATTGGGTGGTTCTAGGTTCGATCTCCATGATCATCAGGTCACTTGTCATCCCCATCCTAGAGTCCCAAAAGGGGCGGGGGAGGCTCACGTGATGAACCTACCCAAGGGTACATATTGAATGGTAGAAGGAAGACTCGAACTTGGGACAACTGACTCTCATTCCTGCGCTCTTCCCATTATACCTCTCAGTCCCCTGGTGTCAGTGGAGCAGGGCCATGAGCCATGTGGAGTTTCTGGACCCTGTGGACTTGGTAAAATTCTCAGAATCACAGAATCTTCTCATCCAGAGAAATCTCACCTGGTTTAATCTCCTACTTTTATGAAGCTAGAGGAAGAACAGCAGTGACATTACAGGCATGCCGTTGGCTCTGCAGTTAGAGCTATGAACTCCACACGAGGCAGCACCATTGGACAAACACTTTTGAGTCCACTGTGAGCCAGACACTGCTATGGGTTACACCTTACAGTAAGATGGTACTCTCTAGGCACGAGTCCTAAAACAGCCTAAGATCAAAGGCACTGTCAGCAGCAGCATCAAGGGAGATGCCGGAAACAAATGGGGGAAGAAAGTTGAGTTAGAGTTATGAGAGGTCTTGGATGTGAGACCAGGCAGGGTTGACTTTACTCAGAAGATAATGGGACACCATTGGAGTCTCCTTAGTAGGGATTTTGCTGTTTGTTTGTTTTTTACATGGATGGCGTTCTGCTTTGTGAAAAGGAACCTGGCCTGGTAAGCGGATTTGGGACCTGACGCCAAGTGGCGGGCATGGCGGCTAGGAGAACATTACAGCCATCCAGACAAAGACTAATGTGCTGTCCCAGAAAGTTTACACCTAGGATATATCAAATGGAAATTAAAATATAAGTCCATAAAAAGGCTGTACATAAATGCCCATACTAGTTTTATTCATGAGAGCCCAAATAGAAACAACCCCAAAAAATGTGCGTGACTAGGAGAATGGGTGAACAGATTATGGTTTATTCATGCAAAGAAATACACTCAGCAATATTAAAAAGTTGAACTACTGATGAACAAAACGGTGAGGAGGGATCTCACAGACATTTTCTTGAGTGAAAGGAGCTGGACGCAAACGAGTACATTCTGTATAATTCCATTTATGTGAACTTCTAGAACAGCCAAATTAATCTAAGATCGAAAAATCAGAACAGTGGTTGCCTTGGCGAGAGGGGAGAGATTGGGCAAGGACATAAAGAAACTGGGAGATAAAAAGGTTCTAGATCATAACAGAAGCATGGATTTAAAAGACGTCCCCATTTTTCAATTTGTACAGCAAAGACTTGTCCAGTAGAAATTTTGTGTAAGTTTTACCTTAGAAAATAGCTGTAGTATAACAGTAACAATAATCGAGCTGGGATGGAGGATGACATAATGCTGGTAATTATAGGAGCTGAGTGATGGGTACAGGAAGGTTCCTTATACCATTTGGTTTTTTTTGTTTATGCCTGAGATTTTCCACAATAAAGTGTTAATAATAATGGGCCTGGATCAGAGCAGGGGGAGGAGAGAAGCCAGGACAAATTAGAGGCATTGTAGAAGCTGACTCTAAATGTCTTGGTAACTCCTTGGATGCAGCAGTTTTCAAAGGCAGATGGTGAAAGCAGTGTAAGGTTTCAGTGGCAGTGCCTTTGACAAAGTGAGGAACAGGTTTCAGAGGGAAGGTGGTAGGTTCGATGTGAGAATACACTGATTCTGAAATGCTGGTGGGACAAGCAGTTGGACGTCCTGAGCAGGACGATGGAAAGAGAGAGGGACGGTGTCCTGCCTTGAGTGTCCTGCGGGATCAGGAAGGATCTTCAGTGCAGTAAATTGTCCCAGAGGCTTGTACATCACCAAGCTAAGCACAAGTAGCAGGTGAATCAGAAGTCCCTGTAATTGTCTACACTGGATGTTTACAATGTGCCAAACCCTGTATCCCACTGAAGCTACAGCCTTGTGAAAGGGACAGGTACATAAAAATAAATTCAGTATAATGTGGTTAGTGTGATAATAATGATATGAAAATCAAATTATAGGGGTTCTTGGCCCAGGTTAACTGAGATAATGCAGATTCAAACCACTGCCATTCTTGAAGAAGACCCAGGAGCTCAGATGGGATCCATGGCCAGCTAGCTGGTGCTTCTGGTGTTTGAGAACTTCCTGGTTGCCTAGGAAACACCATGCTATAAGCCTTATATTTTCAGATAGCAGACTACTTGGGCTAGAATTCATAAAACCATAGCGTTCTTGAGATGAAATGAACCCTGAATTAAATTCAAAGAACACTTAATAGGCACCTACTATGTCAAAGACATTGTGCTAGATACCATGGAGGCGATCAAAAGTGAGAAAAAATATATGCTTGCCTTTAATGAGCTCCCACTGTGGGACAGAGGCAGCTCTGTAACTGTATACCACAGAAGGTTATATGTAAAAACAGTGGCAACTTACTATATACGTGAAAAAAATTAACTCAAAGAAGGGAGAGATAACTTGCAACTAGGAGATCATAGAATAGCCCATTCATTTCACAGATAAGTTGCAGAGAATTCATGTCACCTGTTCAAGATTGCATAGCTATTCAACAATTCCAAAATTGATTTTTTAGAATGCTGAACTATTTGATCCCAACTCTGGTGTTAAGACCTAGGCTTCATTACCTCGAATTCAGTGCTATTTCTGTGGCAGCATTTCATCTCTTTCATATTTACTGTACCTGAAAACATGCACTTTTCCCCTACACCTGCTTTTCCACCCTCATAATGAGCTCTGGCTACCAGTACCCATAGTGGATAGAAGTCATGGCTCCTCTGAGGGTGAGCCTAATGCGATACACTATGAAATTCAACCTTGGACAAATGACACCACTGACTTGTTCCTATAGGAAACCAATCTTGACATCAATTAGGCCCTGTATATAATCTGTGATTTGTGATTAAACACATTGTAAAAATATAATTAGTTATGGGCCAAACTACAGAAGCCTTTGATTCATAATTGATTGTTTCCAGAAAATTAACCAAGGGAACAATACCCAGTTCGTTCTACAAGCCACATTGCAAACACACACCCTCATTCCTGCAGCCGCCCAGGGATGGGGGGCTTCTTGCCAACTGGGCCCCATCCACCTCTACAACCCTCGTATATGAGATTATGTCACCCCCTGGCTCAAAACTTTTCAGATGTTATCCATTGTCCTTGGGACAATGTTCCAACTCCTTGGCACGGTTTATGAAGCTCTCCATGCTCTGGCTTCTGCCGCCTGTTCAGCCCCATGGAACTTACTGCATTCTAACAACACTGGCCTTTCAGATCTCCGCAGCATACCCCTTAGCAAGCCATATTCATTCATTGATTCATTCTGTAAACATTTCATGTGCCTTGATGAGGTGTCAGCCCTAGAGCTAGACACTGGGGGTTAAGTTTTGGGGAGTCAAGCGGCCTTCATCCTCAGCGGAAAACATTTGTCAAATAATCATATGTCTACATGATTACCAACTGTGAACCTACTAAGAGGTGGAGAAAGGACATTCCAGACGAAAGGAACCAGGGCGAGGGTGCCGGGTGTGGAGAAGAGCCTGGCACCGCTGAGGAGCTGACAATGACGGCATAGGGGAGGATGTTGCTGTCAGAGAAAGAGCCAACGGCTAAATCATGGAGAGCCCTGTAAGCCAAAGGAAAGTGTCTGAATTTTCTTCAGAAGGAAGGATTTTAAGTAGGGGGGAGTGACACAATAATCTGTGGTGCTGACTCATTGCTGGGGCTACTGAGTGGAGAAAGCATTAAAGGCAAGCCGGCCTGGCAGCGGGGAGGCCTGTTAGGAGAGCGCTCCAGAGGACCAGGCCAGTGGAGAGAGCAGCCGCTCCAGTGTGCCCGCAGCTGAGGGGTCCCCTGGGGTGCAACGGGCAGCACTGAACTGGGAAGTCCCAGGCAAACCGGAAGAAGTTAGTCACTCTCCAGGCAAGACCTGATGTCTTGAGTTATAGGCTGATGCTAAATGGAGGGATGCGGATGGTGGAGCACTTTTGTGGGTGGACTAGGCAAAAGGAGTGGAGCAAAAGGGGGGCTTTTGGATTCTGGTTTTTGCAACCAGTTGGTAGAGCTTTCTACTGAGAAAGAAAAGCCTGCTTCCCACTTCTCTTCCTGCCCAAGAGCTCTCTGAGCTGCAAACTGACCTAGAGGAATATAGTGCGAGAAGCGTAGGGGCAAGGGCGGGCTGCCCCAAACACGCCTCTTTGGCATATTCATTACTTTGAGTTAAAGCAGCTGGAGAAACAGCCATGTGAAGAGGGATATTCTGACCCTCCTCTGTATGCCCTGAAACCAGGAATAAATTTCCCACGGGAAAAGTACTCACCTTTTCACAAAACCCAAACAAACAAAAACCCAAAAACCCTGCCTGCGTTGGTTATTTCTTTGGGGTCTCAGTTTCATGACATTTAATTAAAACTTCAGGTTTTGTTTTTTACCATTAATCTGTCTCATGTCAATTTGATTCTTAGACCCGCCGGAAGAACTTTGCACCATAGAGGGAAAATTTTTCCTTCCCAACAGAAACCACTTCCTCCCTGTGAAGTAACTTCCAAGACCTCAGGTGAATCCCCTATGTCTTACACTAGGGCCAAAGCCCTGGTCAGCCAGGAGCTTACTTTGTGTCTTGTTTTCAAGAAAGTCAAAGCAATTTATAAACTTTCTGATAATCTTCATAAAATGAGATTGGTCCCAGGTGGCACCAACTAAGAGATGGGTGAGGAAACAAACAGAGGGTGATAATAAAACTGTCACCATTATTGCTGGTAAAGCCAATGCCTCGCCACCCTCACTGGATACCCGAAGGCAGGTGAAAGTGCTTCTTCCTGCAGAGAGCTGGCTCGTCCCCACAGAGAAAGCAATGAGAGCACACTCGAGGCTCCAATCCTGCCTCAGTCACTTAGCGTCGGCGTGACTATGGGCAAGTTACCTCACCCCATAAGCCGCTCTTTCTTTGCCTGTAAAAGGAGGATGATAAGCTACCTTGCAGGATTATGATGAAAATTGGAGATAAGGGACGTACTTGCCACTGTGTTGTGGGCTTTCAGTAATGGCACTGGCTATCACCTCTGTGCCTCACTCTCCTCGTCTGCAGAAGGATGATCTCCACTGTTCCCACCTTACAGCCGTGTGTGAGCATTAAATGAGATTATCCACATTTAGTGCTTAACATGGCTCCTGGCACCCAAAGGGAATTTGTTCTTGACTACTTGGTATTGGTAATAGTGGAAAGAGTCGCTACTGGGTCTCCCCATTCCCCATTCACTTCAGCTCATGACCAATATTATGCATGTGTGGATTGAAGGGACCCTCACCTTGCACAGAAGTCAGGTCCCAAAGGCAGTATGAAGGTGAAAGTCCTAGGTATACAAAATTGCCCTTGAAAATATTTTCCAATCTCCCCAAAGTTCTGTGTTCTTGGTTTTGTAATTAAAACTCTGTAAATTAATATTTATATATAAATATATAATACATTCATCAATTTACAGTACATAATAAAAATCATAAATGCAAAATTTTCTTTTACAATGTTCCACAGTATTTTAATA
>JAVSCE010000948.1:0-34726 GCA_032199065.1 Smutsia gigantea
AAAGCTCTCCAAATAGACGTCTTCACTTGCTGCTTCTTCAAAGTGGTGCGTTGCCTTGAAAGTTGTATTCAGTGAGTGTTTTTCTTTCTTTCCCTTCTGTTGTAACTTTGAAATCCACGGCTGCTGCCCAGGAGAGTTGGCTGGGGTGGGGTGGGGTTTCTGGCTAATACTCTAAGCAGGGAAATCTAGATGCTGTACTAAGAAAAATGAGTGAGTGAAGGAAAGAAGGAGTAGGCAGGTAATTTAGATCAAAGAATGCCTGATGGTCCATAGAATCAGGTCACAATTTTCAAGGACCCAGATAAGGATCTAGAAAACAGGAGCCCAGGGACCTGATCACAGAATCTGGGCAAGGAGAAAACAGCATCTGGCAAAGACTCTGAATGGCAGGCTCACAGAGTTGTTAGCAAAATGGGAACTTGAATCCTAAGCCACTTACTGTCAAAGCCAGAGAGTAACAGGTAGAAAGCAAAGTTGAGGGCATGGATGAGAAAGCACAGAGCATCCATAACCTTACAAAAAGTCAGAGGCCTAGATTAGTTCATCTGGACTGTCCTCAAACCTAATGCCAACAGGGTAGGCATGGAATTGACTAAGAAAATTTAAGAATTGGATGGGAGAGCAAGTGGTAACTCTACCTTAAAAAGCAAAGGTAAGTAATGGGGAGAATCTAGTAATCACAATGTTGCTCGTGTAATTGTATATTAATGATACCAAAACAAAAATTTAAAAAAGCAAAGGTACGGTGAGAATAAGCAATTTCCAAGGTACAGGAAACCTTTAATCATCCTTATGATGAGTCTAATCAGACAAAATGATAGAGGGAGAGATCAGGGCACATGTACAGATGGCTCCACTCATCTCACCACCTCCTAATCTTCAGCCAAAAAGAGAAAAATACACTGTTCAGGAGGGAGAGGTCTCAGGAGGGCCTGGGTCACCCAAACTGGCACCTAAAATTGCTTAAATTCATCCAGTCCCCATGCAACTTTCCCTTTGCTGGGGCCTCTGGTTCAGTCCTTTTGAGGTGATCCACCCCCAAGTGTTGGTATCAAGAGTTCATTTCACAAATCTGAAAGAGTTTTTAATACCTACCCTGTATTTTATACAGACATAAAAAACTGCTATCATTAACTGAAGTTTTAACTAGTTCCCACCAATTAAGTTTTGATTGCCCGAAAATGTGCTCTGGCAGTTGCATATCAGAAAGACCATAGGCTTTGTTCTGAGTTACTTCCCTTGCTTGTGGGCACTTCTCAGCAGGGCAGCTAGAAAGGCTGTTGGTTATATTTGTAAGAAGTGGGCTTCCTATGGAGGATGGATTGGCCCTGTCACTACTCCAATGAAATTCAGTTACACTGATAACAGCAGTGCCCTGTGAAGGGAAACTGGAACTGCATTGTCCAATCTGTATCACGTGGCCATTGAGTACATGAAATGCAACTAGTCCAAGTTAAGATGAAAAAAAGAATGTAACGTATCTCATTAACAATTTAAAAAATATAGATTACATGTGAAAATGATAATTTTCTGACATATTGGGCTAAATAAAAATGCTAATTTCACCTTTTTCTTCTTACCTTTTAAATGTGGCAATTAGAAATTTTGAAATTAATTTTAAAGCACAAAGAAGTGGATGGCTGCAAAACAAGACTGAGAATCAGTTGGCAGAGCTGATAGTAAGGAACTACCCCAGGGCCTTTTCCAGCATAACAGATCATTTTCAAACTCTAGGAAAACAAGTAGACATTTATTTGGCCACCAGAGTAGACAGGGCATTTTGGGAAAGCCAAAGGAGTAGTATATCTGTATCTCTCTGGATTTAAGTTAGTATAAATCTGAAGTAGATTCTGATAACTTAAGCTGTGTACTATAAGTCTTAGAACAACTACTAAGAAAATAACAAAAAAAGTGAAAAAAAAAAATTTAAAGGAATCAAAATGTTAAACAAGAAAATATTATTCACTTAATGGAAAAGAAAGCAAACAATGAACAGAGACACAAAAAGACATGAGATATGTAGAAAACAAAGAGTAAAATGGCAGGTGTAAATCCTACCATATTAGTAATTACATTAAATGATTAGGCACTCCAGTCAAAACAGAGATTGTCATATTGGATAAAAAATACATACAACTGTAGGCTATCTATAGGAGACATATTTTAGATTCAAAGATACTAACAGATTGAATAGAATTGAAAAAGATATATCATACAAATAGTAAGTGTAAGAAAGCTGTAATTACTATACTAATATTAGAAGAAAATAAACATTAGATAAAAATATTATTAGAGATAAAGAAGAACATTTTATCCTGATAAAAGGTCAATCTATCAGAAAAATATAACATTTATAGGCACATCTATGTAACAATAGAGCCCCAAAATATGTGAAGCAAAAACTGAAAAACTGGAAAGAGAAATAAACAATTCAGCCATTATAATTGGAGATTTCAATACCCCCATTTTCAATAATGGATAGAAAAAGTAGGCAGAACAACAACAAAGAAATACAACTTGAACAACACTACAAACCAATCAGACATCTATAGGACACTGCACCCTAAGACAGCAGAATATACATTCTTCTCAAATGCACATGGAACATTCTCCATGTTAGACCATATGCTAGCCCATAAAACAAGCCTCAATAAGTGAATAAGGATTGAAAGTATACCAACTATGTTTTTCAACCACTATGGAATGAAATAAGAAACCAATAACAGAAAGAAATTTAGGAAACCCACATACATATGAGAATTAAACCACAACTCCTAAGTAACCATATATGTGGATATTAAACAATACACTGGTAAGTATGTTATCTCTAAGACCCTAGGTATGAAAAGCTCAAATAAGAAATCACAAGGAATATGATGAAATACTTAGAGATTAATGAAGATGAAAGCGTATTATACCAACACATATGTTATGCAGCTATTGCAGGGCATAGAGGCAAGTTTATAGTGGTAAACAACTATTTTGGAAAAAAAAAAGATATTAAATAAATAACTTGAACTTCACCTTATAACACTGGAAAAAAGAAGAGCACATTAAAACTAACCAAGAAGAAGGAAAGAACTTTAAGTAGAGCAGAAATTAGTGAAATCAAGAATAGAAAAACATTAGAGAAAATCAACAAAATCGTAAGTTGGTTCTGTGAAAAGATCAACAAGATTGATAAACCTTTAGTTAGAGTGACCTAGAAAAAAAGGGAGAAGATTCAAATTACGATAATTGGGCATGAAAGAGAGGTTATTTCTACCAGCCTTTTGCAAATAAGAAGAGTTTTAAGGAAATACTAGTGACATGTCAATGTAGGTTCATTGGTTGTAACAAATGTACCACTCTGGAAGGGGATGGTGATAGAGGGGGAGGTTGTGGGTGTGTGGGGTCAGGAGGTATTATGGGAGCTCTCCGTACTTTCTGCTCAATTTTGCATGAACTTAAAAGTGTTCTAAAAAAGCCTATTATTTAAAAAAAATAGTAGAAGATGCACTCTTTCTTATACTTCTGGTTTTGTGGGTAGAGATTCATGCTGTCTGTGCTCTTGATGGCGCCTCATTATCCCAAGGGTGAACTCCATTTCCCTTTAGCTTGATTTAAGGGAAGAACTAAACACCTACTCTATATAAGACACTGTATACTAGGGGGTGCGGAGAAGAGAATGATAGTCTCACATTAAAACTGATGCTTGCTATAAGAAAGTGGCAAGTAAGTCATAGTTGAGACATATAGTATTTTTCCATATTTTTTTAAATCTAGAATTTGTAACTTATTTATATTGTGCTAGCATGAGTGGAGCAATAATTATATTAAGTAAATACTGCAGAGGACATGTACCTAGAAAAACTCATTTTCAAATGGTTTGATTCACTCTCTATCTTCTTTTTACTCCACTAAAACTCCCTTGACTTCCAGCCCCACAGCTTTCTCCCTTTCCCTCCCTCAAAAGAAAGAGTGATAACCCATATCAAGACTCAAAAAAGTGATTGTCATTCATTATAGAGGTGGAGGAGACTGTGAGTCGGCCGGACAGCTAAGAATAGAGAAGGAAATGTAGCTATTTAATAAAAGGATAATATCTAAAACAAAGAGATATCATTAAATTATCCCAAAGATATGTAATAGATGTCTATTCATTTTTACACCAACCTAAATTTAATTATCATTTAACAGTGGTACCCAACAAAAGCAATTTAACATTATACTGCATGATACGTACTCCAAATCAAAGGAGCCATAAACACAGCTTGAATTCTCCCTCTCCTCCAAGGATTTCAGCTCTAAACCCAAGGAAAGGAAGATAAATGCCAAAAATCCCCATCAGGAATCTGGATATATCATACTGCCCTTTATTTATAAGTCTTCTATGAAGACCACTATGAGCAGATAGAAAACTGGTGTGTTCAACTTGTTCTGCCTGGCTTGGAATCAATCCACCTGAACATCTAGGGGAACATGATCGATCCCCCTGGTTATCAGTAGCAAGAGTTGGACAAATGGAAGGAGAGGTCTACAGCCACACAGGCTGAATAACATTGTGAGTCAAAGACTAGTAGGAACTCCATGTCCTTAGGTGAAATGTGGAGAACATGGCCAAGCCACCTCACCTGAAGCAGCCATCCTGACATTAAGAAAATAAATAAAAAATTCTGCTGCAAACCAACTGGTTTGGTTTCTTGCAAGAGCTTCCTGATACTCATATTCCCAACTCCTGGCATAGGGTTTTTGTCATAGGAGCTCCATATGTACTTACTGTCAATGGTGCTGCTAATGACAGAACCCCAAAGATGAAGAGCCCACGTGAGGGAAGACCTAAGAAGAAAAGGCCACTTTGTCTCACAGCATCTGAAATGGATCATGTTACAGGTCAGATTTTATAGTGCTGCAATGTGCCAGGCATTGTTGTTGATTTTCACATTTTTATCCCCCTTCTATAGGCGAAGCTACTAAGGTTCAGGGAGATTATGCACTATGCCCAGGGTCACTAAGATAAGGGATGGCTGAGCAGAGATTCACATCTTAACTCCTAAACCCATGCTCTTTCTTCTACAGCACACAACCTTTTCTTACTCTGTTTCTTGCAATCCCATGCTGACCCATTCCTGGGCAGGGTATCGACTCAGCTTTCCATCTCAAAAGCTTTGCTCTCAAAAATCTCTATGGTGCTATTAAAAATGAATGTTTGCTTTATAATTTATTATTCCTGGTATCTCGAAGAGTCTCTGGTCAATTAATGATAACCAGAGCTGAGACAAATCTGAATGAGGTTTTTCACAGCAGAGCAGTTTGAGTCATGCATTCATTTTTTAAATGAATGCATTACAGATTTAGAAGAAATGGTGGGAGAGGAAACAGACTTTAAAACTTGATAAACAGATGTGTGAGGGAAATGTTTCCACCAGTGTGTATTCTTTTACCCTCTGTGATCTGGGACCTGTTAACATCCTTTCATACTGGAAGGGAATATAGCATGTATTCTATAGCTTCTATAAGTCAAGTTTCATTAAGCCAATTTATCACAATTATTGCTTCACTTTTAATCAGAATAAGGACACCAATTTAGTTTCATGCTCTTTTGTCTAGAGTACTTTGTTCAGAAAAACTTGTGAAGAGACTGTTCAGAGGTGATTTAAAGTGTTGCTAATTTTTTAAAAATCTGCTAGAAGGTTGCTACAGTCACGAAATCCATTAATTTTACATTGAGGATTTGTTAAAGAGAATGGCACAGTTGAGTAAATCAGAAACTCAGTTACCACCAAACTCCTTCCATGTTTGGAAAGAGATCATTACAGGATTTAATGCATAATAAGAAAGCCACAGAGCTTGGTGTTTCACCATTCTTTGGATTTCTTATCTGATAGGGGGGAAATGTAGGTGCTATATATATCTTTTAAAGTATCTGTTAAACCTCAGCTCATCAAGAGTGGGGTTTTTTTTGAAAAAAAAAGGTAAAAAGGTAAATGGGATAGCCCTTCATCGTGAGGGAAGTCTGAGCTCCAAGCAGATTTACAAAAATCTAATTAGGTTATACAAGTATGGGGAAAAGCAGAGAAGAAATGCTAAGTCCACTGGAAGTTTCCATGCTGTTCTACAGGCCACCTGTAGGAAATAGGATGAGTAATCACTGAGAGAGCAGGCAGGAGTGAAAGCCCCTTAGCAACCTACTGTCTCTCCACTCTGCCTCATATCCACCAACAAAGTAAGCTTGCATCCAGCCAGGGAGGGTGGCAGGCTCTGCCCACACATTCTAAGACTGGGTCTGGCCCCAGGACATGAGATGCCCCTGAGGAGCTCCTGCAGTAGAGAGCAGCCAAAGCCACCTTGTAGCTGGCACCTACTTCCAAGCTTCTCTGCCTCAGTATTCTAACTTGTAAAATGCTACTAAGAACAATCCTTCCTTCTCAGGATTGTAAACATTGAGTTAATCCATGTAAAGAGCTTAGAGCTATGTGTATGGCACATAGCAAGTGCTTAATAAATGATCACCCTCATTGTCATTAGCTTCATTGTATAGATTAAGTTACTTTTCCAAGGCCACTGTCCAGAGGTAGCACAAGGCAGAGAGCCGATACCAATATTCCGATTCCCAGACTACTGTGATTTCCAGCGGATGGTGCAAAGCAGGAGATTTCAGAAGCACCAGAAGGTCCACACACCCTTAAACAGTCCCCCTCCAACTGTGTCACAGCAACTGAGATCTCCATCCTTGATCCTTTTGAAGAGTTTCTGGCAATATATAATTTTGCTAAGTGAAGTGCTTGTTTTGTAGGAAAGGGAACACGTTAGGGAACCAGCAGAAGCAGCAACGGGCCTCCTGTGATGACTGAACTACGATCAAATATCATCATTTTAAACGAACTACAGGCCTGAAAGGACAAGACACTGAGCAAGTTATAATCTTGAAGGACAGGGAGAAGAAACAGGCTTAGAGTAGAGGTTGGTCAGAGTCAGAGGCTGGGCAGCTGGAAAAAAAGGGCAGAAGTCTTTCAGCAGAGTTTGGAGGAATTACTTCACAAACACTGTGCTCTTAGGTTTCATCGCATGAACTCGAGCCTCAAATGTAGATCTGATTACTCAGGATTTTCTAGAAGCATAGGAGAAACTCATAGAACTCAGAAGAAACACGCATATGTGGACAGGCTGATTTCCATGCCAGATTAGTCTCCTGCAGCTCTACTTCATGAGATTTACTGATAAAAGTAATTCACAGCATAGGCCTGAGTTGGAAAGAGAGGGGTTTGCTCTTGACTATATAAGAATACCAAGACCGACTTCCAAAAATCATATGTAGAATTTTTTTCTTTGAAAAAAAAAGGCAGCACGTTAACTTCAAGCGATGCTTGGGCTGCATATTTTATGAGGTTTATTGCTACTGCCTGTCTTTGATGGGCTCTATTGGTGGCTGAAAGTACAAACATACTGATTACAATCACTCTTTCCTACATTTAGGAACAAAATTAATTATCTGCAAAAAGCGGAAAGACTTAGATACTCAGTCAGTAAATGATAATAGACTGCACCCAAATATAATGACTGTTTCCTACTTTATCTGTTTTAGGCATTCTGAGTGGAATGAAAAATGGAAAAATTAATTCGCTTTCTGAATATTCCTCAGAAAGGATTTGAATTGGATAAGAAGGCGGCAGCATCGACCCTCCCCCACCCCATCTGAAACATGAAAGCAGCCTTACGGGATTATGCACCTCCCAAAGGGACTTTTTTTTTTGTCTTCCAGCTTCCAGCTTGCTTTTATTTGTTTTTGTTTTACTTTATATAGTAATTTGTTTGAATGATATGCTTAATATTTATACATGTACTCTTTTACTAGCTGTTTTATAATATGCTTATACATTGTTATATTTAAGGTGCTTTATATATTAATTCCACCACTTTTTATTTACAAAATTTTTTTTTACCAGTGTTATTGAGGTATATCTTTGGATTTATACAGTTCACCCATTTCACCCGTACAATTTAGTGATTTTTTATTAAATTTACCAAGTTGTGGAGCCATCCACACTGACCACTTTTAGAACATTTTCATCAAGCCAAAAAGATCCCTCAGGCCCATTCCAGCATTGCTTTTGAGAAGGCTCATGCATTCTGAATCCCGATCCCCAAAGGGATGTTTTTAAGGGACATTGGAAGTCTATACTTTCACCAAAACAAAGGTTTTCTTCCCTTATGAACATTCTGCCCCAAAAGGAAGTGAATGATATACACCGTGAGACCCGGAACAGAGCCCGGCCCCAGCACTCAGCACAGTGGGGCTGCTGGTAATGATGAAGTTTGTATTTTATGTTACAAAGGCTGCAACATGCTGGAAGAAATCAGCCCCCAATTCCCTCATCTTGGCCTTTTTGTGAAACTCTTCATTACAGCAAACGTAACCACCCTCTCCCTTGAGGAAATTACTGGATTACAGCATAACCCCATTTAAAAATGCTTCTGTGATGTTCAAAATAGGTTCTTCATTATTCAGGTGGGGGTGGGAAGATTGTCTTTTAGAAACCATCCAAGTAGAAAGCATTTTCTTCCAGAGACCTGGGCAAGATAGCAAAAGGCACACATAAGAGGTTAGTGAGCCAAGGTTACCTGTGGTGCTATTGGGAGTGAATAATGTAGCACCACAGGTGGCCAAGAGTAACCTTATTCTGAGTCTGGGCAAGGGAATCAGAGAAATCACACAGTGTACATGACTCCATGTTTTCAGAGGCGTTTCAGGTTTTGCAATGACAAGAGCAAGGAGCCGGGGGCTTTGCTGCCCTGCCCGGGCAGATGGTAGGTGACGGCTTTCACTGTACTCTCATTCTTATGTTCGCCCAACATAAAAATGGCATTTTGGACTCCCTTGTTGTCAATTCTGGGAGCACACGGGCTCTCAGAATATCAGGTCACAGGGAGGCCTTCCTGGACTCCCATCCACTTGGGCGAATATTCCTGACTTTCTAACCTTTCTAAATATACTCTGAGGACAAAGCAGTCCTCCACGTGACTCCCAGCAGACATGGATAAGCATTTGCATACTCCTCTGTGGTTATTACATCCCTCACCTGACAAGTGAAAAATTCTCTCAGCCAAGCCTCTTACCAATGCAAACTCCCAGCCCCAGAACCTGAACAAGAAAGAAAGGAAACGATAGCTCGGAGACCCAAAGAGAGAGCAACAGCACAGCATAGTTGCTGGAGGCCCAAAGTCGCTGTTTATTCTTAACCAGAGGTGACAGTCATCCTTTCTCTTTAAAGTATTCTCTGAATACTTTCATACTTTCTTTTTAAAATATTCTCTGAAGAGGTGAGAGCACTGCCACTCTTCTGTCCTCGGCTGTGCTTCTGCCACCTTCCAGCAGGTGGCACATAACCCTGCCTTTTGGCTAATCAGTCAGGGCTGAGCTAAGTGTCCTCCACTAACTTCTAATCTCCTTGTCTGATCTTCCACAGGCATTGTGTGTCTGGGGGGTTCTCGCAACCATCCAAGGTTGGGGGATCATGTGCTGCAAGATGATGTTCCTAGGTCTCCTGTGTTTCTGCATATCATATAAACAGAGGTACTTCGTTCCCCATACTACCCTCTTGCACTATGTTTGTAGAGTGAACAGACTTGGAAGACAGAGATAGTGTTTCCCTTTGGACAAAAGAGCAGGCAGGCTTTCCACCTGTCATGAAAGATTTGAGTGCCCTAGGCTCCAGGCTCCTCTCCTGTAAGTCAGCTCACTGAGCATGCAGCAGTCATCTGGCTCTCTCTGCCTTACCCCATGGGAATTGAAACTTGGGGATCTGGCACAAACACTGATAATCTTGCTACTGCTATTGCTATGAGAAATAACTCTATGAGCCAGGAGTCTCATGTCTTTAACCAGGATCCCTGAAACTATGGCCAACTCACTGGTTAGCTTGCAATTAGGGTAAAAATCTCAGATCTTTCACAGTTCTTGAAGACATGTTCCTGCCATGTTCATGCATAGACCACAGAAAAGAGGAGAACTTTCTTCTAGAGATTCAGAACATGCAAAACAACCGGTAATTATGCTGCCATTTCTGGCCAAGCTCAACACAAGTAATTCTAGATGCATGAAGAGCCCACCTAATTTCCTAATATGACCTGTAATGTATATAATTTCAGAAAGAAGCATTTAAAAAAGCTTCCTTTGTATGACCATTGTTTGAAACTTGCCTCAAAATGAACATTTAGTGCTTAAAAATCATACCAATTTTTTCCTTTGTAGTCTTCTCTTCAATAAATAGGTAATCTGTGTTTAAAAAAACTATATATTTTCCCAGTGGGAATCACTAAAGTTATTTTTATTGTGAGTTGAAAAAAGATGGCAGCCTGTAAACATTTTTGTTTTTCCAGAAATGCACCTCATGGAAATAAAGTTGCTCACCACAGTTCTAGATGCTGACCTGCAGACACTAATTAGGTAGCACACTATTTTGTTGTTTGTATCACTTTGAAATCACTTTGTACTGAAAACAATTTGTATGAATTCAGACAAGGTATCTCTATCTGAGACTAAAAAGTGAAAGTCCAAAGCAATAGCATGAGGAGAAAAACACTGACATTCTGACACCTGAGAAATAACCTCAGCCTTCAAAAGTGGAGAGGAAGATAGGGCTCATCTTGGAAATTCTGATGAGTTACAGTCACTCACACAGACAGCAAAGTATAAGAATTTGATAGAGTGAATTATTATTGAGGATCAACAGAGAATCTTCCCCAGAGCTTCCTAGCACACATAAATAAATACTGACTTTACTGGAGATGTCTTCAGAAATTCCAGCAAAGGAAATGGATGTACTTGAATACCAGAGCACGTTAGGTTCTCAGTAGGCAATGCTACAACTAAGGAAACTCCATAATGGTGGCCTGGATGTACTGTTATGGTCCAAAATCAAAGGCAAATGCACTAAAAAACTATCTGTTAGTCCAAAAGGCAGATTTCAAACATTGCAACTGGAAGATAACCCTATGGCTCACCACTGGCACTGCTCACAGATTCCAGGCAGTCATTTCACTGTGTGACTGGGTGCTCCATCACGTACACAAACATTCCTTCTTCCACTAGAAACTACTCTGTGCCTTTAAGAGTCAGGAAGACTAAAAACCTCATGCTTTTTAGTAGTTCATTGGGAAATACTATATAGCAAGAGTCTCCAAGGAGGGAGAATGAATTTAAAAACTGATTGTGTAGCTGGAAAAACAGTAGAGAGTAAAGCAGGATATTAAATAAGATATAATAGAAACCTACTTAGCCCATGTTCTGGGAATGAAGAGATTCTGGTGAAGACAGCTTGGAAGTATCTGAGAGAGCAGTAGAGAGTTGCTCTGGCTTTGAATCTTAGCTCTGCTACCAGCCTAGTGAGGCAGCAACAGAGGCGCAGTCATCTTTGTAGCCACTCTCTGTGACCCCCAGTGTCTATCATAGTGCTTCCACAATCAGATGCTCAATAAAGGTTTCCAGAAATGAATCCTATTTCAGATGGTGCTAAAATAAATATCACAGTGGAGGAAAAAAGGTGAGAAACAGGGGTGGTAGAAAAGGTTGCAATTTTGCACAACATTCAGTGAGGCATATAACAAGCCAAGGTAATGAAATTGTGGGAGAGGAAGCACTAATGTTGAGAAACCCTGAGATGAATCAATAAAGAAAGTACATGAGTACAAATGGAAAAATTAAACTGCAAACAGCCATGTGAGGCTATGTGAGCAATTACTTGCAGGGTGGGTAAAGGAAGTAAATGAAATCACAGAAACTTTTGGGAAACTTTCTACCAGAGCAATAAATATTCATGCTGATTAATTACTCATTTAGTTAATGGGTGTGAAACGTACAATGGCTGTGCACATAATCCATACATAATATACGGTAATGACAATCAAAATGGTTTCAGAATAAAAACAATTGCATTTTAAAAAGAAGGTTGTGGTATTCAACAATTTGGGTGTAGTGTAACAACAATGCTGAAAATGTATGTAGTGAAACCTGTACATATTTGTATTTGCTTCAAGGTATAAGATGTGGAATTCAATAATGTGCAGGTATTTTATCAGTGATACTCCCACCCAAATTCTATTAAAGTATTCTCAGTACTTGCTTGGGGCCAAGGTATTTAACCCAGTTCACAAGTGTAGATGGAGTCAAGATGGATCTGTCTGCACTCCCATCAGTAAAACTTCCTTGGACTTTGCAGTACAAATTTTCTCTCTCTTTCCCCTCCCTGCCCAACACACCCAAGTACATACATGCACACAAACCCATTTTCACACATTGTTTTCATTCACTTCTTTGTACTAAAATAACATTATATGAGAGGTTCCGGGAAGATGGCAGCGTGAGCAGGGCGGCAGAAATCTCCTCCCAAAACCATACAAATCTATGAAAATACAGCAAATACAACTACTCCTAAAAGAGAGACCATAATTTACAGGAGAGCGCACAGCCTGCATCTGTACCTGAGAGGACTTGGCACCCGCGAGGCAGGTAAGATACAGAGCTGCAACCCGGCAGGAACCGAGCGCTCCCCCATCCTAGCGCACCAGCGGGAGGAGAGGATTCAGAGCCGGGAGGGAGTGGAAATACAGGCCGGTGAAATAACCAGCCCCAGTGATCTGAGCCAGGAGCACTGACACACATCGCATGGTGCATCGGATATCGGAGAGGCAGAAGGTGCAAGTTTTGAGCTGGGAAGGTGCCCGGGTCCGTGCAGCCAGTGCCCCGGGACAAAAGAAAAGCATGTGCTGTTTTTAGCGGTCTTGGAGAGGCGGAAGGCCCAGCGAGGGAACATGATCGCCCCGGCATGCTCAGCCCACCGGGCTGGGAGTCCAGAGGAATTTTGAACCCCTTGGATGGTGACTGGGAAAAGGGAGCCACACTGAAACGTTACACAGAGAACAACAGCCTCCCATTCGTTCCCGCCCCAGCCAGAGCTACAAAGAGCGGTGCGGCCGCAGCTCCAGAATAGTGGAGCAACAGCGCCACCTACGGCATCCGTACAGAATCCACTCCCAGTGGGTGTTTTTTTTTTCCTTTTCTTTTCTTTCTTTCTTCTTTTTCTCTTCCTTCTTTTATTTTTGTTTTTTGTTTTTTTTTTAAAGTCTTAAAGAGCCCAGCTGACATACATGGCACATACCAGCGACCACTTCTATCGCCATGAAAAGACAGAGGAATATGGTAGAGACAAAGATCACCAAGACGCAGAATACACCTGAGAGGGAACCTGAAGGGATGGAAATGCACAATCTTCCTGAAAAAGAATTCAGAATAAAAATCATAACCATGCTGATGGATCTACAGAGAAATACGCAAGAGCTGAGGGAGAAAGTGAGGGAAGTCAGGAAAGACAATGCAGAAATGAGACAAGCCATCGACTGACTTAGCAGCAGACTGGACGAGATGCAAGAGACGGTTAATGGAATAGAAATCAGAGAACGGGAATACAGAGCAGCTAAGGCAGACAGAGATAAAAGGATCTCTAGGAATGAAAGAATATTAAGAGAACAGTGTAAAAAATCCAAACGGAACAATATTCGCATTATAGGAGTACCAGAAGAAGAAGAAGAGAGAAAAAGGGATAGAAAGTGTCTTTGAAGAAATAATTGCTGAAAACTTCCCCAAGCTGGGGAAGGAAATAGTTTCTCAGACCACGGAAGCACACAGATCTCCCAACACAAGGGACCCAAGGAAGACAACACCAAGACACATAATAATTAAAATGGCAAAGATCAATGATAAGGATAGAGTATTAAAGGTAGCTAGAGAAAGAAAAAGATCACGTACAAAGGAAAACCCATGAGACTATCATCAGACTTCTCAACAGAAACATTACAGGCCAAAAGAGAATGACATGATATACTTAATGTAATAAAACAGAAGGGGCCCAAACCAAGAATATTGTATCCAGCACGATTATCATTTAAATTTGAAGGAGGGATTAAACAATTTCCAGACAAACGAAAGCTGAGAGAATTTGCCTCCCACAAACCACCTCTACAGGACATCTTAAAGGAACTGCTCTAGAGGGAAGCACTCCTAAAGATAAAAAGAGGTCACCAGAGAAAACAAAACCATAGCAAGAAAGCAGACCATCTAAATACTAACTAAAGGCAAAGAATAAAACACCTGGTATATAAAGAATGGAGAAGGAAGAATAAGAAAGGAGAGAAATAAAGAAACATCAGACTGTGTTTACAATAACTTAACAAGAAAGGTAAGTTAGATCGTTAGATAGTAAAGAAGCAACCCTTGAACCTTTGGTAACCACGCATCTAAAGCCAGCAATGGCAATAAGTACATATCTATCGATAATCTCCTGAAATGTAAATGGACTGAATGCACCAATCAAAAGACACAGAGTGACAGAATGGATAAAAAGGCAAGATGCATCTATATGCTGCCTACAAGAAACTCACCTCAAACCCAAAGATATACACAGACTAAAAGTGAAGGGATGGAAAAAGATATTTCATGCAAACAACAAGGAGAAAAAAGCAGGTGTTGCAGTACTTGTATCAGACAAAATAGTCTTCAAAACGAAGAAAGTAGCAAGAGATAAAGAAGGACATTACATAATGATAAAGGGGTCAATCCAACAAGAGGATATAACCATTATAAATATATATGTACCCAACACGGGAGCGCCAGCATATGTGAAACAAATACAAACAGAATTAAAGGAGGAAATAGACAGCAGTGCATTCATTTTAGGTGACTTCAACACACCACTCACTCCAAAGGACAGATCAACCAGACAGAGAATAAGTTAAAGACACAGAGGCACTGAACCACACACTAGAACAGATGGACCTAACAGACATCTACAGAACTCTACACACAAAAGCAACAAGATACACATTCTTCTCAAGTGCACATGGAACATTTTCCAGAATAGACCACATACTAGGCCACAAAAAGAACCTCAGTAAAGTCAAAAATATTGAAATTCTACCAAACAACTTCTCAGATCATAAAGGTATAAAACTAGATTTAAATTTTAGAAAGAAAACAAAAAAGCTCACAAATACATGGAGACTTAACAACATTCTCCTAATTAATCAATGGGTTAACAACCAAATCAAAACAGAAATCAAAGAATATATGGAGACAAATGGCAACAGCAACACAAAGCCACAACTTCTGTGGGACGCAGCAAAGGCAGTTCTAAGAGGAAAGTATATTCCAATCCAGGCCTATTTAAAGAAGGAAGAACATTCCCAAATGAATAGTCTAAAGACACAATTACTGAAATTGGAAAAAGAAGAACAAATGAGGCCCAAAGTCACCAGAAGGAGGGACATAATAAAGATTAGAGAAGAAATAAATAAAATTGAGAAGAATAAAACAATAGAAAAAATCAATGAAACCAAGAGCTGGTTCTTTGAAAAAATAAACAAAATAGATAAACCCCTAGCCAGACTCATTAAGAGAAAAAGAGAATCTACACACATAAACAGAATCAGAAATGAGAAAGGAAAAATAATGACAGACCCCACAGAAATACAAAGAATTATAAGAGAATATTATGAGAATCTATATGCTAACAAGCTGGAAAACCTAGAAGAAATGGACAACTTCTTAGAAAAATACAACCTTCCAAGACTGACCAAGCAAGAAACAGAAAAACTAAACAGACCAGTCACCAGCGATGAAATTGAATTGGTAATCAAAAAACTACCCAAGAACAAAACCCCGGGCCTGATGGATTCACCTCTGAATTCTACCAGACATACAGAGAAGAAATAACACCCATTCTCCTTAAAGTTTTCCAAAAAATAGAAGAGGAGGGAATACTTCCAAACTCATTCTATGAAGCCAGTATCACTCTAATACCAAAACCACGCAAAGACCTCACCAAAAAAGAAAATTACAGACCAATATCCCTGATGAACGTAGATGCAAAAATACTCAACAAAATATTAGCAAACCGAATTCAAAAATACATCAAGAGGATCATACACCATGATTAAGTGGGATTCATCCCAGGGATGCAAGGATGGTACAACATTCGAAAATCCATCAACATCATCCACCACATCAACAAAAAGAAGAACAAAAACCACATGATCATCTCCATAGATGCTGAAAAAGCATTTGACAAAATTCAGCATCCATTCCTGATTAAAACTCTCAACAAAATGGGTATAGACGGCAAGTACCTCAACATCATAAAGGCTATATATGACAAACCCACAGCTAACATCATACTTAATGGCGAGAAGCTGAAAGCTTTTCATCTAAGATCGGGAACAAGACAGGGATGCCCACTCTCTCCACTGTTATTCAACATAGTACTGGAGGTCCTAGCCACAGCAATCAGACAAAACAAAGACATACAAGGCATCCAGATTGGTAAAGAAGAAGTCAAATTGTCACTATTTGCAGGTGACATGATATTGTACTTAAAAAACCCTAAGACTCCACTCCAAAACTACTAGAACTAATATCTGAATTCAGCAAAGTTGCAGGATACAAAATTAACACACAGAAATCTGTTGCTTTCCTATACACTAATGATGAACTAACAGAAAGAAATCAGAAAAACAATTCCATTCACAATTGCATCAAAAAGAATAAAATACCTAGGAATAAACCTAACGAAGGAAGTGAAAGACCTGTACTCTGAAAACTACAAGACACTCCTAAGAGAAATTAAAGAGGACACTAACAAATGGAAATTCATCCCATGCTCTTGGCTAGGAAGAATAAATATTGTCAAAATGGCTATACTACCTAAAGCAATCTACAGATTCAATGCAATCCCTATCAAACTACCAACAGCTTTCTTCAATGAACTGGAACAAATAATTCTAAAATTCATATGGAACCACAAAAGACCCCGAATAGCCAAAGCAATCCTGAGAAGGAGGAATAAAACAGGGGGAATTACACTCCCTGACTTCAAGCTCTACTACAAAGCCACAGTAATCAAGACAATTTGGTATTGGCACAAGAACAGACCAACAGACCAGTGGAACAGAATAGAAAATCCAAACATTAACCCAAACATATACAGTCAATTAATATTTGATAAAAGTGCCTTGGATATACAATGGGGAGATGACAGCCTCTTCAGCAGCTGGTGTTGGAAAAACTGGACAGCTACACGTAAGAGAATGAAACTGGACTACTGTCTAGCCCCATACACAAAGGTAAACTCAAGGTGGATCAGAGACCTGAATGTAAGTCATGAAACCATAAAACTCTTAGAAAAAAACATAGGCAAAATTTCTTAGACATAAACATGAGCGACTTCTTTATGAACATATCTCCCCGAGCAAGGGAAACAAAAGCAAAAATGAACAAGTGGGACTATATCAAGCTGAAAGCTTCTGTACAGCAAAGGACACCATCAGTAGAACAAAAAGACATCCTACAGTATGGGAGAATATATTCATAAAAAATGTATCTGATAAAGGGTTGACATCCAAAATATATAAAGAACTCATGCACCTTAACAAACAGAAAGCAAATAATCCAATTAAGAAATGGGCAGAGAACATGAATAGACACTTCTCCAAAGAAGAAATTCAGATGGCTAACAGGCACATGAAAAGATGCTCCACATCGCTAATCATCAGAGAAATGCAGATTAAAACCACAATGAGATATCACCTCACACCAGTGAGGATGGCCAACATCAAAAACACAAACAACAACAAATGTTGGCAAGGATGTGGAGAAAAGGGAACCCTCCTACACTGCTGGTAGGAATGCAAATTAGTTCAACCATTGTGGAAAACAGTATGGAGGTTCCTCAAAAAACTCAAAATAGAAATACCATTTGACCCAGGAATTCCACTCCTAGGAATTTACCCTAAGAATGCAGCAGCCCAGTTTGAAAAAGACATATGCACCCCTATGTTTATCACGGCACTATTTACAATAGCCAAGAAATGGAAGCAACCTAAGTGTCCATCAGTAGATGAATGGATAAAGAAGAGGTTGTACATATACACAATGGAATATTATTCAGCCATAAGAAGAAAACAAATCCTACCATTTGCAACAACATGGATGGAGCTAGAGGTATTATGCTCAGTGAAATAAGCCAAGCCGAAAAAGACAAGTATCAAATGATTTCACTCATATGTGGAGTATAAGAACAAAGAAAAAAACTGAAGGAACAAAACAGCAGCAGACTCACAGAACCCAAGAATGGACTAACAGTTACCAAGGGAAAGGGGCTGGGGAAAATGGGCGGGAAGGGAGGGATAAGAGGGAAAAAGGGGCATTATGAGTAGCAGATGTAATGTTAGGGGGCATGGGGAGGGCTGTACATCTCAGGGAAGACAAGTAGTGATTCTACAGCATCTCACTATGCTGATGGACAGTGACTGTAATGGGGTTGGTGGAGGGGACCTGATGAAGGGGGTAGTTTAATAACCATAACATTGCACATGTAATTGTAGATTAATGATACCAAAATAAACTATTAAAAAATAAATAAATAAAATAAAATAACATTATATGTTTTAGCACTTTAAAAATAAGTTTAAGAAAACTCATCCATTTGTCACTTAGAAAGATGTAGTAGAAAGAGCACTGGACTGGCTCTTAGTATCTGCCCTGTGCCTCCAGCTTTGCCAGGTACTTTGAACCTATCATCCTACCTAATCCCCATATGTCAACCCCATTTTATGTGGAATGCGAGATCCTAGCTTTGCCATTAACTGTCATTCACTTCCAACCTCTGTACCTTATCTTTCAAACAGTGTGGTGGGATTTGCTCCCAAGGGAGTATCAGAATCAATTGGGGCACTTTCAAAATGACAAATTCTCTGGCCTCTCCACAGACCTATGGTATCAGACTTCCCAGGGCTGGACTGCAGGAATCTGTTTAAAAAGTTTCCCAGGTGTTTGTGAAGATGAGCCAAGTTTGGGAATGGATGCTTACCCCCTCCAGAGGTGCTGGCCACAACCACACCCCTACCGGTGCTTGCGTGCCTTTGCTTGGTAGCCCAAAAAGACCAGACACTATCTTAGGGAAAACCAAAGCACTAACAGGTCATGTTTATAAAAATTTAACAGTGCCCTGCTTGCTCAGAAGACCAAATTGTTGTTCATAACCTGGGGAAATGATAGCCACTAAAACAACTGGGCCACGTCCCTATGTGGCAAACGTCATGGCATGGTGCACAGCTAGCTCAAAAGGCCGTCCCAACAGAGCTCAGGAAGAGCATATTTTCAAAGGCTCCTCTCAACCTCAAGCAGGAGTGACTGGCAGAGTTTTATATTTTATCACAACAGGAAGGGGTGGGTGCTACAGCAGAATCTCATTAATGCTTTAGTTTTAAATCACCTTTTGCTTGGGGCATACTATGGGTGTGTTAGCATGAATAGAGTTCAGCAGTCTACCCAGCCCTCACTTCCTCTCCCGGCCCCCACCCCCCAAAATGGCCCAGCCCTTTCAGGCCTGTATAGAGTAGGGGCTGGATCACACCCGGACGATGATTCCCCCACCCCTGCCATTTGGTATATATTACTTAGAGTTGCTGATCATAAAATGGTAACAAGGCCAAGTTTACATATGCTTTCTGTTCTAGTTCTGGCATTCCCTGGAGAAGGCAGACTTCACGCTCTCATAACCAGCTGAGAGCTGGGAGCAATCAGACCTTTAATGGCCAAAACAGAAAAGGACTGAATCACTGAGCAGCTCTTGACAGCCAAGGCCTTTCTTCCTGAATGATAATGACGTGTAATGTACTCCCTTTGAGTGTGTACACAAGCACACAAAGACACACACACACACACACACACACACACACACACACACACACACACAAACACATGCATGTGTGCACCTAAAATATACCAGGTTTGGCACCCTGAAATAGCTATCCAACTTAAGTTCACAATGTCTTTGCAGAAACTTAATAGAGCTTCTAGAGCAAATGTCTTGGGAGGGTCTAATGGGAGATAGACTGGAATGGTGGAAAGAGCAGGAGATTGTAGCAGCAGAAGACCTAGGATTCTACTTCTGGCTCTTCCATTAATTATATAACTTTTGGGTAAGCCTCCCTGAACTGTATTTCTTCATTTGTAAATCAATGGGATTGGACTGGATCATCTTTCAGGGCCCTTCCTACATTCACATTATAGCAAAATGTGCACTCTGGTGAAATTTACTCAGTTACATGTCTGTCTGTCAACCGAACTGACCTTTTCAAGACTTAAGAACTGTATCTTCGGTAACTTTGAATACCTAAGATGTAGCAAAGTGCCACAAACAAAGCAGATGCTTAATAAATGTTTACTAAATAAACCTTCATGTCTAGAGCCCAGTCAAAACAGTGTACTTAATCCCTTCCCAGATCCCCATCCCATGTTTTTGTTTAAAAGCACTAGAGGAGAATACATGTTTTCAAAACCAATTATGTTGCTGTCAAGTGACCAAGATCAGATGCAAACTTTAAACACTCTCGTACTGTCTTTTAATATTGTCTCTGTATGTTTCCTCTTCTTGAAGACATTTCCATTGCCCTGGCATCCTTGCTTTGAATATGGCACATAGTGGGCCCTCAATCAATAGCAGGGAATGAATGAACACGTGGATGCACTGAATTTTCATTTTTCTAGTTCTGTGAGATTTACATCTGCCTAAGGCCTGAGAATCTGGCCTCGAATTATAAAGGAGTCAAGGGAATAATTAGCCACTGAAGAACACTATAGTTTGATTGGATATTTCTGTTCATTTTACTATAAAATATTTTCTCAGCAAATGTGTTTTAAATGGCTAACATTGTGAATGGGGTAATTAGAGCAGCTCTGGAAGTAGCCATGGTGAGGATTGCATCATTTCTGTCCTCCTGCCTAGTTTAATTCACCAAAGAAACCAATTACCCCTATCATTTTGTATGTCCAGAGTTTAAACACTGGGCTAAATGGTCCAATCTGCCCTCCACATACTGGGTAAGCTATGGTTCAGCATACACCGCACTTGCACTGTACAGAAGCTAAGACCAGGAGTCAAGTGAGCCAGACACGGCTGGGCTTGAATCTCAGTTCCCCCCACCTCCATTTAACTAGCTTGAGATCTTAGGGTAGATCTTTAACCTCTCTTAGCTTCACCTTCTCCTGTGTAAAATGGAGACAATATTAGGACCTCTCTCACGGGTTACTGTGAAATAATATTATGTAAACTGGCCAGCAGAGCATCTGAAATGTAGGAGTTCAACAGTGCTAGTGTATTACACAATTCTGCCATCTCCTTCTACAAGGCTGGCAGCATGTGGGAATCAGTCACTACCACTGTAGTGGGATCTGGGTGGGAACTCTTGGCTGTACATTTTTCTCTACTGTGAAAAAATGGGTGTCTCCTGTGGTTCCGAATGTGTGTAGTCTAGCCTGGTAGGTATAACGGAATGAACAGCGTCTGACGGAAACCAAGCACACTGTTGCCTCACTGATGGAACTGTCCCCCATCACAAATCCCATCGGCTTAGACTGGTATAATTAGGGCTGCAGAAACAATGACTGGGAAACCTGGATGTTTTGCCTCACTTATGTTCTTACGTAGGTTTGGTTAGCAGGTTCCAGCTGGGTCTCCAGTGTTTAAAGTCACTAACTCAAAATCGTCATGTGACACACATTAAAAGCTTGAGACTGAAATAAAAATCCGAGAAATTGGTGATAATCTAATTAAAAGACAGATTTGATCAATTTCTGAATCATGGCTCTTCTACTAACTATACATAGCTGGGCGCTACTGGGCAAGTTACGGTTTCACTGAGCTTCCATTTCCTCATGTTTAAAATGGAGAAAGTAGCTCCTACCTTATAGGGTTGTCATGAGGATTATGGTAACTAACAATGATGGTAATTATACCTAATATTTACTGAAGACTTACCATGTACCAGGTATATACTAAGTGTGTTAACACATGTTATTCTTTATGAAGATATTCATTTTATCCCTATTTTAAGAATCAGAAATACAAGGCTCATAAAGATAAAATGATTCACCCATGGTCCCACAGCGAGCAAGTTGGTGGAGCTAAAATTGAAACACCCGGCATTATGACTTCATAGCCTGTGGTCTTGATGCACTGCCTAGCTCTGTGAGGTCATTTAGTCCCTCTGATCTTTTTCTCACTTCTCTTCAATAGTGCCTGCTGCTGGTTAGGCTGCCCCACTGCAACAGGACCCAATTTCTCTGAAAACTGCACTGGTACTCACGGTGGTGGTCAGCTTTCCTCCATTCTTCTGGACATATTGGATGGAATCATGAATTGTTGAAAAGAGACCAAGCAGTACGTTCTCCATGTCATATATTCTGTACATGCCATTCACCAGCTCTTCAAGAGACAGAATATATTCTCTCCAGTACTTGTCAATCTCTACCACGCCTGCCATACAGCCTTGCATGACCACATTGCAGTAGCCCCCACAAGGCTTAACCATCATCAGTCCCTGGCAGTAAGAGCAGTACCACATTCTGGTGAGCATTCGGCCACAGTCCTTACTGAACTTCAGGTGATCAGTTGTGTTGATCACTTCAATTCCGAGATTCAGGGCCTGCAGGAAGATCCTAGTGACTTGCAGTGACTTGGAAACCTGGGTCATAATAAGCTTGGGGAAATTCCCAAATACCTTCAGGTCACGCCTTGCCCCTCGGAGGCACTCATTGATGTCTAAGGCTGGCTCAGGCAGTCCTGGGTTCATTAGCTGGGTATAGATGACTGGAAACAGGCTGTCAAACAACTCATTGACCATGTCATCCACATTGATATCAGATCCCAGGATATAGAGAGACACATCGGTGAAAAATTCACCCACAAACTCAAAAGCTTGTGGGGTCAGGCTTGGATAGTTGTTCTTGAACATGGCATTGGTGTAGTTCTTGGCATGGCGAACAACAATTTCAAAGGCCTCTGTAAAATAAGAGATACAGAAATGCTCACAAATTAAAGCATGAAAATCCAGGGTGTAATTGAATTTGAGATTTCTCTATTGCTGTGGTGATTAAGGTCCCATTTGCCTTAAATAATTGACTCATATTCATTTCTGGCATTGCCTCTATTCCTGCCATTGCATGCTCCTATAAATCAATTTCCCTTTGTGAACATGAAGTCCAAACCCTGATGTGCACATAAATTCTTAAACACACAAATTATATTTCAAATGACAAAAGCCAGGATTCAGTTAACATTTTGGCCTCTCATAAAAATATTGATTAAAAATTGGCTAAATGAGAAGTTATTTTTCTTTCTCTCATTGATTTATTCAGCTAAAAAGAAATTGTATTTCAGGACATTTCATTTTTAGACAGAGATAAATATTTGACAACAAACCATATACTATATAAACTCACATAACAATTTAAGCCTTTCAGCCCTGGAGGAGAAGCAAGTTCTTAGCCAAGAATAAAAGCTATCACGAATTTAATCATTTTTGGTGGATTTTCTCTAGATAACTTTAAAAGGAGCTATCTGATAGATTGCCAGACCTGAAAATGGAATTTATCCCTGAAATGGGTATCTGGATGGGAAAAAACAATCCATGCACTGATCTATGTATTTGATATTGAAAATAACACCTCTGGTAGTTGCATGCTGAACATCTGGAAGGATACTGCTAAGCTTCCTTGCTAAGGTTGGTTTCCACATGACTTGGAAACCTTATCTATTCTACAGAGACTATGAAGTCAGGATTATATCTGCTGCTCCTACCCCTTGGCATAAGGCCCAATTAGTGTCACTGGTTTGAGAGAAAAAGTAGTAATGTCACCATCTCGTTTTCTCCAAACTGAAACACTCCAGATGTAAATTATCCCAAATAATCAGTTCTACATTTATATGAGGGAAGGGAAAACAACCACAATAATAGGGTTTTCGAGAAATAAGACAGAGTTTAAAAACAAACAAAAACATCCAAGCTTCCTGGGACATTTAAAATTAACTTGGTACTTTCTTTTGTTTCCTTCTAAAGTGCAAAGGTCCATGAAGGATGTACTCCAAATGATGTCAATTCATGAGCCTTGAAAAATCAAAGTACTTACCCACTTTCAGACTATTAGAGAGTCTGTACTCCAACAGCTCCTTGGGATTACTTAGTCCATCCAACAAGTAATCTGTGGCAGAAGTGCCACACCATCATTTGCTCCAGATCCCTCACAAGGTACAACATACTTGCTAGATTCTTCCCTTGGGCTTCTGACATGCCTAACAATGTGGAGCAGATGCTAGTGCAATTCTACTGGGCTTCCAAACCCACTTGAGAAAGTTAATCTTCATTTGTATCAATTGCTATATGTTCATTTGTTTGTTATTTTGTTTAGAACATTAAGCAATTCCTAGAAAATGTATTTTAAAAAAATCTCCTCCTAAACCCACATGCTACTTTATTCTCAATCCTTGAATCTAAAGGTCGAATGAAGCCAAAAGACCATCTATCTAGTCAATGAAATCATTAAAATTGTCCATACTTTGGAGACTTAAAAACTACTCATTTTAATTTCAGCTAATGATCATTTATGATATGCTAGGCTCTGTGCTAGGTGCTCAGGGTATATAAGTGGGAAGATGGAGATTAATGACACACCATCCTTGTCTTAAAAGTCCTCACAAGCTATATGGTTTAGCATTCCCAAAGCATTTCCAAGTATATTATGATACCTACTTTTACAACAGTCTTCTGAATCTGGTATTGCCATCCCCATTTTGTAGATGACAAAACTGATGCTCAGCAGAGCATCCTGACTTTCTCAGGATCACACAACTGCAAAGCAGGAATAGTCACCTCAGACTAGTGTCTCCCAGCAATGGTTATACTCTAGCTGCCCTCAGCCCTGTAGCCAAAAAACATATTCTCAAAAATCTTTGTAGAAAGTTAACTTCTTTTTTCAGCTCATTATTTTTTCATTGGCTTCTCCTCTCCAAATGGAAATGTATTAGAAGAAATTGCATCCTAAGAACCAACAAAGCAGAGTCATACTTTCACTTTTGCCTTGGGACAGCATTAGATAAGGGAAGGAAGACTGCTGCTGAGATGCTACTCTGTAGATCTCAATCATCTAAGCCACCCTAAAATGAATTCTCTATGAGGCAAATTTCATTTTGAGCACAGTGCATTTGTTCTCAAATGTGCAAGATATATGACAGTAAAATTCCATAGAGTATACTGCCATAACCTTTTTAAAATTTTTTTTCTAGCACTGCTGGATCAATAGAAAAAGAAAATTACAAGAGATCATGAACTCTTCTGCAGAAAGAATAACAACGCATATTGCAGGTGGAAAGGGCTAGGGGTTCATATCTAACCCAAGCTCATGTGTGTTCCTGCTCTTTTACAGCTCAGAATCCACTTAGCACATCTCTGGGTTTTGCCTACCCCTTACTTCTTTATCACAGGACAACCAACCAAAACTGCTCAAGTGAAGGCTTCTCGGGGACTTACAGGAACCAACACTAGGTGAAAAGTGATGCTCAGCTTGAGGTAGGCAACTTGAGATTTCATAAAATGAAGCCAAGGGTGAGAATTACAGCAAGGAAGTTCTGCCCACTGATTTTTTTTTTTGATCAGATAATAATGTACACTTAAGCAAGGGGAGATTTTTCTCTGTCTCTTTCCTGGAAAGAAGTCAAGAGTTATAGCCAGGAAAAATTGGAACAATGTAGAATCAGAGCTATTATGAAAAATTTGACACTGAACAGAAAATGTTGCATTTTTTTCAGTATTTACAAGGATAAATGATACAGATAAATACATCTAATAAATTGTGTTAATGCCTATCCCAACATAATATAGCAAGGTTTCTAGATTTGCAGATGCCCCCATCACCATCCTGGTCACCACTATTGAACACACCCTAGTGTTCTCAATGTCCTCTTTAAATTATAGTGCTCAAAAAGAGACACAATTCTCCAGATATGGTTTGCTATGTGAAGTGCGCAATCAGCCTATTACCTCTCTATAAATCATTCAATAACTTCTGCTTACTGCCCCCACCCCACGACAGATAGCCTATCACTATAGCAAAATGTCCATCCTTGTTATATGGTACTAATGTTTCTGTATTCAGATCTAGACAGAAAGAAATGTGTTTTCATGGGCCTTCTCAGTAGAGGGCTGGATATTTTTTTTTAAAAGGAGAGTCTACGTGTGGCTGGAAGAGGCAACATTCTGGGCCATAAAATACACCTTAACAAACTTAAAAGCATAAAAACCATACAAAAATATTCTCAGAACACAATGTATTTAAAGTACAAACCAATAACAGAGATAACAAGACAATATCCAGTCATTTGCAAATTAAACAACACACTTCTACATAAAAATGGGACAAAGAAGAAATCTAAAGAGAAAATTTAAAATATATTTAATGGAATGAAAATGACAACTTACTGAAATTGGTGGAATGCAGCAAAAGCCACAATTAGAGGGAAATTGATAGTATTGAATGCATATATTAGGAAAGAAAAATCTCAAATTAGTAATCTAAGATTTCACCAAAGGTAACTAGAAAAAGAAGAGCAATATGAACCTAAAGCAATCAGAAGAAAAGAAATAATAAAAATTAGAGCACTAATCAATAAAATTGAAAACACGAAAGCAATAGAGAAATCCAACAAAACCAAAAGCTAGTTCTTTGAGAAGATCAATAAAATTTAAAAATATTTATCCAGGCTAATCAAGGAAAAAAAGAGAAGATACAATTTGCTAATATAGGAATTGAAAGATGGGTCATTACTACTTATCCCATGGATACTGATATAATATATGAATATTATGAGCACCTCTATGCCCACAAACTTGATAAAATCAGTGAAATTCAACAATTCCTTGAAAGACAAAAAAAAAAACCCAAAACTTACACAAGGAAAAACAGATAATCTTAGTTGACCTATATTTATTAAAGAAATTAAATCAATAATTAACAACCTTCCAAATGGAAAGTACCATGTCAAGATGGTTTCCCAGGTGAGTTTTATCAAACATCTAAGGAAGAAAAAATACCAAATTCTCTATAATCTCTTCCAGAAAATAGAAGCAGAGAGAACATTTCCTAACTCATTCTATGAGGCCATTGTTACCCTGAAGCCAAAACCACATAAAGATATTACAAGAAAGAAAAGCTACAGACCAATATCTCTCAAACAATCAAATCCAGTGATGTATAAACAGACTCATATACCAAGTTGGATTTATTCCAGATATGCAAGTCTGGTTCAACATTGAAACATCAGTTAATGTAACCCATCAAATCAACAGACAAAGGAAGAAAAAATACATGATCCTATCAATAGGTACAGAAAGAGCATTTGCCAAAATCCGACACAATTTACGATAAAAACTCTCAGAAAATTACAGGCCAGAAGGGAGTGGCATGGTATATTGCTTTCAAGCAGAAGGGCTTTGAACCAAGAATACTCTACCCGGCAAGGATATCATTTAAATTTGAAGGAGGGATTAAACAATTTTCAGATAAGCAAAAGCTGAGAGAATTTACCTCCCACAAACCACCTCTACAGTGCATTTTGGAGGGACGCCAATAGATGGAAGTATTCCTAAGGCTAAATAGATGTCACCCAAGGGATAGACAAAGAGTACAGAATATGAAGAATGGAAGAGGAAGAAAAAGGTGGAAAAAAAAAAAGAAGCTTTAGGTTGTGTTTGTAATAGCATACGAAGTGAGTTAAATTAGACTGTTAGATAGTAAGGGAATTACCCTTGAACCTTTGGTAGCCAAAAATCTAAAGCCTGCAATGGCAATAAGTACATACCTACCGATAATCACCCTAAATGTAAATGGTCTGAATGTACCAATCAAAAGACGTAGAGTCACTGAATGGATAAAAAAACAAGACCCATCTATATGCTGCCTACAAGAGACTCACTTCAAAACCAAAGACATACACAGACTGAAAGTAAAGGGATGGAAAAAGATATTTCATGCAACTAATAGTGAGAAAAAAGCAGGAGTTGCAGTACTTGTATCAGACAAAATAGACTTCAAAACAAAGAAAGTTACAAGAGACAAAGAAGGACATTACATAATGATAAAGGGGTCAGTCCAACAAGAGGATATAACTATTATAAATACCTATGCACCCAACACAGGATCACCTACATATGTGAAACAAATACTAACAGAATTAAAGGGGGAAATAGAATGCAATGCATTCATTTAGGGAGACTTCAACACACCACTCACTTGACAGATGAACCAGACAGAAAATAAATAAGGAGACAGAGGCACTGAACAACATACTATAACAGATGGACCTAACGGACATCTACAGAACACTCCATCCAAAAGCAACCGGATACACATTCTTCTCAAGTGCACATAGAACATTTTCAAGAATAGATCATATATTAGGCCACAAAAAGAGCCTCAGTAAATTCAAAAAGATTGAAATTGTACCAACCAGCTTCTCAGATCACAAAGGTATGAAACTAAAAATAAATTACACAAAGAAAATGAAAAAGCCCACAAACACATGGAGGCTTAATAACATGCTCCTAAATAATCAATGGATCAATGACCAAATAAAAACAGAGATCAAGCAATATATGGAGACAAATAACAACAATAATTCAACACCACAAAATCTGTCGGATGCAGCGAAGGCCGTGCTAAGAGGAAAGTATATTGCAATACAGGCCTACCTCAGGAAAGAAGAACAATCCCAAATGAACAGTCTAAACTCACAATTAAGGAAACTAAAAAAGGAAGAACACATGAGGCCCAAAGTCAATAGAAGGAGGGACATAATAAAGAATAAAGCAGAAATAAATAAAATTGAGAAGAATAAAACAATAGAAAGAATCAATGAAAGCAGGAGCTGGTTCTTTGAGAAAATAAACAAAATAGATAAACCCCTAGCCAGACTTATCAAGAAAAAAAGAGAGTCTACAAACATAAACAGAATCAGAAATGAGGAAGGAAAAATCACTACAGACACCACAGAAATACAAAGAATTATTAGAGAACGCTATGAAAAAGTATATGCTAACAAACTGGATAACCTAGAAGAAATGGACAACTTTCTAGAAAAATACAACCTTCCAAGGCTGATCCAGAAAGAAACAGAAAGTCTCAACAGACCAATTACCAGCAAGGAAATTGAACTGGTAATCAAAAGCCTACCTAAGAACAAAATGCCTCGTACAGATGGGTTCACCACTGAATTTTATCAAACATTTAGTGAAGACCTAATACCCATCCTCTTTAAAGTTTTCCAAGGAGTAGAAGAAAAGGGAATACTTCCAAACTCATTCTAAGAGGCCAATATCACTCTAATACCAAAACCAGGCAAAGACACCACAAAAGAAGAAAATTACAGACCAATATCCCTGACGAATATAGATGCAAAAATACTCAACAAAGTATTAGCAAACTGAATTCAAAAATACATCAAAAAGATCATCCATGATGATCAAGTGGGATTCATCCCAGGGATGCAAGGATGGTACAACATTTGAAAATCCATCAACATCATCCACCACATCAACAAAAAGAAGGACAAAACCACATGATCATGTCCATAGATGCTGAAAAAGCATTCGACAAAACTCAACATCCATTCGTGATAAAAACTCTCAACAAAATGGGTATAGAGGGCAAGTACCTCAACATAATAAAGGCCATATAGGACAAACCCACAGGCAACATTATACTTAACAGTGAGAAAGAAGCTGAAAGCTTTTCCTTTAAGATCAGAAACAAGACAAGGATGCCCACTCTCCCCACTTCTATTCAACATTGTACTGGAGGTCCTAGCCACGGCAATCAGACAACATAAAGAAATAATAGGCACCCAGATTGGCAAGGAAGAAGTTAAACTGTCCCTGTTTGCAGATGACATGATATTGTACATAAAAAACCCTAAAGATTCCACTCCAAAACTACTAGATCTAATATCTGAATTCAGCAAAGTTGCAGCATACAAAATTAGTATGCAGAAATATGTGGTATTTGTATATACTAACAATGAACTAGCCCAAAGAGAAATCAGGAAAACAATTCCATTCACAATTGCATCAAAAAGAATAAAATACCTAGGAATAAACCTAACCAAGGAAGTGAAAGACCTATACCCTGAAAACTACAAGACACTCATGAGAGATATTAAAGAAGATACCAATAAATGGAAATACATCCTGTGCTCATGGATAGGAAGAATTAATATTATCAAAATGGCCATCCTGCCTAAAGCAATCTACATATTTAATGCAATTTCTATCAAAATACCAACTGCATTCTTCAATGAACTAGAGCAAATTGTTCTAAAATTCATATGGAACCACAAAAGACCCTGAAGAGCCAAAACAATCCTGAGAAGGAAGAATAAAGGTGGGGGAATTATGCTCCCCAACTTCAAGCTCTACTACAAAGCCATAGTAATCAAGACAATTTGGTACTGGCACAATAACAGACCCACAGACCAATGGAACAGAATAGAGAGACCTGATATAAACCCAACCATATATGGTCAATTAATATACGATAAAGGAGCCACAGACATACAATGGGGAAATGACAGCCTCTTCAACAGTGGGTGTTGGCAAAACTGGACAGGTACATGTAAGAGAATGAAACTGGATTACTGTCTAACCCCATACACAAAAGTAAACTCAAAATGGATCAAGGACCTGAATGTAAGTCATGAAACCATAAAACTCTTAGAAAAAAACAGGCAAAAATCTCTTGAACATAAACATGAGCAACTTCTTCATGAACATATATCCCCAGGCAAGGGAAACAAAAGCAAAAATGAACAAGTGGGACTATATCAAACTAAAAAGCTTCTGTACAGTAAAGGACACCATCAATAGAACAGAAAGGCATCCGACAGTATGGGAGATTATATTCATAAATGACATATCTGATAAGGAGTTAACATCCAAAATTATAAATAACTCACACACCTCAACACCCAAAAAGGAAATAACCTGATTAAAAAATGGGCAGAGGATATGAAGAGACAATTCTACAAAGAAGAAATTCATATGGCCAACAGACACATGAAAAGAGGCTCCGTATCACTAATCATCAGGGAAATGCAAATTAAAACCACAATGAGATATCACCTCACACCAGTAAGGATGGCCACCATCCAAAAGACTAAGAACAACAAATGCTGGTGAGGATGTGGAGAAAGGGGAACCATCCGACACTGCTGGTGGGAATGTAAGCTAGTTCAACCATTGTGGAAAGTAATATGGAAGTTCATCAAAAAACTAAAAATAGAAATGCCATTTGACCTGGGAATCCCACTCCTTGGAATTTACCCATAGAATACAACTTTTCAGATTCAAAAAGACATATGCACCCCTATGTTTATTGCAGCACTTTTACAATAGCCAAGATATGGAAGCAACCTAAGTGTCCATCAGTAGATGAATGGATAAAGAAGAGGTGGTACATATACACAATGGAATACTATTCAGCCATAAGAAGGAAACAAATCCTGCCATTTGCAACAATATGGATGGAGCTGGAAGATATTATACTCAGTGAAATAAGCCAGGCAGAGAAAGAGAAGTGCCAAATGATTTCCCTCATTTGTGGAGTATAACAATGTAGCAAAACTGAAGGAACAAAATAGCAGCAGACTCACATACTCCAAGAAGGGACTAGTGGTTACCAAAGGGGCGGGGTGTGTGAAGCTGGGTGGGAGGGAGGGAGAAGGGGATTGAGGGGTATAATGTTTAGTACACATGGTGTGGGGGTCTCGGGGAAAATAGCGTAGCACAGGGAAGGCAAACAGTGACTCTGTGGCATCTTACTACACTGATGGACAGTGACTGCACTGGAGTATGGGTGGGGACTTGATAATATGGGTAAAAGTAGTCACCACATTGTTTTTTCATGTGAAACCTTCATAAGAGTATATACCTTCATAAGAGTATATACCTATATATCAATAATACCTTAATAAAAAACTTAAAAAAAAGAAGAAATGGAGAGATACCCCATGTTCATGGATAGAAAGACAAAATATTATTAAGAAGTCAATTCTTCCCAATATGATCTATAGATTCAGTGGAATTCCAATGAAAATACCTGCAAGTCATTTTGTTGATATCAAAATGAAAGTTTATATGGAAAGGCAAAAGACCCAGAATAGCTATCACAACGTTGAAGAATAACTAAATCAGAGGACTGGCACTACCCAACTTCAAGAATTCCTATAAAGTTACAGCAATAAAGACAGCATGGTATTGGTGAAAGAAAAAAAGAAATGGATCAATAGAACAGAATACAGAGCCCAAAAATACTCACAGAAAAGACAAAGGCAATTCAATGTAGAAGGACTGTCTTTTCAACAAATGGTTCTGAAGCAATTGCACACCCATATATGAAGAAATAAATGTAGATAGACCTTACACTTTTCATAAAAATTAGCTCAAAGTGGATTGTAGACCTAAATTTAAAATGCAACACTATAAAACGTGTAGAAGATAACATGAGTGAAGGTCTTGAATTACTCTGAGTTTGACAATAAGGTTTTATATATAACATCAAAAATATGATTCATGAAATAAAAATTAGTAAGTTGGACTTTATTAAAATTAAAAATATCTGTTCTATGATGTTGAGAGAGTGAAGAGAAAAACATTTGATAGGAGAATGAAGAAATAAGCTACAGACTGTTCAAAAATATCTGCAAAACATATCTAATAAAGGACTTGTATCAAAAGTATACAAATAACTCTTAAAATTCAACAAGAAAGCAAACAACCCAATTAGAAATGGACAAAAGATCTGAACAGACATCTCAACAAAAAAGATATGCCAATGACAAATAAGAAAATGTGCTGAATATCATGTGTCATTAGGGAATTGCAGATTAAAACAATGGGATACCACACAAAGCTATTAGAATGATTAAAATTTATAACAGTGACAATATTGAATGCTGACAAGGATACAGAGCAACACCACTGGTGGGAATGCAAAACCTTACAGCCACTTTGGAAGACACTTTGACACTTTATAAAACTAAACATACTTTTACCATGTGATCCAGCAATTGTGCTCCTAGATATTTACTAAACTGAGTCAAAAACCTGTGTTCACACAAAAACCTGCAGGTAAACGTTTATAGCAACTTTCTTTATAATTGCCTAAAACTGGAAGCAAGCAAGATGTCCTTCAATAGGATAAACAAACAGTGATATATCCACACAATGGAATACTATTTAGTGATAAAAAGAAATGAGTTATGAAGCCATGAAGAGGCATGGAGGAATCTTAAATGTCTATTGCTAAATGAAAGAAACCAGTCTTAAAAGGCTATATACTGTATGATTCCAACTATTTGACATTCTGAAAAATGGAGAGAGTATAAAAGATCAGCAGCTGCCAGGGATTTGCAGGCGAAGGGTGAAGTGAATTTTTAGGGTGGTGAAAAAGTTCTCTATGATATTCTAATGGAGAACACAAGACATTATGCATTTGTTAGAACAATACAACACAGAGTGCAACACAAAGAGTGAATCTTAATGTAACCTATGGACATTGTTTAATAATAACTTATCAATATTAGTTCATTAATTGTAACAAATGTACCACATTAATGCTAATAATGTTAATAAAAGATGAAAGTGTGTGCAAGAGAGAGGGAGCACACAGGAACAGTATAGTATGTGCTTGATTTTTCTTTAATTCTTTTTATTCTAAAAAAAGCCTCCTAATTAAAAAAAAAACAAGAAAAACTGGACCTTGGGAATTAGTCCTTGATGAGACTAGTGACTAGTGCTAACTGAAAAGTGTCAACTTACTCCTTTTCTATTTCCCTCAATCTGCTTTGACATTTCTTTCATGAGTTAGGGAGCTTTAACATACAATAGATGCCATATGGCATCAATGTGATTTTTTTTTCCAATAAAGTCTGTGTATTGATTCAATATTAAGTATTAATTGCATGACCATCATAGCACCTCTTTACATCACACAATCACCAGAATTAGAAACTGCTTGGAAAACTAAAAACAAGGGCACAGTCCAATAATGAGAGGTTGCACACTGTTACTATAGAGAGAGACCAGGTGCGTGATACAGTGTTGCTACGAAATGGAAGCCTGCAGATTCGACGAGGAAGCCAAATCGTGTGTTTTAGACAATTTTAGGAACCTGGCAATACTGTTGAAGCAAAATACGCAACACAGCAGGAAATGGATGAAGGGGGGGGGAGGGGAGGCATTCTGTAACCAAATAAACATCTGATATTTCCTTTCCCTTTGAGAATAAATACATTAAGGTCACTTTTAGCCTTGGAATGGATATATGTTTGCCTATGATGATCTTGCTAACGACTACACGTTATTGGATGTCCTCTGCTAGGATTATAGTTTTAAGAAAGCCATAGTTACAAGAGGCATCTACTGTCAACACCTAGAACTTCCTTTTATGGCAACCACTAGAGAATTCACTTGTCTTAAACAGTGAACAGGGGAAGATGGCCTCATGTTTCCTTTGCAATAATAGCATATTTTGAGGATCAAGTGGCTTTCAAGCAGCATGGTGGGTGTGAAAAAATGTTTGCAGTTTAAATCATTCTGTTGCGTTTATGGGTTGGTGAGTCTGTAATGACATCGCCACACTGGGCTGAGGTACGCTTTCTAGTTCCACCATTGTCCAAGTGGAGTGCCATTTCTTCTGATATGAAAGTGTTCAAATCGACATCATGGAGTCCATTTCTCCTTCGACTAGCATTCGATCCACTGCTTACATGTGTAGGAGAGCCTGGGGTACTCGAACACACGCTTATACTAG
>JAVSCE010000949.1:0-21999 GCA_032199065.1 Smutsia gigantea
CTAGTCCGCCTACTGCACTGCACTCTACTGCTTCTTATGTGGCCTCAAGAGAAATATAAATTGGATCAGGACAGCTTGTCCTAGACAAAACCTCAACTTTGGTTTAAATCCATCTTGCTGCATGCCTGTACTTCAGTTTCTGAACAGAATTGGAGAAAAGATATGCTGGTGGGCTCATTTTAGATTTATGACCATGAGCCACACATGCATCTTCAATGCTTCCTGGCATTCCTATTACATTTCCTTAAGGTCAAATCATTCTCCCACTATCTAAGATGACTATGTTACACCGTTGCCTCCTGCCTCAAAACTCCAATACCTTTTCCCCACTCCTCACTTTTAGCTGATGACTTTACTTCTTGTTTCACTGGAAAATCAATCAGAAAGAGCTCTAACTTCCACATCTTTCACCACCACGTTTTCAAATCTCATTGCATCTGCACCCATATACTCTGCCTTCTCTCCAGCTACAACAGACAAACTGGCTTCTATATTTATTCTCACTATCACCCTTCTCACCACCTCAAGAACAATGCCTCTGAAATTGTCCCTCTTTTTTCCTGCAGCATCTATTTTGCTATCATTTTCATCAGCACATGAACATGCTGTAATAGCTCCAATCATAAAAATCTCCCTTGTTTCAACATTCCCTCACCATTGCATTACCCCATTTTACAGCCCATCTTTGAAAATGTTACCTATACAACCTGCACTTGTTTCCTTCCAGTTGTTCCTCCAAGCCACTACAACATGGTTTTTGTCATCAACACTTTACTGAAATCTGTCTCTTTAAGTCCCCTGTACATTGCCAAATTCAACATCAGTCCTCAATTTTCATATTCCTTCACCTACTAGCATCATTTGTCAAAGTTGATCATTCTCTACTTCATGAAACATTTTCTTCATTTGGCTTCCAGGACTGGTTTTGCTTCCCTTCATGGCTGCCTTTTCTGAATCTCCTTTGCTGCTTTCTTGTTCCATATATCTATATATTATGCTGCCCCAGAGTCAATCCTTGTACATCCTCTCCTCTCTATCTACATTCTCTATGAATGATTTCACTACTTTAAATACAATCCATAAGCTGATGCCTCCCAAATGTCTTCAGCTCCAACCTTCTCCTGAATTCCAGTCTCATATCCATTGTCTGCTCTTGGATTTCTCATAGAGATCTCAAAATTAGCATGTCCAAAAATGAGCCCTAGGTTCTTTTCTCCCCAAATGTGCACCTTCTCCAGGGTTTCCCATCTCGACAAATGTTGCCCATCTCAGTAAATGGCACTGCCATAGACTGAATGTTTGTGTCCCCCCAAATTCATATACTGAAATCTTAACCCTCAATGTGAAGGTATTAGGAGGTGGCGTTTCTGGGAGGTGACTAGGTCATGAAGGTGGAACCTTTATGAATGGGATTAGTGCCCTTACAAAAGAGACCTCAGAAAGGTCCCTCAGCCCTTGCATCATGTGAGGACACAACAAGAAGACAGCTGTCTATGAAACAGGAAGTGAGGCCTCCCCAGACACCAAATCTTCCAACACCTTGATCTTGGACTCCCAGACAGTCTCCAGAACCATGAGAAATAAATGTCTGTTCTTTATAAACCACCCAGTCTATAGTATCCTATTATAGCAGCTCCAACAGACTAAGACAGGCACCATTATTCATATATTTTCTCAAGTCACAAAAGTTATATTCATATTTTACTCTCTTTTTCTCACACTGTATCTAATCCATTAGCAAATCTTATAGATTCTACCTTCACTCATCTCACCACTTCCACCAATAGTCATGAGGTGGCTAAGACCTCACCTAGATTACAGTCTCCCACCTTTTCTTTCACCTTTTACTCATGTCTCTATGATTCATTCTTCTAGAGTTTCCAGAATGACCCTTATAAAATATAAGTCAGTATATGTCATTCCCATGTTCAAAATCTTCTGGTGGTTTCCCATCACACTAAGAATAAAATCTAAAGTCTTTATTGTAACTTATAAAGTCCTTTATTTTATGACTATTTCTCTGACCATATCGCTCTCTTTTTCAGTAGGCTCAACCACACCCTGGTCTCCTTCTGTCCCTCTAGCACAACAAACATGTTCCCATCTCGTGGCCTTTGCACTTGATACTCTTCTTTCAGAGACTGTCTTCTCTAACACCTTCACACAACTCACCCAACATTTTATTCAAGTCTCTGCTCAGATGATACCTCCTTGTCTTCCTTGACCACTCTATCTTAAATGGCATCACCCATAATTCTGTTCTCATGCACTGATTAATTTATAATTAATTCATTAATTTCATAATATTTACCACTAACATTAAACTACACATTCATTAATCAACTTTATTTTGTTCACACTAACTCCAGTGTCTAGAACAGTGATTTAACCGAGAAGATCCTCAGTAAATACTGTTGAATCAATTAATCAGTAACTTCTGAACAACCCTGGGAAAGAAGACAGTGGTTCCAAGGAGGAAAAGTGGATGGGAATGTCTATTTTCTTTTGAGTAGTGGATTTCATCTCAAGTCATAATGGGAAAGTCTAGGCACCCGCAAGGCTTCATTTACACAGATCTTTGTAAATTAATTAAGATATATACATAACAAAATCTAGAATGCTTAGGTATTCACACTTTTAAGGAGCAGATTTTCTGTTTCCCACTTGATACAACTCACTATCTGAATGTGTTCTCTGAATATGCCATTTCAAACTTAGTTCAAAGGATATAAATGTATTTCAAACAGTTTCTGATTTGGATTTTAAAACAGCAGTTCTGTGTTGAAATGAAGGCATGTTTGACCTAGTACTGGATAATAAAGAAGTTCTCACCAGTAAGCCAGAAATTTTTTAAAGAAAGATTTGTCATGCTGATTAAACTGAAGGAATGTTTGAAGATGTTTTCATTCAGCTGGGCAGAGCCACTAGAACTTCCTCTTCAATGTTCTGTTTGCCTTGTACTGTGGGATTTTTTTCCGTAGGACTAATTGAGGGTTTTTCTACTAAAACCCAATGTTGGCACTCTTTCCTCAATTTACACAGAAAAAAAAGCTAGACTAATAGATGGGAATTTTTCTATCTTAAAATTCCATCCATGAATTTTTCTTACACTGACTGCTGGGCGTGCTAGCAAATGACAAAATAATTGAAGTGGCAGCAAATGTAGACTAGAGGAGTAATTTAGAAACTGTTTTTATTCACACGTGTGGTTGTTGCAAATATATGTCATATTTACGTTGAGTAAAACTGTGACTGCATTACAAAGTTGAGTTATGTATGTCAAAATTTCATGGTGTTTCTCAAAGGGCACTATCATGCCCAGATGCTTCATCATCTGAACCAGATGTGACAATCTCCCCTTAAAGAGAAATGAACTAAAATCTGAGAACATACTTTACCTTCTAATTTAATTTTTTTTAATGTTTAAATTGCTTATGACAACCACATTTCATAGATGTAGTAATTGAAGGTTTAGGACCGTAATTAGCTGCTTCAAGTCATACAAGAGTAAGGGGTAGAGAAACCAGTGTGCAAAGGCATATAGATATCAGTCTATACCAAATCAGCAGTTACTTTGTGAGACTGGCTTGTAGACATCAGCAATGCCTAAGCTGTGTACTCAGCATCTTTTTCCTAAACTTAATATTGCAGAAATACAAAAACAAAGAAAGAATACAGTGCATAACTGTGTATAAACTATCTAGATTAATAAATAAAACATAAAACAATGAAAGTTCTCATATGTTCCTTCTCACATTTCCCCACCCTCAAATTTGGGTTTATTATTTACAGGAATGTCTTTTGATTGGGATTGTATTGAATTATTAGATTGATTTGGGGACAGTTAACAAACATATTTATGATCATTGAGTCTTCTTCTCCATAAACATGGTATTTCTTACAATTTCCTTGAGTTTTCCTTAATGTCTTGTAATAACAGTTTATAATTTTTCTCCATAAAGGTCGTGTGCATCTTTTAGTAGATCATTACTGGGTATTTTTATAAATTGCTGTTGAAAATAGCATTTTTAAAAAAATTACGTTTTCTAACTTTGTTACTGATAAAAATACAATTAGATTTTCACATATTGATCTTTAGTTAATTTGCTTAACTTTCTTACAATTCTAATAATTATTCTATAGGTTTTCTTGGATCTTCTGCATAGACAATTGCATATTCTGTAAATAGTGGTAGTTTTATTCCTTACTTTCCTATTCTAATAAATTTAATTATTGCCTTACCATGCTAGATAGAATCTCTACTGAAATGTTGAAGTAAAGATAATGGTATCCTTGCCTTGATACTTATTTTTGAAATAAGGCTGCTGGCATTAAACCATTAAGTATGATGCTTGTTAAAGTTTTTGATAGATACCCTTAATCAGGTTAAGAAATTCTTTTGTATTGCTAGTTTGTAAGAGATTTCTAAGTTACAAATGCTGAATTCTATCAAATTATTCTTCCCCTTCTATTGAGATAATACATTTTCCTTCTTTATTCATTTATTGTGTTGAATTACATTAATGGATTTTCCTAATGGTAAGCCAACCTTGTGAAACAGAATTTTAAAATAGAACTACCTCAGCCTCAGTTTTGGCTGGGGTCCCCAAAACAATACAGAACACATTCCAATGTGAGTTGTAAGACCACCATGCTGGTCTTGTAAAGGAGATAGTTGTAAACTGGTTTTGTGACCCTTAGCTGACCACCAATTCCCACATCTAAAAGACGTTAAAGAGGCTAAGAAAAGGCTTGGAAATTAAGAGAGGAATTGGAAGAAAACTGTAGGCATTCTGTGCATCTAAAGCTCTCCCAATGGAAGGGTTGGGAGAGGGGCTCACATTTACTTTAAGTCTAGGGAAAGGAGCTTTAGTAGAACCACTGAAGGTTTGATATGTGTCACCCAGACTTCAGGAGACACAGTACACTGGTTATCAACTCCACTTGAGAAATACAAAGGCCAGGAAGGTCTCAAAAAAGCCTGTAACAGTACCCCATAAGAAAACAAATTGGTTTTAAACATTGGCTAAGCTCAGACAATGCTGACACTGATTCATGGAAGTATTAATCAAGAAAGAACTTACTGTTCTTCCTCTTCTCACCTATCCCCTGCTCTGGTGCATACTAGAGGAATCACAAACTCTTATAAACAATACAGCGGAGAGGGGTTAGAAGCACTCTATGGAGAAAGTGAGAAGATACTGGCCACATCCCCTTTCTCACTGCAGCTACCCAGCCCACAGTAGGCCTAAGACGAGAGGTGGAAGAAGATACAATTTTAAAGAAATATCAAAGCTTTAATTATTACAGATATTTCAATTAAACTGAAACTTTTCTGTGAAAAAACATCAGCAAAACACACAAGAGTCATGAAACTGCCTTAGTTTTGATCCAAGAGAAAAGAAGATCTAATCCTAGAGTGGATTTAAATTAGCAATAGGAGAATCAAACTTGTTTTCTGATTATACCCCATGAGTACTACTTATTCAGTTTACTAGTTACACTTCTTTGCCTGAGTTAAACCTAACCTGGTTGTATTGTCTATTTTAAGACATTAAAATGCAATATTCCTAAATAAAATATTTTGATCAATATTTTTATAATTATTTAATATTATTGATGATAGTTTATTTAAGATGTTTGGGTTTGTATTAATTAGTGATATTAGCCAGAAAATTTCATTTCTTAAAATGCTTATGTCTATTTTTTATATGAAGATTATATGAGCCTAAATAAAATAATTGAGTGTTTCCTCATTTTCTATTTTCTGAAGAGTCTACAGAAGATTGGAATTCTATGTTCCTTGAATATTTGGTAGAATTCATCCGTAAAATTATTTATACCTAGTGTTTTGTGCTTCTGTGGGAGTGAATCTTTAGCTACTGACTCAGATTCTTTAATGATTATGTTTATTCAAGTTTTCTGTTTAGTCAGTTTTATTATTATATTTTTCTAAGGAATTATCTATTTTATCTATGTTTTCAGGTATATGAGCATAAAATTGATCATAAAATCTCTTTATCTTTTAAATTTTCTGATGTATTTAATCTCTGATGTGTTGTTCCATTTTTATTTCTAACATTGTTTAATTATACCTACTCTTTTCTTTATTTTTAAACATTTTATTCAAATAAAGTTATAATAAATAATATATAAAGATTCCATATACATTTCACCCAGTTTCCCCCAATGGTAACATCTTGGGTAAGTATAGTACCAGATCACAACCAGGATATTGATATTGATAGAATCTATCTGTTTTGTTTAGATTTTATTCATTTTACATGTACTCATTTGTGAGTATATCTATATAGAGAGATATATATGTATGTCTATATGCAATTTTATCACATATGTGGATTCATGAGTCCACCACCATAGTCAAGATACAGAATAGTTCAATCACCACAGGATACATGTTACCCTTTTATAACTGTATCCACTTCACCCCATCCTCGGCCCTAGTCTCTAACAGCTGGCAACCACTAATCTGTTCTCCAGTCTTTTAATTGTCATTTCAAGAATATTACATAAATGGAATGATACAATATGTATGTAACATTTTGAGACTGCCTTCTTTAACTCAGTGCAATTGTCAGGAGATCTATGCAAGATGTTGCATGTATCAGCAGTTCATTCTTTATTATTGCTGAGTAGTATTCTATGGTGTGGATGTACCACAGTTAGTTTAACCATTTACCTACTGAAGGTCACAGAGTTGTTTCTGGTTTGGGGCTATTACAAATAAAGCTATTATGAATATTTGTGTACAGCTTTTTATGTAAAAATAAATTTCCATTTCTCTGGTATAAATGCCCAAAAGAACAATTGCTGGGTATATACCATGTATATGTTTAGTTTTTTATGAAACTGCCAGTTTTCAAGATTAGCTGTATTATTTTACATTTCCACCAGCAATATATGACCAACCCAGTTTCTTCCCATATCTGACACCATTTGGTGTTATCACTATTTTTCTTATTTTAGCCATTCTCATATGATATAGTAATATATCTTATGATATTACTGTATGATATAATAATGATACATTATGATAATATGTATGATATTATTATGACATTACTATATTACTCACTATGGTTTTAATTTTAACTTCTCCAATGGCTAAAGAAGTTGAACATCTTTCATATGTTTATTTGCTATCTGTATATCTTTGGTGAAATGTCTGTTCATGCTTTTGCTCATTTTCTAATTGGATTGTTTTTTACTATTATGTTTTCACAGTTCTTTAATATTTTGGGTAGTAGTCCCTTTTCAGATATATGGTTTGCAAATATTTTCCCTCAATATGTAGTTTATCTTTCCTTCCTCTTCACATGGTTTTTCCCAGAGGACAGTTTTTTATTTTGATGAGGTTTGATTTTCAATTTTCCTTTTATGGATCACAGTTTTGGTGTCAAGCCTAAGAAAACTTTCCCTAGCCTTAGATCCCAAAGATTTTCTCCTATGTTTATTTAAAAAGAGAAATAATTTTACATTTTATATTTAAGTGTCTGATCCATTTGGAGTTAATTTTTGTGTAAGGTGTGAAGTTTGGGTCAAGGTTCATTTTTTGGATATCTAAATGCTCCAGTACTATTTGTTGAAAAGGTTATCCTTCCTCCTTTGAATTGCTTTTGTCAGAAATCAATAGGGTATATGTGTGGGGATCTATTTATGGGGTATCTATTCTGTTGCACTGATCCATGTATCTATGCCTCCACCAATACCACACTGTCTTGTTTACTTGATCACTGTAGCTATATAGGAAACCTTAAATTATGTAGTGATTCCTCTCAGTTTATTCTTCTTTTTCAAGATTGTTTTAGCTATTTGAGGGCTGTGTCTTTCAATACACATTTTAAAATAAGCTTATCTATTTTTATAAAAATCCTTGCTGGGATTTTGCTAAGAATTGTATTAAATGGATGTATCAATGACATTGTTACTGTGTTGAATCTTTCAATAAATGAACATCATATGTGTCTCCACTTATTTAGGTCTTTGATTTTTTTCATAAGCATTTTGTAATTTTTCACAATGTAGGTCCTTTATATCTTTTTTCAAATTGCATGTATTTGATTTTCATTGAGCAATTACAAATGTTTAGGCTTTGATTTTTGTTTCCACAAGTTTGTTCTTAATCTGTAGAAATAGTGTTGATTCTTGTATGTTCTTGAGTGTTTTTGTACATTCTTTGGGATTGTCCTATGTAGACAGTCATGTCATCTGCAAATAGAGACAGCTATGTTTCTTTCTGCCAAATCTGTATATGTTTTATTTTGTTTTCTCACCTAATTACAGTGACCAGAACATCCATTATTATGCTGAATACGAATGGTGAGAGTGGACATCTTTGCCATGTTCCTGATCTTAGGGGGAAAGCATTCATTCACTCACCATAAAGTATGAGGTTAGCTGTAGATTTTACATGTATTCTCTATATCAGTTTGAGGTCATTCTCCTCTATTCCTAACTTGCTGAAAGTTTTGTTCTTTATGTATGGGTATTGGATTTCTTATAATGCTTTTTCTGCATCAATTGATATGATAATATTTTTGTTCATTAGCCTATTGATACGGTAGAGTACATTGATTTTCAGATATTGCATCAGCCTTTCAAACCTGGACTGTTTTAGATACCTCTTATAAGTGGAATTGGGCAATATTTGTCCTTTTGTGACTGGCTTATTACACTTAGCACAATATTCGCACTGTTCATCCATATTGTTGCATATGACAAGATTTCCTTTTCTTAAGCCTGGATAATATTCCATTGTATGTATACAGACATTTCTTTATCCATTCACCCACTGATGGACATTAGGTTATTTCCATATTATGGCTACTATGAATAATGCTGCATTGAACATAGGAGTACAAATATTTCCTCAAGATTCTGTTTCAATTCTTTTGGATAAATATCCAGAAATGGGTAGCTGAATCATATGATATTTCCATTTATATTTTTTACTGAAGTATAATTCACATAATATTATAACAGTTTCAGGTGTACAACATAGTGATTCAACATTTATCTATATTTCAAAATGCTCACCATAATAAGTGTAGTTACCATCTGTCACCATATCAACTTATTACAATATTATTGACAATATTCCCTATGCTGTACTTTTATCCTCAAAAATTATTTATTTTATAACTGGAAGTTTATACCTCTTAACTCCTTCACCCATCCCCCAACCCCCTCCCTCTATGAACCACCAGTTTGTTTTTTATTTTATAAGTCTGTTTTGGGGTTGTTTGTTGATGTGTTCTTTTGTTTTTTAGATTCCACATATAAGTGAAATCGTACAGTATTTGGCTTTCTCCCTTTGACTTATTTCACTTAGCATGATAATCTCTGGGTCCAACCCTGTTGTCACAAATGACAAGACTTCATTCTTTTTTATGGCTGAGTAATATTGCATTGTGTATATATGCCACATCTTCTTTACCCATTCATCTATTGATGGACACTTTGGTTGCTCATGCATCTTGGCTATTGTAACTAATGCTGTGATAAGCATAGGGATACATATATCTTTTCAAATTAGTGGGAGTTTTTCCTTCCCAGAAAATATCCAGATAAATACCCAGAAATGGAGTTACTGGATCATATGGTATTTATATTTTTAATTTTTTGAGGCACTCCATACTGTTCTCCATGGTGGCTGTACTATTTACATTCCTACCAACAGTGCACAAGGGTTCCTTTTTCTCCATATCCTCACCAACACTTGTTATCTCTTGTCTTTTTCATACTAGCCATTCTGACTGGTGTGAGGTAATATCTTATTGTAGTTTTGATTTGCATTTCCATGATGATTAGTAATGTTGAGCATCTTTTCATGTGTCTGTTGGCCATCTGTATGTCTTTGAAAAAATGTATATTCAGTTCCTCTGTCCATTTTTAATCAGATTATTTGTTTTTTGGTGTTGAGTTGTATGAGTTCTTTATATATTTTGGATATCAACCCCTTACTGGATATATCATTAGTGAATATATTCTACTATTTTCTAGGTTGCCTCTTCATTTTGTTGATGGTTTCCTTTGCTGTGCAGAAGATTTTAGTTTGATGTAGTCTCACTTGTTCATTTTCATTTTTGTTCCCCTTGCTTGGGGAGATATATCCAGAAAAAAAATTGCTAAGGCTGATGTCCCAAAGTTTACTGGCCATAATTCCTTTAGGATTTCTATAGTTTTGGGTCTCACATTTTAGGTTTTTGATCCATTTCAAGTTTACTTTTGTATATGGTGAAAGAAGTGGTCCAGTTTCATTCTTTTGTATATAGCTGTCCAGTTTTCCAAGCACCATTTATTGAAGAGATTGCCCTTTCTCCATTGTATATTCTTGCTTCCTTTGTTGTAAATTAATTGACCATATAAGTGTGAGTTTATTAGTCGGCTCTCTTTTCTGCTCTATTGTCTATTGATCTATGTGTCTATTTTTCTGCTAGTACCATACTGTTTTGAATATTACAGCTTTGCAATATGGTTTGAAATCAAGGAGCATGATACTTCCAACTTTGTTTATCTTTCTCAAGATTAGCTTGGTTATTTGAAGTCTTTTGTGGTTACATATAAATTTTAGGTTTATTTGCTCTATTTCTGTGAAAAATGCCATTGGTATTTTGGTAGGGATTATATTGAATCTGTAGATTGCCTTAGGCACTATGAACATTTTAACAATATTAATTCTTCCAATCTATGAGCATCCTCTATCTTTCCATTTATTTGTGCAGTCTTCAATTTCTTTTATCAATACTTTATAATTTTCAGAGTTCAGGTCTTTTGCCTCTTTGATTAAATTTATTCCTAGGTATTTTTTTCTTGTTGGTTCAACTGTAAATGGGATTGTTTTCTTAATTTCTCTTTCTGCTTGTTCATTTTTAGTATATAGAAACATATTTCTGTATATTGATTTTGTATATCCTGCAACTTTCTGAATTCATTTATTATTTTGATGGTTTTTTGGTGGTGTTCTTTATTGTTTTCTATATATAGTATTGTGACACCTGCAAATAGTAACATTTTACTTCTTTCTTACCAATTCAGAGGCCTTTATTTATTTTCTTGTCTGATTGCTGTGACTAGGACTTCCAATACTATATTGAATAAGAATGGTGAGAGTAGGCATCCTTGCCTAGTTCCTGATCTTAGAGGAAAAATTTTCAGCTTTTCACCTTTGAATATGATACTCATGGGCATGTCACATATGGCTTTTATTGTGTTAAGGTATGTTCCCACTATACCCACCTTGTTGAGAATTTTATCTTAAATGGATGTTTAATTTTGTCAAATTCTTTTTAAGCATCTATTGAGATGATCATATGGTTTTTATTTTTCCTTTTGTTAATGTGGTATATCACATTGGTTGATTTGCAGATGTTGAAACATCCTTGCTTGCAATAAATACCACTTGGTTGTGATAAATGATCCTTTTAATGTATTTTTTAATTCAGTGTGCTAATATTTTGTTGAGGATTTTTACATCTATGTTCAACAGGAATATTTGTCTATAATTTTATTTTTTGTGGTGTCTTTCTGATTTTGGCATCAGCGTGATGCTGGCCTCATAAAATAAGTTTGGAAGCATTTCTTCGTCTTCTCTTTTTTGGAATAGTTGGAAGATAGGTATTAGTTCTTCTTTACATGTTTAGTAGAGGTCACCTGTGAAGCCATCTGGTTCTGGACTTTTGTTTGTTGGGATGTTTTTGATTACTGATTCAATTATGTTACTAGTAATTGGGCTGTTTAGATTTTTTATTTCTTCTTGATTCAGTCTTGGAAAATTGTATGTTTCTAGGAATTTATCCATTTCTTCTAGGTTGTCCAGTTTGTTGGCATGTAATTTTTTGTAAGATTCTCTTATAATCTTTTTAATTTCTGTGGTGCTGGTTGTGACTTCTCTTTCATTTGTAATTTACTCTTTTTTTTATTTATTACTCTGGCTAAAGATTTGTCAGTTTTGTTTATCTTTTCAAAGAACCAGCTCTTAGTTTCATTGATCTTTTTCCTATTGTTTCATAATCTCTATTTCATTTATTTCTACTCTGATCTTTATTATGTCCCTCCTTCTACTAATTTTGGGCTTTGCTTGTTCTTCTTTTTCTAGTTCCTTTAGTTGTAAGGTTCTATAGGTTAGATTACTTATTTGAGATTGCTCTTGTTTCTTGAGCTAGGCCTGAATCACTAGAAACATCCCTCTTAGAACTGATTTTGCTGTGTTCCACAGATTTTGAACCACTGTGTTTCTGTTTTCCTTTGTCTCAAGGTATTTTTTTATGTCTTCTTTGATTTGTTCATTGACCCATTGGTTGTTTGGTAGCATGTTGCTTATCCTCCATGTGTTTGTGTTTTTTTCCAGTTTTTTTCTTTTGATTGATTTCTAGTTTCATACTCTTGTGAGAATAGATGCTTAATATGATTTCAATCTTCTTAAATTTATGGAGATTTGTTTTGTGGCCTAACATGTGATCTGTCCTAGAGAACATTCCACATGTACTTGAAAAGAATGTGTATTCTGCTGATTTTGGATGGAATGCTCTGTATGTGTCTGTTAAGTCTATCTTGTCTAATGTCAGTCAACACCACTGTTTATTGATTTTCTTTCTGGATGACCTATCCATTGATGTAAGTGGAGTGTAAAAGTCCCCTACTATTATTTTCAATTTCTCCTTTAGGTCTGTTAATGTTTGCTTTATTTATTTAGGTGCTTCTACATTGGGAGCATAGATATTGACATTTGTTATATCCTCTTATTGGTTGACACCTTTATCATTATATAATGCCCTTCTTTGTCTCATTTTACATTTTTTGTTTTGAGGTCCATTTTGTCTGATAAAAGTATTGGCATCCCAGCTTTTCTTTTTAACTTCCATTTGCATAAAGTATATTTTATATCCCTTCACTTTCAGTCTGTATGTGTCTTTAGGTCTTAAGTGAGTGTCTTGTAGGCAGCATATAGCTGGGTCAATGGTTTTCACAATCCATTCGGACACCCTATGTCTTTTGATTGGAGCACTTAGTTCATTTACATTTAAAATAATGATTGATAGAAATATACTTGCTGCCCTTTGGTTAATTGTTTTCTGGTTGCATTTGTAGTTCTTCTCTGTTCCTTTCTTCTCTTGCTTTCTTCCCTTGTGATTTGATGGCTTTCTTTAGTGTTATGCTTGGACTCCTTTCTCTTTATTTTTTGTGTATCTACTATAGGTTTTCAGTTGTGGTTATCATAAGGTTCACATATGGCATTATATATATATATATATGGAGCAGTCTATATTAGGTTAATGGTTGCTTAAGTTTGAAGATATTCTAAAAGCATTACTTTTTTATTGTACCCCTTCCACATTTTATGTATTTGATGTCATAATTTGCATCGTTTTTCTGTGTGTATCCCTTGAGTAATTTTTGTGTATATAATTGATTTTACTACTTTTATTTTTTTAACTTCATATTAGCTTTATAAATGATTGGTCTGCTGCCTTTAACTGTGTCTTTCTTTTTACCAGTGAAATTTTTTTCTTTCTTAGTTTTCTTACTTGTGGATATGGCCTTTTTTTTTCCACTTAAAGAAATCCCTTTAATATTTCTTGTAAGACTGGTTTAGTGGTGATGAACTCCCTTAACTTTTGTTTATCTGGGAAACCTTATCTCTCCCTCAATTCTGAATAATAATCTTGCCAGGTAGAGTATTCTTGGTTGTAGGGGTTTTTTTCCTTTCAACGCTTTGAGTATATTATTCCACTCCATTCTGGCTTGTAAAGATGCTGTTGAAAAATTAGCTGATATCATTATAGGATTATCCTTATATATATATGTCTGCTTTTCTCTTGCTGCTTTGGATTCTCTATCTTTAATTTTTGCCATTTCAATTACTATTGTCTTAGGGTGGACCTCCTTGGGTTCATCTTGTTAGGGACTCTCTTTGCTTCTTAGACCTAGGTGTCTATTTCCTTCCCCAGGTTAGGGAAATTTTCAGCTATTACTTATTCAAATAGGTTTTCTGCCCCTTTCTCTCTCTCTTTTTCATCTGTGACCTCATTATGTGGATGTTGTTTTATTTGAAGTTTTTGTAGAGGTCTCTTAGCATACTCTCACATTTTAAAATTATTTTTTCTTTCTGCTGTTCAGCTTGGTTGCTTTCCACTACTCTATTTTACAGATTGCTGACCCATTCTTCCATATCCTCTAATCTGCTGTTGATTCTTTCTCATGTATTTTTCATTTCAGTTACTGTATTCTTCAGCTCTGACTGGTTCTCTTTTACATTTCCTATTTCTTTTTTGAAGTCCTCCCTGAGGTCATCCACTCTTCTTTCCAGTCCAGTGAGTATCTTTATTACCATTACCTTGAATTCTTTATCAGGTAGATTGCTTATCTCTGTTTCATTTATCAATTTTCTGGTGTTTGTCTTCTTCTTTCATTTGGGATATATATTCCTCTGCCTATTCATTTAGTCTGGCTCTGTTAGTTTCTATGTACTAGGTAGGTCAACTATGTCTCCTGGTCTTGAAAGCAGTAGCTTTATGCAGTAGGTATTTTCTGGTGCCCATAAGTGCAATACCCCTTGGTCACCAGAACTAGTGCTCCAGGGGTGTTCCCTGTGTGGGCTGTGTGCACCCTTTTGTGGCTGAGTCACAAGTGCTGCAAGCAGGCTGGTGGTTAAGGTCAGCCCTCTTCCTGGCTGTCAGCAATGGCTGACAGGATTACTGTGGTTATACTAGCTTACAAGGTTCACTCCAGGTGTATTTGACTTAAAGGTGCATTGTTGGGAAAGGCCATCCCTCAGTCTGTCTGCCAGCAGTGGCTGTTGAAACTCCTGCTAGTATGCTAGTGAGCAAGGCTAGTTCCTTCTCCTCCTCATTTTGGTGGGGCACCTGCTTGGCTGGGCATGTTGGGTAAGGAGAGTTCATAGGAGAATGCCAGGGCAGAATGAGTGGTGCTTGCATGGTTGAAGGGGAGTGTCAGAACTGGCTATCACAAGCATCTGGCCAGGTAGCCTGAGGGAGGGTATGAAAAATGACATCCACTAGCCTCTCCTCCCCCAGAGAATGCTCCCACAGACCCCTGCACACTCTGGCACACATCTCAAAGTTCATAAATCTTTCAAACTGCTGCTTCTGTGTTGGGTCTCAGACCAAAATACACACACTGGTCCTCCAAAAGTGGAAACTCAGCCTCCCACAGCCCTCCAGCTCTTGCATTGTTAAGCCCCACTGATTTTCAAAGCCAGCCATTATGGGAGTTCATATTCCCAGTGCAGATCCCTTCCCCTCTCTATACCTCCCTCCCACTTATGGTTTGGGATGGGAGAGGGTATGGATCCAGATTGATCACAGTTCTCTCCTTTACCCTTCTCACTGTGTCCTTTTCTTTGTCCTTAGCTGTGGAAGTTCTGGTCTGCCAGTCTTCAGGTCATTTTCAGAGTTAATTGTATTACATGTAATTGTTGCTTGTGTGTAAGTCAGAGGAGATTATCACATTGGCCAACTAGTCTGCCATCTTTCCAGAATCCTCCATTTAAAATTTTTTGAAGAACTTCCATACTATTTTCCATAGCAGCTGCGCCATTTTTATCCCTCCAACAGTGTACAAAGGTTCTAATTTCTCCACATCTTCATTAACACTTATTTTCTGTTTTTTGTTTTTTATTTTGGATATTGTCCATGCAATAGTTGTGAGGTGACAACTCATCACAATAGATAACTCATTGTGATTTTAATTTGCATTTCCCTGATGATTGGTGATGTTGAGCATATTTACATATACCAATTAGCCATTTGTACGCCTTCTTTGGAAAAATGTCTAATCAAGTCCTTTGCCCATTTCTCAATCATGTTATTTGTGGTTTTCTGTTTTTTATTTTTGCTATTGAGCTTTAGGAGTTCCTTGTATTTTTTTTTATTTTAGCCTTCCATCAGATATATGATTTGCATTATTTTCTCCTATTTTGTAAGTTGTCTTTTCACTCTACTGATTATTTCCTTTGTTGCAAAGAAGTGTTTTGGTTTGATATAAGCCAACTTGTCTATTTTTTCTTTTGTTGCCTGTGATTTTGGTATCATATTCAAGAAATCATTGCCAATAGACTGTTCTTTCCCTATTTTGTAGTCTTGGCACCTTTTGAAGATTAGTTCACAATATATGCATGAGTTTCTTTCTATGCTCTCTATTCTGTTTTATTGGTCTATACATCTGGATTGTTTGGATTACTGCAACATATTGTTTGTAAAACTGTAGCTTTGTAATATGTTTTGAAATAATAATGTGTGGTGTCTCCACTCTTTGTTCTTTCTCAAGATTGTTTGGCCATTTAGGATCCTTGTGGTTCCTTATGAATTTTAGGATTGTTTTTTCTATTTCTGTACAAAAATGCCATTGGATTTTTTTATATAGATTGCATTGAACCTGTAGATCACTTTGGGTGGTATGCACATTTAACAATATTAAGTCTTCCAATCTATGCACACAGGATGTCTTTCCATTTATTTGTGCCTTCTTTAATTTCTTTCAGTAATATTTGGTAGTTTTCATTGCAGTCTTTCACCTCCTTCATTAAGTTTATTCCTAATTATTTTATTCTTTTTTTTGCTATTGTAAAAATAGAATTTTTCTTTTAATATCCTTTTCAGATAGTTCATTGTTAGTGTATAAAAATGCAACTGATTTTTGCATGTTGATTTTGTAAACTGCAACATTACTGAAATAGTTTATTACTTTCGACAGGTTTTTTTTGTATTTTTTGGGTTTTCTACATATGAGATTACTGTGAACAAAGATAATTTTACTTCTTGTTTTCCAGTTTGGATACACTTTATTTCTTCTTCTTACATAGTTGGTCTTGCTAGTACTTGGACTTTCAGTACTATGTTGGTGTTCTGGTAAAAGTGAGTAGCCTTAACTTGTTCCTAATCTTAGAGAAAAATCTCTTCAGTTTTTCACCATTAAGTATGATATTAGATATGAGCTTTTTGTAAGGCCTTTATTATGTTGAAGTAATTTCCTTCTATTCCTAGTTTGCTGAGAGTTTTTATCATGAAAAGGTATTAAATTTGTTAATTGCTTTTACTGCATCTATTGTGACATCATGATTTTTCTCCTTCATTCTATTAATGTGGGCTATCACGCGATTGATTTTAATATTTTAAACCACTCTTGAATTCAAGGGATAAATCTCTCTGGGAGGAATTAATGGGAAAAGGGCTAATCATATTTTAATAAATGAGAAATATATAATGAAGTAAAAGATATTTGAGTAAATGTTGCTAAAAGAATAAAAAGTGCTTAGAGATAATCTGCTTTTTCTTAACTCTAAAACTTATTTCTAAGCTTCTATTGTTCCATCCTCATTGTGATAGTTTTATGTGTCAACTTGGCTAAGTTATAGTTCATAGGAGAATTCCAGGGCAGAATGAGTGGTGCTTGAATGATTGGTAGCGATGCATTCTTTTGTGTGGGTGTGTGATCAAGTCCTGTTTATTTTAGAAGCATAAACAGCAGAACTGGGAAGGAGTGATGAGACCAAGACACAGCCCCCTTGACAGGGCTAGACCCAACACAGGCTGTGTGTGTGTGTGTGTGTGTGTGTGTGTGTGTGTGTGTATGGTGTGCGTGAGAGAGAGAGAGCCAGGCTGACCCAGCAGCTTTGAGCATTCTTTTCCTGTGAGGACAACCTGGGCACAGGTGACTCTCCCATGATGGTGAGAGTGGGGGTAAACTGGCTTTGGGTCCCTCTGAATCAGATGGAAAAGGCCTGGTGGCCCACAACACCCTTGGACAAAAGCACCCCAACCTGGCTGGCTGTGCCTGGGCAAATCCATGTTCTGGAAGGAAGACCAATGTGCTCTCTGGTCACCAGGAAGGCCCCGGGTGTTCAAGAACAGCCCTCTGGCCAAGAAGCACCTGCTTCCCCCAGCCCCCATCATCTCTGCAGAGTCTTCAAGGAGCGGGCATCCCTGGCAGACATACTCCCTGGGGCCCCTCTGTTGGGTGACATAAGCGCCAGCCTCCTGCACATACTGCTTCTTGGAAGCACAGCTGCTGGGGCAACTGGGGGATTTTCGGCCACTCTCTGGGGGTGGGTCCAGGAAGAGAGGGGGCCTGGAAGCAGCCAACCTCTCCTCCGTAGTTAGGTTGGCCCAGCTCTGCTCACAGGTTGAGAGCCCACTGTAGGTGGGGCATGGTGGCGACGAGGGCCCCTCGCCTATGGGGAGGTAGAAGAAGACCTGGTCGGCATAAGGCTGGGAGGAGGTGCTCTGGGCTGAGGGTGTGTCCTGGCCCTGCTGGGCCCTCATCCCCCAGCCGAGGCGACAGCACAGTAGGTGCACCAGCTCCAGCAGGTTGAGCACGAGGGAGATGAGTCCGACCACCAGCATGAAGATGATGAAGATGGTCTTCTCCGTGGGGCGTGAGACGAAGCAGTCTACCAGGTAGCGGCACGTGGGGCGTTTGCACACAAACAGAGGCTCCATGGTCCAGCCGTAGAGATGTCACTGGCCATACAGGAAACCTGCCTCTAGCACGCTCTTGCAGAGCATGCTGGCCACATAGGTGCCCATCAGTGCCCCATGGATCCTCAGGCGACCATCCTCTGCCACTGAGATCTTGGCCATCTGATGCTCTACGGCTGCCAGTGCCTGCTCCACACGTGGGTCCTTGGCTGGCAGTGCCCGCAGCTCCCCCTCCTTCTGCCACAGCCGCTCTTTGCGCCTAGACAGGTAAATGACATGGCCCAGGTAGACCAGGGTGGGCGTGCTGACGAACAGGAACTGAAGCACCCAGTAGCGGATGTGGGAGATGGGGAAAGCCTGGTCGTAGCAGACGTTGGTACAGCCTGACTGGGCAGTGTTACACTCGAAATCCGACTGCTCATCACCCCACACTGACTCGCTGGCCAGGCCCAGGATGAGGATGCAGAAGATGAAAAGCACCATCAGCCAGATCTTGCCCACCACAGTCGAGTGCTCCTGGACCTGATCCAGCAGCTTCTCGAGGAAACCCCAGTCCCCCATGGCTCCTGGGCCTCCGTCACCTGCCTGCTGGCAGTGGGGACATGCTGGTTAACATCTACAATTAGTTGACTTTAAGGAAAGGAGATTACTCTTGATAATATGGGTGGGATTCCTCTAATAAGTTGGAGGTCTCAGGACAAAAACTGAGGTTTCCTGAAGAAGAAATTATGCCTCAAGACCAAAGCATCAATTCCTGCCCTACTGATTTCAGACTTACTAGCCTGAACAGTCACATGAGCCAATCCCTAAAAAATCTGGAGAACCCTAACTCTCTGTTCTCTCATTTTACAATTCATGTCATCATCTTGCTAGTCTCATAAAGCCACCTCTTCCTCATCATCACTGTTAACAACTGACTTTTTTTTCAGTATAATTTCCCCTATGTTAAAGACTTTGACATTTGTCTCAGTATTTCTTTCCCAAATCATGTTATCCATTTGAGTGACCCCAGTGTCCTCATGGATGACCCATCCAACAGCTAATCCTATACATTTTCTGACTCCTCAATTCTCTAGTGACTTCTGTACTTCAAACGCCCATACCCAGAGCCATAATCTGAACTATCAGTATCCTAACTTCAAAGAATCTGGGTCACCATAGTAACTAACTCCATTGTAGTACTGTCAAGTATGAATAGAGTGGAGATAACTGGCACAATGCCAGAGTCAGTATGGGAGGGGACAGTAGCCCCCTTTAATGTTTTGGTGCTCCTCAACTTACATCATGAAGCAGATAGGTGTTTACACCTAACAAGGATCCTTTATACTAGGCAATTTGGAGACCAAACCTTTTGGGTGACATGAAACATTTATTTTAGTTTTCCTTCCCCATCTAAAAGAGTTACTCCCCATGCCCCCTTACTTATGAAACTAATCCTTTTCATGGACATGTTTTCCAATTCTTTTCTTCTAGAGGTTTTCCCTTTCATCTAACTGTAAACTCCTAAGTGAGACTTCATTTCCTCCTTTCTGCAGGATTTGAATTCATTTCCTCCTTTCTGCAAGATTTGAAATTTACATGACATAGTACTCCCAATTCAAAATCATGAAATTACAAATATCACAAAAATTACATTGAAAATTCAGGGAAGTGCCTTTGTAAAAGTAAGAAAATGCAAGGATATCAATCAATCATGGAGATTATGTTAAAATTAGTATTCTCTTTGATTATTGTTGACAACTAAGAAAACAAAGGAGAAAATAAACTGTTTCTTAGAACAATAGAAAGAAGTAATGGAGTGAAGAGAGAGCACATTGCTTCCAAAAAGAGTCTAGAAAAGTGTGAGTAGTCAAATGCAAGTAGGCATTTAGTTTTAAGCAGGGATGAATAAAAGTAATTACTTTTTCTCTTTTTCTCTATGTACCCAGAGAGTTAGAGAACTGGCAAGGTTAACTAATTCTTCCCCTTTGTAAGAAGTGAAAGAGAACATGAGTTTCTAGAAATTTCACAGTGAATATTCTTTTCATCACCACTTTCAGAAAGTGCAGTTAAGTAAATTATGATTTGGACATCAAGGAACTTAGTTCCTGAGATGCATTTATTATTTTCTGAATTTTCTAAGTATTCAAAGCATTTTGTAAGAATGCCCTGAATAGAAGAACCACAGCACAGGTCTTTCATGGCTGCAGACCAGGACACTGCACATGTCTCCAAAGCTTGCTTACTTTAAAGTTACAATTCAGAAGAATTAGCTCACTTGTCAATTTTTGATGTTTCCTACTCTTTAGAAACATCAAAATATTAAATTAACCCATTAAATTGTCACTCCCAAGGGTTATTTTGGTGGGGGGTGGGATGGCAGCACAATTTTTCAGCCTCTAAACTTCAAAGCCATCTTTGATAACATCTCTCATCGTTTTCCCCAACAAGTCCTTTTACTAGCTCTTCCTTCACATTATCTCTTATATCCTGGCCTTCTTTTCTTTGTTCACTGCCATCATCTTGGCTCTGTAACATATTTCCTCGAGCCAGGAACATTATAATAATAACTCAGCAGTGGTATTCCTCCATTTATTCTCTAGCATCCCTTCCAATTTATAATTTCTACAGAATAGACATTCACATTTCTAGAACATATCATGGCAGTCCCATATTCACAAAACTTCAATGATAGCCCTTTGGATAAAAGATGAAGCTCAAAATATTATAAAACAGCTTCTTGGCTAGATCCAGTGATTTACAGACAGCATAATATTTCAATTCTTCTTAGGCATGCCAGTTCAGTTTGATATTAGGTACTTAAAAGGAGGATCAGAGACTGCACATTGGATGTATAGACCAGATAGAAAAAAGAAATGGCACCAAGTCCCAGAGCCCTGGTTCCCAGGTTGAAGATTCACTCAAGTTCTGACATTCTTCCTCCTGGGGATGGATATGGCTTGTAGTTGTCAGGGTGATACTGATACATAAGCTCCCATCTTTCTCTTCCTATAAAGAGCCAGAGGTTAGGGTTTTAAGACTCAAAGCATGAGCTTAACTAACTGAAAGGCTGCAAAACTCATTATGGCTCCCCAGTTCATGACAAGGACTCAGACCTTTTGTAGTGTACAAAACTGCCAACACCTTGTTCATTTAGAGCAAAGCTAGTTTTTCCTTAGTCCCTTTCTCACAAGGCTGTTAAGAACGAGGGAGATCAACTCTTCTTGGCTTAGTTTATTCTAAGACCCAGTAAGAGAAATGTGGGTTGAAGGATCTCAACTGCTTACTCTGTCTTACTTAAGGGGTTACACTTAAGAAATCAAGACATTTTTTAGACTGAGCATTGCTGATCAAAATTATCTTTGATGCATAATACATTTTTTAAATCAAAGCATATTTACCATCTGAAATCTAAACATTAATATGGCTTTTGCTATAAACATTAATATCGCCCTTTGGCTATAAGATAAATTTCAAACATATTGCAAATGGCTTATTGGCTAACTTCAATAATTTACAGGCAGCCTAATATTTCAATTCTCCCTAGCTATACCAGCTCTCT
>JAVSCE010000950.1:0-23736 GCA_032199065.1 Smutsia gigantea
ACAAATATATTCTCCCATACTGTAGGATGCCTTTTTGTTCTGTTGATGGTGTCCTTTGCCGTACAGAAACTTTTTAGTTTGATGTAGTCCCATGAGTTCATTTTTGCTTTTGTTTCCCTTGCTTGAGGAGATGCGTTCAGGAAGAAGTCGTTCATGCTTATATTCAGGAGATTTTTGCCTATGTTGTCTTCTAAGAGTTTTATGGTGTCATGACTACATTCAGGTCCTTGATCCATTTCGAGTTTACTTTTGTGTATGGAGTTAAACAGTAATCCAGTTTCATTCTCTTGCATGTAGCTGTCCAGTTTTGCCAACACCAGCTGTTGAAGAGGCTGTCATTTCCCCATTGTATGTCCATGGCTCCTTTATCATATATTAATTGACCATATATGGTTGGGTTTATCTCAGGCCTCTCTAGTCTGTTCCATTGGTCTATGGGTCTGTTCTTGTACCAGTACCAAATTGTCTTGAGTACTGTGGCTTTGTAGTAGAGCTTGAAGTTGGGTAGCATAATCCCCCCAGCTTTATTCTTCCTTTCAGGATTCCTTTGGCTATTCGGGGTCTTTTGTGGTTCCACATGAATTTTAGAATGATTTTCTCTAGTTTGTTGAAGAATGCTGTTGGTATTTTGATAGTAATTGCATTGAATCTGGTGATTGCTTTAGGCAGGATGACCATTTTGACAATATTAATTCTTCTTACCATGAGCATGGGATGTGTTTCCATTTATTGGTATCTTCTTTAATTTCTCTCATGAGTGTCTTGTAGGTTTCAGAGTAGAGGTCTTTCACTTCCTTGGTTAGGTTTACCCCTAGGTATTTTATTCTTTTTGATGCTACTTTGACTGGAATTGTTTTCCTGATTTCACTTTCTGCTAGGTCATTGTTAGTGTATAGGAATGCCATAGATTTCTGAGCATTAATTTTGTATCCCTCAGCTTTGCTGAATTCAGATATTAGATCTCGTAGTTTTGGTGTAGATTCTTTAGTATTTTTTATGTACAGTATTATGTCATCTGTGAACAGGGACAGTTTAACTTCTTCCCTGTCAATCTGGATGCCTTTTATTTCTTTGTGTTGTCTGATTGCCATGGCTAGGACCTCCAGTACTATGTTGAATAAAAGTGGGGAGAGTGGGCATCCTTGTCTTGTTCCCAATCTTAAAGGAAAAGCTTTCAGCTTCTCGCCGTTAAGTATAATGTTGGCTGTGGGTTTGTCATATATAGCCTTTATTATGTTGAGGTACTTGCCTTCTATACCCATTTTGTTGAGAGTGTTTATCATGAATGGATGTTGAATTTTGTCCAATGCTTTTTCAGCATCTATAGAGATGATCATGTGGGTTTTGTCCTTCTTTTTGTTGATGTGGTGGATGATGTTGATGGATTTTGGAATGTTATACCATCCTTGCATCCCTGGAATAAATCCTACTTGATCATGATGGATGATCTTTTTTATGTATTTTTGAATTCAGTTTGCTAATATTTTGTTGAGTATTTTTGCGTCTATATTCATCAGGGCTATTGGTCTGTAGTTTTCTTTTTTTTGGTGTCTTTGTCCGGTTTTGGTATTAGAGTGATGCTGGCCTAAGAATGAGTTTGGGAGCAATCCCTCCTCTTCTACTCCTTGGAAAACGTTAAGGAGGATGGGTATTAGGTCTTCACTAAATGTTGACAAAATTCAGCGGTGAAGCCATGTGGTCAAGGCATTTTGATCTTAGGTAGGTTTTTGATTACCAGTTCAATTTTGTTGCTGGTAATTGGTCTGTTCAGATTTTCTGTTTCTTTCTGGGTTAGCCTTGGAAGGTTGTGTTTTTCTAGATAGTTGTCCATTCTAGGTTATCCAGTTTGTTACCATATAATTTTTCATAGTATTTCTGATAGTTCTTTGTATTTCTGTGGTGTCCGTACTGATTTTTCCTTTCTGATTTCTGATTCTGTTTATGTGAGTAGATTCTTTTTTTTTTCTTGATAAGTCTGGCTAGGGCTTTATTTTGTTTATTTTCTCGAAGAACCAGCTCTTGCTTTCGTTGATCCTTTCTGTTTTATTCTTCTCGATTTTATTTATTTCTGTTCTAATCTTTATTATGTCCCTCCTTCTACTGACTTGGGGTCTCATTTGTTCTTCTTTTTCTAGTTTCATTAATTGTGAGTTTAGACTGCTCATATGGGAATGTTCTTCTTTCCTGAGGTAGGCCTGTATTGCAATATACCTTCCTCTTAGCACAGCATTTGCTGCGTCCCACAGATTATGCGGTGTTGAATTATTGTTGTCATTTGTCTTCATATATTGCTTGATCTGTTATTATTTGGTCATTGATCCATTGATTATTTAGGAGCTTGTTATTAAGCCTCCATGTGTTCGTGGGATTTTTCATTTTCTTTGCGTAATTCATATCTAGTTTCATTCCTTTGTGGTCTGAGAAGCTGGTTGGTACAATTTCAGTCTTTTTGAATTTACCGAGGCTCTTTTTGTGGCCTAGTATATGATCTATTCTTGAAAATGTTTCATGTGCACTTGAGAAGAATGTTTATTCTGCTGCTTTTGGGTGTAGAGTTCTGTAGATGTCTGTTAGTTCCATCTGTTCTAATGTGTTGTTCAGTGCCTCTGTCTCCTTACTTATTTTCTGTCTGGTTGATCTGTCCTTCAGAGTGAGTGGGGTGTTGAAGTCTCCTAGAATGAATGCATTGCATTCTATTTCCCCCTTTAATTCTGTTGTTAGTATTTGTTTCACATATGTAGGAGCTCCTGTGTTGGGTGCATAGATATTTATAATGGTTATATCTTCCTGTTGGATTGACCCTTTTATCATTTTGTAATGTCCTTCTTTGTCTCTTGTGACTGTCTTTGTTTTGAAGTCTATTTTGTCTGATATAAGTACTGCAACTCCTGCTTTTTTCTCCCTATTGGTTGCGTGAAATGTCTTTCTCCATCCTTTCACTTTTAGTCTGTGTATGTCTTTGGGTTTAAAGTGAGTCTCTGGAAGGCAGCATACAGATGGGTCTTGTTTTTTAAACATTCAGTGACTCTGTGTCTTTTGACTGGTGCATTCGGTCAATTTACATTTAGAGTGATTATGGATAGGTATGTATTTATTCGCATTGCCTGCTTCAGATTCGTGGTTACCAAAGGTTCATCGTTAACTTTCCTTCTATGTTAGAGTCTAACAACTCACTTAATATGCTATTACAAACACAATGTAAAGGTTGTTTTTTTGTTTGTTCTTTTCCCTCCTCCATTTTCTTCCTCCTCCATTCTTTATGTATTAGGTATCATATTCTGTACTGTTTGTCTATCCGTTGATTGCCTTTGGGGATAGTTAATTTAATTTTGCATTTTCTTAGTAATTAGCTGTTCTTTTTTCTTTACTGTAGTTTTATTACCTCTGATGACAGCTATTAAACCATAGGAACACTTCCATCTATAGCAGTCCCTCCAAAATACACTGTAGAGATGGTTTGTGGGAGGTAAATTCTCTCAGCTTTTGCTTATCGGGGAATTGTTTAATCCCTCCTTCAAATTTTAATGGTAATCTTGCAGAATAAAGTATTCTTGATTCAAGGGCCTTCTGCTTCATTGCATTAAATACATCATGCCATTCCCTTCTGGCCTGTAAGGTTTCTGCTGAGAAATCTGATGATAGCCTGATGGGTTTTCCTTTGTATGTGATCTTATTTCTCTCTCTGGCTGCTTTTAATAGTCTATCCTTATCCTTGATCTTTGCCATTTTAATTAGTGTATGTCTTGGTGTTGTCTTCCTTGGGTCCCTTGTGTTGGGATATCTGTGCACCTCCATGGCTTGAGAGACTATCTCCTTCCCCAGATTGGGATGGTTTTCAGCATTACCTCTTCAAAGACACTTTCTATCCCTTTTTCTCTCTCTTCTTTCTCTGGTACCCCTATAATGCGAATATTGTTCCGTTTGGATTGGTCACACAGTTCTCTCAATATTCTTTCATTCTTAGAGATCCTTTTTTCTCTCTGTGCCTCAGCCTCTTTGTATTTCTCTTCTCTAGTTTCTATTTCATTTATTGTCTCCTCCACCATATCCAATCTGCTTTTAATACTGTCCATTGTGCTCTTCAGTGATTGGATCTCCAACCGTAATTCTTTCCTGAGTTTTTGAATATCTTTCCGTACCTCCATGAGCATGTTAATGATTTTTATTTTGAACTCCCTTTCAGGGAGAGTCATGAGGTCCATATCATTTAAATCTTTCTCAGGAGTTGTATTCATAATTTTACTCTGGACCAGGTTCCTTTGGTGTTTCATATTTGTGTATGACGCCCTCTAGTGCCTAGAAGCTCTACTCTCTGGAGCTGCTCAGCTCCTGAAGCAATGTTGGGGATTGTAGGGGATTGGTATTGGTGCCTCGGGGGAGGAAAGAGCTGTTTCCTGGTTTCTGGCTGCTATGCCTGTCTCCACTGCCTGAACCAGCATTTTTATTTGCTGTCGACCGATCTTCCCTCTGGTCGCCTAACGCCAGGGTAGGGTTTCCTAGTTTGCAAACCCGGTGGGGCTGGCCAGGAGAAAGGCGCCCTAATCTGCCTGTCACAGAAGGGGTTCTTGGAGTTGTGTAGGCAGCCAGGGAGCTGGAGCACCTGAAGATCGTGAAAGCTCCCAACCTGCTGGGCAGAGTGCACCTGGACAATTTTGTCTGCCTGTCCTTTCTCCTGAGCAGTAAGCTCCGTGCAATCCTTGCCCCTGTAGCAGCCCTCTTGCTAAGGGCTTCTTTGTTAGGAAGTCTCTCAGACTGCCCGCCTTTCTTTTGTTCCCGAGCAGCTGGGTATGGGTCCCTGCTTTCACAAGCAGCTGGAATCTTAGTCTCTCCAGGAATTCTGCCTGTCTTAGCTTTCCAACCCCCTAATTACAAGAGTATCATACAAGCACCATGAAATGTAGGTTTGTGCGTGTATTTTTGAGGATTTTCTGTAGATGAGCATAGTTTCCAGTCTGGATGTTGTGTTTTTCTTTTTCTTATCTAATTGCTCTAACTAGCACCTCTAGTACAGTGTTTAATAAAATCTCCAGAGTTAGGTATTCAGCAGTCCCACATCTCGACTCCCTCCCTACTCCGTTCCTGTTCCTCCTGCAGGTGAGCTGGGGTCGGGGAAGGGCTTGGATCCCGCAGGACCACAGCTTTAGTATGTTACCGTTTTCTGTGAGGGCTGCTCTTGTCTCCAGGTGTATGCAGTTTGTTGCCGTCCTCTTTCCCGTTGCTCTTTCAAGAGTAGTTGTATTAGTTATATTTTCATATTATATGCGGTTTTAGGAGGAAGCCTCTGTCTCACCTCTCACACTGTCATCTTTAATCCCTCTCTTCCCAAATTCATTCTTTTATATATGGATATCCAGTTGTCCCAGCATCATTTTTTGAAAAGAGTCTTTCCTGTTGAAATGTTTTGGAAGTGTTGTCAAAGCTCAGTCAAAAAGAAAAGTAAGAGTTTATTTCTGGACCATCAATTGTATTTCATTGACATATATATTTGTCCTTATGTCAACCCCACACTGCCTTGAGTACTGCAGTTCTGTAAAAAGTTTTGAAACTGGAAAGTATGAGTCTTTTAAATTTGTTATTCTCTTTCAAGATGATTTTGGTCTTTCTGGTACCCTGCGTTACCATATGTATTTCAGTATCATCTGCAAATCAGCCAGGTGGGATTTTGTTAGGGGTTGGTTTGAATGTAAATCAGGTTGAGGAATAGTGCCATCTTACCAACATTAAGTCTTCTAATCTGTGGACACAGGATATGTCTGTCTATTTATTTGGTTTTCCTCATTTTTTTTTCGAACAGTCTTTTGTACTTTCTGGAGTGTAGGTTTTGGCACTTCTTTTGTTACATTTATTGCTATGTATTTTATTGTTTTTGATAGTATTACAAATGTATTCTCATTTTCATTTTCAGGGTGCTCATTGTTACATTGTAGAAATACAATTCATTATTCTGTATTGATCTTATATCCTGCAAGTTTCAGAAATTATTACTGCTAATATTTTTGTGTATGTGCGTGTATTTTTGAGGATTTTCTGTAGATGAGCATAGTTTCCAGTCTGGATGTTGTGTTTTTCTTTTTCTTATCTAATTGCTCTAACTAGCACCTCTAGTACAGTGTTTAATAAAAGTGGTATGAGTGGACACCTTTGTGTTGTTCCTCATCTTAGTGGGAAAGCACCAGTCTTTCATCATTAAGTATGATTTTAGCTGTGGGTTTTTCGCAGATACCCTATTAAGTTAAAGATGTTCTTTCTAATAAGCGTACATTGTTGGGGAACTGAGTGTAGTAGGATGTTGCTTAATGTGGAGGTACTTAGTCTTTCAGAGTTTGGATTTGCTTAGGGTAAGAAAATGTCACTTCATCCTAAAGGTGATATTGTGATGCGTTAGGCGGGATGAAAGTGATCTGTGTTCAAATTATAATGTGGAATCTTAAGCGTATTTAAAAGTATAGGACTTGCAAGATGGGGGCGTGAGAGGTGAGATGGAGAGCTCCTCCCAAAACCACAAATTATTCAAAACTATAGTTAATTAATACAATTAACCTTAAAACAGCAACAACAAAGAAGGCTGAACCAGACTGCAAACAGACCTCCTGAAGAGAGCCGTCCACAAAACAGGGTAACGTAGGAAAGCCTTAATCTGGTGGGACCCAAGCTCTTCCCCCACCCCAGCTCACCGGCAGGAGGAAGAGAAACGGAGCAGGGGAGGGGTGGAATACTGGGACTGCTGAACACCTGGCCCTGGAGGTCTGCTTTGTGAGCAGAATACTATAGTGTGTGGTGCTCTGGACGTTGGGGAGCTCAGACAGGTGGAGTGCTTGAGAAATTGACATTCTGGCCCTTCGTGGCCGACACGGTCCACACCCAGCCACTCTGTGTCAGAGGAAAGGCAGGCGGTCTGAGAGGCTTCCTAGCAGCCAGAGGGCTGCTGAAGGGGCGGGGTTTGCTCGGAGCTTCCTGTGCAGGAGAACAGAGAGCTAGACAAGGTTATCTGGGTGTGCTCTGCCCAGCTGGTTGGAAACTTTGGAGAGCTTCAGGTGCTCCATCTCAGTGGCTGCCTACTCAGCTCCGAGGCCCCCCACTGTGACACACAGCCTGCCAAACCTTCCTACTGGACTGCAGGCACCTCCTCGCAAACCGGCAGTCACTGCGCAGGCGTCAGGCCAGCGAGAGGGAGGCCCCGCCTACAACAGCTAGAGACGCAAAGCACAGAGGTTGACACGTGTGTGCTTTGGCCCACTGGCTCTGACACTGGAGACAGGCACAGCAGACGGAATCAGGAAACAGATTTTTCCTCCTCCCAGGCACCAGCTCCGTTCTCCTGTGACCCCCCAACCTCACTCTAGGGGCTGTGCAGATCCAGACTCTGGAGTTTCTGCGCAGTAGTGGGCACCACACAGAAATATGAATCAACAAAAGAAAATGGTTCAGACCCAAATTTCACAAACCCCAGAAAGAGGGTCAAATGAAACCGAACTCACCAGTCTTCCTGACCAAGAGTTCAAAATAAAAATTATAAACATGCTTATGGAGGTACAGAAAAATATTCAAGAACTCAAAAATGAATTTAAGTTGGAGATTCAATCATTAAGAAATTCCATATCTGAAATGCAACATATAATGGAGGGATTTAAAAGCAGATTAGATGTAGTAGAGGAGACAGTAAATGGAACAGAAATTAGAGAAGAGGAATAGAAAGAAGCTGGGGCACAGAGAGAAAAAAGGATGAAAGAATATTGAGAGAACTGTGAGACCAATCCAAACGCAACAATATTCACAGTATAGGGGTACCAGAAGAAGAAGAGAGAGAAAAAGGGATAGAAAGTGTCATTGAGGAGGTAATTCCTGAAAACTTCCCCAGTCTGGGGAAGTAGATAGTCTCTCAAGCCATGGAGGTACACAGATCTCTGAACACAAGGGACCCAAGGAAGACAACATCAAGACATATAATAATTAAAATGGCAAGGATCAAGGAGAAAGACAGACTTATCAAAGCAGCTAGAGAGAGAAAAAACATCACATAGAAAGAAAAACACATCAGGCTCTGGTCAAACTTATCAACTGAAACCTTACAGGCCAGAAGGGGGTGGCATGATATATTTAATGCAATGAAGCAGAAGGGCCTTGAACCAAGAATACTTTACCCGGCAAGGTTATCATTTAAATTTGAAGGAGAGATTAAACAATTTACAGATAAGCCAAAGCTGAGAGAATTTACCTCCCGCAAACCACCTCTACAGTGCATTTTGGAGGGACTGCTATAGATGGAAGTATTCCTAAGGCTAAAAAGATATCATCCAAGGGAAGACAAAGAGTAAAGAATAGGATTCATAACATACAAAGAATGAAGGACGAAGAAAAAGGAGGAAAAAAAAAGAACGTTTAGTTTGTGTTTGTAATAGTATATGAAATAAGTTAAATTAGACTCTTAGATAGTAAGGGAATTGCCCTTGAACCTTTGGTAACCACTAATCTAAAGCCTGCAATGGCAATAAGTACGTACCTATCGATAATCACCCTAAATGTAAAGGGTCTGAATGTAACAACCAAAAGACAATAATAGAGTTACTGAATGGATAAAAAAAGAAGACCCATCTATATGCTGCCTACAAGAGACTCACTTTAAACCCAAAGACATACAGAGACTGAAATTGAAGGGAGGGAAAAAGATATTTCATGCAACTAATGAGAAAAAAGCAGGAGTTGCAGTACTAGTATTAGACAAAATAGACTTCAAAACAAAGAAAGTAAAAGAGACAAAGAAGGACATTACATAATGATAAAGGGGTCAGTCCAAGCAGAGAATATAACTATTATAAATGTCTATGTCTTGAACACAGGATCACCTGCATATGTGAAACAAATGCTAACAGAATTAAAGGGGGAAATAGAATGCAATGCATTCAATTTGGGAGACTTCAACACACCACTCACTCCGAAGGACAGATCGACCAGACAGAAAATAAGTAAAGAGACAGAGGCACTGAACAACATATTAGAATAGATGGACCTAACGGACATCTACAGAACACTCTATCCAAAAGCAACAGGATACACATTCTTCTCAAGTGCACATGGAACATTTTCAAGAATTGATCATATATTAGGCCACAAAAAGAACCTCAGTAAATTGAAAAAGATTGAAATTGTACCAACCAGCTTCTCAGATCACAAAGGTATGAAACGAGAAATAAATTGCACAATACGAAAAAGCCCACAAACACATGGAGGCTTAATAACATGCTCCTAAATAATGAATGGATCAATGACCAAATAAAAACAGAAATCAAGCAATATATAGAGACAAATGACAACAATAACTCAATGCCACAAAATCTGTGGGATGCAGTGTTGTAGGCTGTGCTAAGAGGGAAATATACTGCAATACAGGCATACATCAGAAAAGAAGAAAAATCCCAAATGAACAGTTTAAAGATACAGTTAATGAAACTAGAAAAGGAAGAACAAATGAGGCCCAAAGTCAGTAAGAGGGACATAATACAGATTATATAAGTAGAAATGAATAAAATTGAGAAGAATAAAACAAAAGAAAGAATCAATGAAAGCAGTGGCTGATTCTTTGAGAAAATGAACAAAATAGATAAACCCCTAGCCAGACTTATCAAGAAAAAAAGAGAGTCTGCACACATAAACAGAATCAGAAACAAGAAAGGAAAAATCACTACGGACACCACAGAAATGCAAAGACTTATAAGAGAATATTATGAGAATCTATATGCTAACAAGCTGGAAAACATAGAAGAAACGGACAACTTCTTAGAAAAATACAACCTTCCAAGACTGACCAAGCAAGAAACAGAAAAACTAAACAGACCAATCACTAGAATGAAATTGAATCGGTAGTCAAAAAACTACCCAAGAACAAAACCCCCGGACCAGATGGATTCACCTCTGAATTCTACCAGACATATAGAGAAGAAATAACACCGATTCTCCTTAAAGTTTTCCAAAAAATAGAAGAGGAGGGAATACTTCCAAACTCATTCTATGAAGCCAGCATCACTCTAATACCAAAACAGGGCAAACACCTCACCAAAAAAGAAAATTACAGACCAATATCCCTGATGAACGTAGATGCAAAAATACTCAACAAAATATTAGCAAACCGAATTCAAAAATACATCAAGAGGATCATACACCATGATCAAGTGGGATTCATCCCAGGGATGCAAGGATGGTACAACATTCGAAAATCCATCAACATCATCCACTACATCAACAAAAAGAAGGACAAAAACCACATGATCATCTCTATAGATGCTGAAAAAGCATTTGACAAGTTCAACATCCATTCATGATAAAATCTCTAAACAAAATGGGCATAGAGGGTAAGTACCTCAACATAATAAAGGCCATATATGACAAACCACCAGCCAACGTTATACTTAACAGCGACAAGCTGAAAGCTGTTCATTTAAGATCGGGAACAAGACAAGGATGCCCACTCTTCCCACTTTTATTTCACATAGTTTTGTAGGTCCTAGCCACAGCAATCAGTGAACATAAAGAAATAAAAGGCATCCAGATTGGCAAGGAAGAAATTAAATTGTCCCTGTTTGCAGAAGACATGATATTGTACATAAAAAACCCTAAAGACTCCACTCCAAAACTACTAGAACTAATATCTGAATTCAACAAAGTTGCGGGATACAAAATTAATACACAGAAATCTGTTGAATTCCTATGCACTAATGATGAACTAGTAGCAAGAGAAATCAGGAAAACAATTCCATTCACAATCGCATCCAAACCAATGAAATACCTAGGAATAAACCTAACCCAGGAAGTCAAAGACCTATATCCTGAAAACTACAAGACACTCTTAAGAGAAGTTAAAGAGGACACTAATAAATGGAAATTCATCCCTTGCTTTTGGCTAGGAAGAACTAATATTGTCAAAATGGCCATCCTGTCTAAAGCAATCTACAGATTCAATGCAATCCCTATGAAAATACTAAAAGAATTTTTCAACCAAGTAGAGAAAATCGTTCTAAAATTCATATGGAACCACAAAATACCCTTAATAGTCAAAGCAATCCTGAGAAGGAAGAATAAAGCAGGGGGAATTAGGCTCCCTTACTTAAAGCTGTACTACAAAGCTACAGTAATCAAGACAATTTGGTACTGGCACAAGAACAGACCTATTGACCAGTGGAACAGAATAGAGAGCCCAGATACAGACCCATGCATGTATGGTCAATTAATATATGATAAAGGAATCATGGATATACAATGGGGAAACGACAGCCTCTTCAACAGCTGGTGTTGGCAAAACTGGACAGCTACATGTAAGAGAATGAAACTGGATTATTGTCTAACCCCGTACACAAAAGTAAACTCAAAATGGATCAAAGACCTGAATGTAAGTCATGAAACCATAAAACTCTTTGAAAAAAATATAGGCAAAAATCTCTTGTACATAAACATGAGCAACTTCTTCATGAACATATCTCCCTCGGCAAGGCAAACAAAAGCAAAAATGAACAAGTGGGACTATATCAAACTAAAAAGCTTCTGTACAGCACATGATACCATCAGTAGAACAAAAAGACATCTTACAGTATGGGACAATATATTCATAAATGCCATATCTGAGAAGGGGTTGACATCCAAATTATATCAAGAGCTCACACACCTCAGCAAACCAAAAGCAAAGAAGCCAATTAAAAATGGGCAGAGCAGCTGAACAGACATTTCTCCAAAGAAGAAATTCAGGTGGCCAACAGGTATATGAAAAGATGGTCCACATCACTAGTAATCAGAGAAATGCAAATTGAAACCACAGTGATATATCACCTCACACCAGATAGGATGGCCACCATCCAAAAGACAAACAACAACAAATGCTGTTGAGGATGTGGAGAAAGGGGAACCCTCCTACACTGCTGATGAGAATGTAAATTAGTACAACCATTGTGGAAAGCAGTATGGAGATTCCTCAAAAAACTCAAAATAGAAACACCGTTTAACCTAGGAATTTACCCCAAGAATGCAGCAGCCCAGTTTGACAAAGACATATGCACCCCTATGTTTATCGTATTTACAATAGTGAAAAAATGGAAGCAACCTAAGTGTCTGTCAGTAGATGAATTGATAAAGAACAGGTGGTATATATACACAATGGAATATTATTCAGCCATTAGAAGAAAACAGATCCTACCATTTGCAACAACATGGATGGAGCTAAAGGGTATTATGCTCAGTGACATAAGCCAGGTGGAGAAAGACAAGTATCAAATGATTTCACTTATCTGTGGAGTATAAGTACAAAGAAAAAACTGAAGGAACAAAAGAGCAGCAGACTCACAGAACCCAAGAATGGACTAACAGTTACCAAAGGGAATGGGACTGGGGAATATGGCTGGGAAGGGAGGGGTAAGGGGAAAAAAGGGTATTACAATTAGCACACATAATGTAACGGGGGTGGGGGTGGGTTCGGGGCATTTGGGGAAGGCAGTATAACACAGAGAAGACAAGTAGTGTTTCTATGACATCCTACTACGCTGATGGACAGTGGCTGCAATGGGGTATGTGGTTGGGACTTGATAATAAGGGGTGTCTAGTAACCATAATGTTGTTCATGTAATTGTATATTAATAATAGCAAAAAAAAATAGTCAAAGCTAATAGAGTTTCTGTTGAATTATAGTGATATTGCACTTCCATGAAGGTACTAGAGGGAAATAAATTTATACTTCAGGGCTAGCATACAGTAGGAGCTCAATAAATGCTTATTGGGTAGCTGGTATTTAGGGTAGGTGTATTAGTCTGCTTGTGCTGCCATAATAAAAAGCCACAGACTTGAGTGGCTTAAACAAGAGCATTTTATTTCTTACAGTTCTGGAGGCTGAAGTCTGAGCTCTAGGTGTTAGCATGGTTGAGTTCTGGTGAGGACTCTCTTCATGGTCTGCAGCCTGCCACCTTCTTGCTGTGTCTTCACAGGGCAGAGAGAGAACCCTCAAGCTCTCTGGTATCTCTTCCCGTATGGGCACTAATCCCATTATGAGGGCCTTGCCCTCATGACCTCAAGTAAACGTAATTACCTCCCAAAGTTCCCCCTTCCAGATACTGGGGTGGGGATCAGGCTTCAATATGTGAATTCTGGGGAGATATGAACATGCAGTTCATAACAGTAGGCTGGAACACTATGCACCCCAGGTGTGGCATGACCAAATTGGCAATTTTAGGTTTCATAATAGCAAAGGTAGGAAATGGTAGGCATGAACAGGCATTTGGTAATAGCTACCATGTGTTCATAGTCTACGTATGTGCGTAGAACTGTGCTACATTCGTTACTTCACTCATCTCAGTTAATTCTCTCAGCAGCCCTGAAATGTAGTTGATCTCATTTATATAGAGGAGTAAACTGAGATGCAAAAGGTTAAACAACCCACCTGAAGGCACTCAGCTAGTGAGTTGCAAAATTGCGAGGTAGAACCCAGATTTCTATTTATGAAGCCCATTCTCTTTTGCACTACACCACCCCACCTTCTTCACATACCCTGCAACTAAGTCCTTGCAACTTCATGTGTGGTTCACAGGTCTGCAGGATTGGCCTCTTTTGGGAACTTGTTAGAAATTCAGAATCTTGGGCTCCATCCCAGACCTACAGAACTAGAGCCTGCATTTCAACAAGATCTGCTGGGGATTGGTGTGCACATGAAATTTTGAGAAGGCGTAGCAACTAAGATTAAGAGAAAGCAAAACGACTAATATATCGTATACAAAGGAGTAGAGGCCACTCAAGATGTTTCAGCTCTTGTTCTGCTTCTGTTCTTTCCTTTAAGGAGATCTGTCTTCGAACATGTGTGGGAGGAACATACCTCATAAAGATGGAGATCTTCCTAGTCAGACATTCAGCTGCTGTAAAGGAGGCCTGAGCTATAGGACCAAAATTAAGATATTTTGTATTTTACTGTGTATGTTTTACACCTCAATAAAAAAGAAAGTAAGAACAGAAAATGTTAGGATCTGAAGTCTACTGCAGGTAAAATTAAAAACTCATTGCATAAATAGGTGAGGTATACCTCAAACTGAGGTTGAATAGCTATTTTGATTTTTGAAAAGGAGCAAAGGTAAATTCTGGCAGTTCAAAATCTATGATATCTCATCTAGAATGGTCTCTAACCAAATTGAGGAACACTGTATGAAGCAGTTGATCTCTAGCCATATGGAAGGAGCACCAGGGGCTAGCATAGATACCTCAAAAATACATTTAGTGAAACTCTTCCCATTTTTGTTTCTGTCAGGGAGCGTTGTGTATTTTCCTCGGTTCTTGTCCCCCTCCACAGGAAAGAATTGAAGGGCAGAGACACAGTAGTGAAGCAGAGTGAAAGTTTTATTTAAAGTTACTTAAAAAGAGAAAAAGTGTGGGCGACCTCAGGGAGGGGAGGCGCCCTGAAAGGTTTAAGTTTTATTTAAAGAGAGCAAGTGCACACTTGGAGAAAGGGGAGTGTGAGCTTCCTCATAGAAGATGTGCGCTGAAAGGTTGAGATAAAGTTTTTAAGGCTACGCACTTAGAAAGCACAGGCAACCTTAGAGAGAGGAGCGCATCTAAGGTTTAGGGTCTGGGGTTTTACAGGCGGTTGAGGAATTTCAGGAAAGCGACAAAGGGCCAGGTGTGGACCTGCCAAATGGTCTCAGAATATTCATCTTTGATAAGGCATTAAGTTTCTTCTTTTTTTAACTTAACACAAGAAATATACTGCTTTGATTCCTTTCCAGGATATCAGTTTCTGCCTGGAAGCCTATCAGTCAAGACTGTCTGCCCTGCCTCCAACGTGCGCTGAGCCACCATCCATTTGATTAAAATGCAATCTTAGCTTTACAATAGATTTCTTCCTGAATAAGCTGGGTCTTTTAGCAGGTGCTAAAGTAAATCTTACAATGGTGTGTTCTAATTGACACAGTGAAAACATAGGCTATGCTGAGATACTTTTCTTTATCTGGGGAGTATTCAAACTTCTAGGCCAAGTTGCTCCTGGCTTTCTGAGCTTTCTATTTTTAACTGGTTAACTCTTTTGAGTCCCTTCTAGTGGGCTTTACTGGCCTTATTCTATTTCCACCCCGCTCATATCTGTTTTCCTGCCTAACATTTCCATGGGATTACTCAAATGTTAATTAAGGGAAAGCCAGGTTTATCTACATTTTGGTAATTTCACGGAGTTGCTCATGACAACATAGAAAACTGTGGACTTGGTAATGGACAGGATAGTTAGTTGACCTAATTTAAGGGTTGATGGCAGCTTAGATGAAGATACAGATAACTGACAGAAGTGTCCCAAAGCTGGAAGGAAAGCTATGTTGGGTGATAGTTTCAGTATTCCAAAAGGTCCCGAAAGATACCATATGAGGAACGGAAAGGATATTTCATAGAAGTAAAGGTAAAGTTCAAATACTTGAGTTAAAAAATCAATTAGATCCCAGAACTTTAGTGCTCTGGGGTTCCTTGGAAATTTGTGGTCCAAGTGATAAAGCCCAGAAAGGGGTAATGATGGGGTTGTATAGCCAATGAATGGCGTCTCAAAGACCAACACTCAAGTTTCCAGACTCCCAGACTAGTGCTCTTTCCACCTCCCAGACCAGTGCTCTTTCTACCTCCCCTGTTTTATAAGGACGGAATGGGATGATGTGTGTGTGTATGTGTTTCCCCACACCAGACAATTCTGTGACACCAGTTGGGTATTCTGCAATTTAACTCATTCTCATAGTATCTGCCTGGTGGTAGCATCAGATTCCACAGGTTAGAGGCTCAGTCCTACAAGACTGCCCCCACTTCATACATATACCAATTGCAGGTACAAGTTGTCAGCTGTGCTTCTGACTGAGATTCCCACAACCCCCTCCTCAGGTTCAGTGAACTTGCTAGAGCAGCTTACTGAAGCCAGAAAATGTTTACTTAAATCTACCAGTTTATTAGAAAGGATTATGAATTTACTAGTTTGTTTAAAGAATGCAGATGAACATCCAAATGAAGAGTTCTATATAAGGTCAGGTTCCAGAAGGGTCCCAAATGCAGGAGCTTCTGTCCCTATGGAACTAGGGTGCACCACCCACACTGGATGAGGATTTATTAACCAACCCAGAAGTTCATCAACCTTATTGCGAGTTTGGTGGGCGTGTCTAAAATTCCCACCCTCCATTCACTTTCTGGTGACCAGCCCCATCCTGATTCTCTCTAGGGGGCCCCACCTTAAGTCATCATTAATTATCAGAAACTCAGACATGCACAAAAGTGGCTCCTGTGAGTAACAAAAGACTTCTATCATTCAGGAAACTTAAAGGGTTTTAGGAGCTTTGTGCCTGGAATGGGGACAAAGATGAAATATATTTATTATTTCAGAGTCCCTTGGGTGGCAGTTGTTATTAGGAAGAAAAGACTTCAGGGTTTAGTTAAGCTATGTAACTTCACTCAGTTTCCTGATCTGTAATACAGGAATAGTAATTCTGCCTACAGCATAGTTACCAAGACGATTCGGTGAAATCATCCTTAGTAGGGTGGCTACTAAAAATAGGAATGCAGCTTTCAGTCACATAAACAGAAGGGAGAAAGAAGCAAAGCCCTTCTGATTGTCCTCTCACCTCCGCAGCTCTCCTCCCAACGTCCCCTCGGGTCACACCCACTTTAGGACCTTTTAGTGAAGTGAATTGAAACTTTTAAGACAAACTGGGGACTCGGAGTACAAGGGGCAGCTGATTACTTCTGAGTCCCAGTAGTGCCTGGGAGCCAGTTGGGGAAGCTTTGTAGGAGCTAGCCAGAGCTGCTGACCCAGAAAAGAACTTTGGGCTAGAGAACAATCTTGCTTATGTCAGGAGGTTCTAAAATGCAATGGGTAAGAACATGAGTGTATATGTGTGCAGTTTTACATATCTAATTTTATATTATAGAAAATTGAAAATACGTTCAAAAGTAGAAAAAAGGTACTCAAATTGCATCCATCACCCAGCTCAACAATGATCAACTCGCCAGTCTATTTTTTTTTTTTTAATCAGTATACCTCCCTCCATCTCAAAACCGCTTCCTCTCCCTACCTCGGGATGATTTTGAAGGGAATCTCATTTCATTGTGCTAATCTAAAGTGTAAGGACTCTTAAAATATATGTATAATTCCAATTATATATATTATGTATATAATCATACACAGAATTGACCCTTGAACCGCGTGGGTTTGAATTGCACAGGCCCACTTATGCGTGGATTAAAAAAAAAATACATTGGGAAAAATTTGGATGTTTGTGAAAATTTGATAACCATTTTATTTTCTCTAGATTACTTTTTTGTAAGAATGTAGTAATACATATAACATACAAAGTATGTGTTAATCAACCATTACTGGGAAGGCTTCCAGTCAACAGTAGGCTATTAGTAAAGTTCTTGAGGAGTCAGAAGTTAAATGTGGATTTTTGACTGTGCAAGGGGTTGGCCCTCCTAACCCCCATGATGTTCAAAGATCAGCTGTGGTTATCATGTCTACAATAATGAACATATCTATAATAATTAACAATAATTCCTTAATATTCTCAAATACTTGGTCAATAGAGTACTGGTTTTTTATCCAGTCAGCCTGCAATTCCAGTCTTGCTTCTACACCATCAGTAGTCCCTCTCTGAGCCTCTTCTGAGCATCATAATTTCTAAATCCTCAGTAAGTTGATGCATATAAAGTGCTTACCACAATGCCTGATAAATAGTAGTAAGTGCTCAATGTGTGTTAGCTAAGATTTAGTAATAATAAAATCGTAAGATACTGGAGTTGCTATTAAGATACCTATAAGAATGGTTTTGACTTTAGATCAAGAGGCAGCTTTGAAAAATCAGCAAAGGATTTTTTGGGGAAAAAAGTGAAAACAGATAAAAAGAGAATCAAAGTGGCTCAAAAAGCTACAAGAGAATGCCCATATAAGCTGCAGGTGGTGCTAGAAATGATACAGAGTCCTTGCAATTTTCTCTCCAATGTAAAATAGTTTATTCCTCCTGAGACTTCTGGTCACTGTAGAAGCATGTGCATATTGAATAGCTAGCTCCCTTTCTTCCCTGGAAAAGAGAGGAGAGCTAGTTGGGATGGGGGTTGCCCTGAATTGATTCAGGGCAGGGAGGGGCACTGCAAACAACGGGCAAGGTGCAGAGCCCTTGCTCAAGAAATGAAGCACCTCGTTTCCTCGGTGGTCACGGGCTCAGAGCGCCACCTTGTGGGCATTGGCTTCAACGGCACTGCGTCCGTGCAGGAGGTCTGGGGCATGAGGCAGGCTCATTCTGTTGTATTGTCCTTAAAATCGGTTCCCTTTCTCTGGGACAGCCTTGCTCTCTGCTGTCTGTTTTGGGCATCAGCTGAAATCTTTTTAATAAAAAAGGAACCCAAAGGAGGCATGATAAGGTATCTGATTTTAACCCAAAGTGAGAGAACACCAGATGTTTCATTCTGTCTGAAAGTTCGAGGGAGGAAAAGCAATTAGCAGCTGGTACTGATTTAGTAACAGACACCTACTAAATGAAAATCTGTAAAATTGGCCAGGCTTGGCACCAGAAGTGTGTATGCTGCATCTCAGGCATTTCTGGGAATTGTAAATTATGCCGGCCCAAAATAGGTGTGGGGAGCAGGGGGCTCTAATGAAGCTGAATGTGTGTCCATATAGACTAGGAGTGTGTTTTTCTGAGATGACTTTTAACAACTTGAAACGGTTGCTTGGTGAGTGAATAGAGAGGGAGAGAAGAGAATGAATCTACCAGAAGCTGCGTGGTTAGTCCTTGCTTCTCTTCTGGCTCACAGGCTCCCCCTGCCCTCTGGGGTCCATCCCATAGGAGCAGAGGTAGGTTTGACAGAAGGGTCGGGGGAGGCCCGTTTCCCTTCCCTGGTTCATCTGGAGCACATCTCTCCTGTCCACCAAGGACAGTGAGTCCCAGAGAAGGAAGAACCCTCAGCTCAGGCACACAGCACCTCCTGCTCTGTGACAATAGGGACTGTTGGCTCTAGGAGCCATCTGGGCCTCTTGTGCTGTGCTTGTGCTTGGCTTTGGCTAGAAAAGAGACTCATCTATAGCTTACTGCCTTCCAGAATTTTCCAGGTAGACTTTAAATAGTGCTTTCCACCTCCATTTTCCTGAGGCCCTCACTGAAGCACAAACAATGGAAACAGGAATTCATGGGCTTTAGGGATCTGTGTGTGTGTGTTGGAGGGAGTAGGAAGAGGCAAGATTACACGGAATGGGTGTTCAAGATACAACTTATTAGGAAGAAGGTCAATTTGTCGGTGGTCTAGACCATGTTGAAAGAGTTGGGCCATTACCATTTGAGCCTCATATCACATGCACAGTAAGTAACTGCTGTTTCTCAGGCTCCAAACTAGGCCAGAGGTCTGCTGTCACTTGGGCCAAAGGGACGGGCCATGTTCTGTTCTGTTCTGTTTCCAGTCCAGTGAAGGAATGGCAGCTTTTTCATGGGGGGAATGGGGACATTCATGTTGGCAGATGCATGGTTGGAGCTGTCCTGAGAAAAAGCCACCCAGAACTTTATCCTGGTCTGTTTTAGTATGGTTAATGACTAAACTAGTTCAAAGGTGGTAACCAAGAGAAGATTCTTTTTCCTTTAACTGAGTAGGGCCTTAGACAAGAAGAGTCATTCTAGATGTTTTTTCATTTCACTTTCTCTGCTCTGCAGTGCCAGTGCAGGAGGGCAAAAGGAACAGTGACACAAGACTAGAGGGACAGCTAGGGTCCCCGTTCTCCAGCCAGAATTGGGGGAGCTCCACTTGCCCTGGTTAGGGGATAGACAGCATCCCCATCAGTCATTTCCAGTAGGTAGAACAGGAAGAGCACAAATACATCTCCTATGCCAATAGGCTGTCCTAGAGAGATCAGGGTCCCTGTCCATGTGGAGTGTACTAGGCATACTCAAGACTTTCATTAAAGTGACAGGCATTCCGGGGCTCAGCCCCGTGTACATATCACTGACTGATTAGCTAAAGGTCTGTTTCTAAAGCCCCAAAATCATTCAGACTAGCTTGTGTGCCAAAATTCGAGTGACCTATAAGTAACGGAATTAACTTATTTTCCGTTAGAACATAAGACCTGTAGACTTCAACTAATTGGAGGGATAATTTGGCTCCTGGTGACCAAAGGAGGTATCTCATGCCAAGGAGGTGTTTGCTTGGCAGGCTCTGGCCTTATGCGGGAGCTTGTTTCTCTAGGGACCTTATTAATGAAGGGGTTTGGGTAGGGCTTGAGCTTCAGCTGACCTCAAACACTAGAAAAGCCTGCTTCTCAGCACGGGTGTGACTGCTGGGGGTCACTTGGACTGCCAGCTTTTGAAAATGGGTTATAAATTCCAGGTTGGAGCCTTTGGTCTTTTATTTTTCTCTTCCTCCTAGCCATTTTGGGGGATTTAGTGGGTATTTCCTTCTCACTCTGTTTTTCCTTTACTGGTTTAAAAGTTACACACATGATTTCAGTTACTGTTCTTTTAATGGTTATCCTCCCAGTGGTGACATAAATACTTAACCAAGTCTAGAGTTAGTATCTTTACCTTTTTCTCAGATGGTATAAGGACCTTATGACTTTTTTTGGTAATAGATTTATGGAGGTACAATTCACATAACATAAAATTCACTCATTTAAATATATAACTTAATGTGTTCTTTACTCAAAGTTGTGCAACTGTCACTATAATCCATTTTTAATATTTTCATCAACCCCAAAAGAAACCTGTACCCTTTAGCTGTCATCCCTCTGTCCCTTTACATTACCCCACAGTCCCCCACAGCCCTAAGCAACAGCTGAGCTAATTTGTCTTTATAAATTGGCCTGTTCTGGACATTTCATATAAATGGAATCATACAATATTTGTCCTTTTGTGTCTTTCACTTAGTGTGCTTTGAAGATTTCATCCATGGTGTAGTATGTATTAGTACCTATCATTCCTTTGTATTGACTAGCAATATCCAATTGTGTGTACATACTATATTTATTTATTCATTCATCAGTTGATGCACGTTTGGGTTGTTTCCACTTTTTGGCTATTGTGAATAGTTCCGCTAACAACTTTTGGCAATTGTGCATAGTGCTGCTGTAAACATTTAAGTACAGCTTTTTGTGCTGACGTGTTTCTTACCTCTTTGATATATATATCCCAGCAGTGTGTATACCATGAGATAGGATTACAACTTTATTCTTTTGCATGTGGGCCTTATAACATTTTAACTCTGTTTATGAGCACCCTTATTGTTATGTGCTTGTGTTGTCATGTATTTTAATTCTGTATTCTAGCTTTTCTTTTAAACATAGTATGACATGTTCTTTTATGTAATCAATGTTCACTTAGATTTGTTTGCATAATTACCACTTTCTTTGCTTAGTTTTTTATTGCATCTCAGATCTTCCATTTGACATTACTGTACCTTTGCTGTCTATCCTTTAGAAAGCCCTTTAGAGATGATCTGCTGATGGCAAGTGCTCTAGGTTTTACTTTGTATGAAAATGTTTGCATTCTATTTTCATTCTTGAAAGATATTTTCACTGGATATAAAATTCTAGGTTCATAATTATTTTTCTCCTAGCACAATAAAGATACAATTGTACTATATTCTGTCTTTTTTTGTTGCTTTGAAAAGTCAGTGGTCAATCTTAACTTTCACTCCTTGGAAAATAATCTCTTTTCTTTCTGATGCTTTTAAGATCTTTTGGTGTTCTGCAGTTTTAATAGGCTATGTTTCAGTGTTGGTTTGGTTTTGCTTATTCTCAGTGGGAGTCTTTGACCTTTTTGAGCCTCTGGATATATGTCTTTAACCAGTTTCTGAACAGTCTCTGCTATTATACCTTCAACTGCTGCCTCTGTCCCATTCTCTTTTCTACCCTAGGACTACATGTAGAGTTAGTGTATCTTAACTCTATCTTCAACATCTCTTAATTTTTCTTTCATATTTTCCACTTCTTTCTCTTACTAACTTGATTTTGGATAATTTCTTCAGCTCTAATTCCATTTCATTAGGCAGTCCGCAACTTAACCTATCAACTGTAACCATCAATGGAGTTTTTATTTCAATTATTATTTTTTCAAGCCTATTAAGTATAGTCTATAACTAATGATTATATTCTGGGGTTCCTAAAGTTCTGTTTTTGTGGCTTCTTACCTTATTTCCTGTGTGTTTAGGTTTTGTTTTAAATATTATTGTTGTTGCTTATTTTCCTTGGGATTTTATTTCTGGAAATTTTGAGTCCTGGGTTTCCCTAGAGGGGATTAATCTTTGATCTTCTCCTGCACTTGACAGTTATCAGTCTGGAATGAGACTAAATGAAATTCTCAACCTAAGATTTTTAGATTACTCAAATAGTGTAAATTTAGGCTGCAAACCCACACAAGGGCCAGCTTGGGGTTCCAAGTTTTTAGTGGAGCTAACTAGTTCCCTCCCTTACTACCCAATTCAGTGTTAAGATTTGAGACTGGATTTTTCTTACCATTCTAGGGGTGGGGTAATTTGTATGTATATCTTCACAGTGAAGGGTAGCTTTTTGCAGTCCCAGCTTTATGAGGGGTATCTCCTATTGCGCGCTTTGGAAATCTTGGCATTTGTCTCCCATTCCCTGTACCCTAGTAGGCTGTGAAAAGTCAAAGCTCAGGTTCAAGTTGGCTTGGCAGATTTCCTTTTCATGAAAACTGGATGATGCAGTATCCCACTTATTTCTCTGGGTTCCCACCTTCACTGGCTGGAAAATTTCTTGCATACTTGACAGTTCACAGATTAAAAAAAAATATTTAAGAAACTTTTTAATGCAGGACTTTTAGACATTTTAAGTGGGAGATCTCTTTTAAGTACCAGTCTTGATTATTACCAGAAATAGAAATCTGGGTCTTGTTTTACAGTTCTTTTACGGTTGTGTCCTTACTGTTGGGGGCATTCATGAGGGCATTGATTTGGCTATCTTTTTCTCAGTGCTGTCCTGAAATCTCTTTGAATAACTTGATAAATAACCTACTATGTGTCTGTCTAGTATCATGCCAAGTTCTACGAGGCATCAGGAAGCCCATTTAACCTATCATGTAGTTCACAAAACATTAATATTAGTAGCCATGAGCCCTTGGAAAACTGATTTAAACCATCTTTTGACTTCGAACCTTTCTAAACCCTAGAAATCAGCATTTAGAGTGAGGTGGGTATAAGATTGTAAAGTGCATGAAGGCAGGGACCATTTGTATCTAGTTCATAATAGTCGACACTGTGAATAGGTACTCAATAAATTGATTGATTGATTGAATGAATGAATGAATTGAATGAGTTGGTGTCTGGGGGATCCTGAAGGTAGTAGATTCCAGTGTTGATTAGCTCCCATGGAAATATAATTAGAACATTCCAGGTCTGGCCTCATGTGGTGAACGTGGAAGAGAGGTTACTATTTCAGTAGCAGGGGATCAAACCGTCATACATTTAGTCATTTATACATTAGGGTTCAAAGTCAAGGGCTCCTGTACTGTAGAGGTTCTCGGCATACAATGAGGTAGTGTAAGTCAGTGGTTAGGAACATGTGACTGTGGAATCACACTTTCCTGGCTTACATCCAGGCTCTGTAACTAACCTTGGGCCAGTTACTTAATCTCTGTGTTTCAATTCTGCTATCTGAAAAAGAGGAATGATAGCACCTATTTAGTTATTTTAAGTATTAGTTAATACATTTCAAATATTTAGGACAATGCCTGGCAGAGAAGTTCTATGTACCAGCAATTATTAATTATT
>JAVSCE010000951.1:0-85720 GCA_032199065.1 Smutsia gigantea
TTTCCAGAATAGACCACATACTAGGCCACAAAAAGAACCTCAGTAAAGTCAAAAATATTGAAATTCTACCAACCAACTTCGCAGATCATAAAGGTATAAAACTAGAATTTTAGAAAGAAAACAAAAAGGCTCACAAATACATGGAGACTTAACAACATTCTCCTAATTAATCAATGGGTTAACAACCAAATCAAAACAGAAATCAAAGAACATATGGAGACTAATGACAACAACAACACAAAGCCACAGTTTCTGTGGGAAGCAGCAAAGGCAGTTCTAAGAGGAAAGTATATTGCAATCTAGGCCTATTTAAAAAATGAAGAACATTCGCAAATGAAGAGTCTAAAGACACAATTACTGAAATTGGAAAAAGAACAAATGAGGCCCAAAGTCACCAGAAGGAGGGACATAATAAAGATCAGAGAAGAAATAAATAAAATTGAGAAGAATAAAACAATAGAAAAAAATCAATGAAACCAAGAGCTGGTTCTTTGAAAAAACATACAACATAGATAAACCCCTAGCCACACTTATTAAGAGAAAAAGACAATCTACACACATAAACAGAATCAGAAATGAGAAAGGAAAAATAACGATGGAACCCACAGAAAGACAAAGAATTAGAACACTCTGAGAATCTATATTCTAGCAAGCTGGAAAACCTAGAAGAAATGGACAACATCTTAGAAAAATACAACCTTCCAAGACTGACCAAACAAGAAACAGAAAAACTAAACAGACCAATCACCAGCGACAAAATTGAATCGGTAATCAAAAAACTACACAAGAACAAAACCCCCGGACCAGAAGGATTCACCTCCAAATTCTACCAGACATATACAAAAGAAAAAAGACCCGTTCTCCCTAAAGTTTTCCAAAAAATAGAAGAGGAGGGAATACTTCCAAACTCATTCTATGAAGCCACCATCACTCTAATACCAAAACCGGGCAAAGACCTCTCCAAAAAAGAAAATTACAGACCAATATCCCTGATGAACGTAGATGCAAAAACACTCAACAAAACATTAGCAAACCGAATTCAAAAATACATCAAGAGGATCATGCACCATGATCAAGTGGGATTCATCTCTGGAATGCAAGGATGGTACAACATTCGAAAATCCATCAACATCATCCACCACATCAACAAAAAGAAGAACAAAAACCACATGATCATCTCCATAGATGCTGAAAAAGCATTTGAAAAAATTCAGCAACCATTCATGATTAAAACTCTCAACAAAATGTGTAGAGGGCAAGTACCTCAACATCATATAGGCCATATATGACAAACCCACAGCTAACCTCATACTTAACAGCGAGAACCTGGAAGCTTTTCATTCTAAGATCGGGAACAAGACAGGGATGCCCACTCTCTCCTCTGTTATTCAACATAGTACTGGAAGTCCTAGCCTCGGCAATCAGACAAAACAAAGAAATACAAGGCATCCATATTGGTAAAGAAGAAGTCAAATTGTCACTATTTGCAGATGACATGATATTGTACATAAAGAACCCTAAAGACTCCACTCCAAAACTACTAGAACTAATATCTGAATTCAGCAAAGTTGCAGGATACAAAATTAACACACAGAAATCTGTTGCTTTCCTATACACTAATGATGAACTAACAGAAAGAGAAATCAGAAAAACAATTCCATTCACAATTGCATCAAAAAGAATAAAATACCTAGGAATAAACCTAACGAAGGAAGTGAAAGACCTGTACTCTGAAAACTACAAGACACTCCTAAGAGAATTTAAAGAGGACACTAACAAATGGAAATGCATCCCATGCTCTTGGCTAGGAAGAATAAATATTGTCAAAATGGCTATACTACCTAAAGCAATCTACAGATTCAATGCAACCCCTATCAAAATACCAACAGCATTCTTCAATGAACTGGAACAAATAGTTCTAAAATTCATATGGAATGACAATACACCCCAAATAGCCAAAGCAATCCTGAGAAGGAAGAATAAAACAGGGGGAATTATGCTCCCTGACTTCAAGCTCTACTACAAAGCTTCAGTAATCAAGACAATTTGGTATTGGCACAAGAACAGACCCACAGATCAGTGGAACAGAATAGAAAATCCAAACATTAACCCAAACATATACAGTCAATTAATATATGATAAAGGAGCCTTGGATATACAATGGGAAGATGACAGCCTCTTCAGCAGCTGGTGTTGGCAAAACTGGACAGCTACATGTAAGAGAATGAAAGTGGACTATTGTCTAATCCCATACACAAAAGTAAAGTCAAAATGGATCAAAGACCTGAATATAAGTCATGAAACCATAAACCTCTTGGAAAAAAACATAGGCAAATATCTCTTGGACATAAATATGAGTGACTTCTTCATGAACATATCTCCCCGGGCAAGGGAAACAAAAGCAAAAATGAACAAGTGGGACTATATCAAGCTGAAAAGCTTCTGTACAGCAAAGGACACCATCAGTAGAACAAAAAGACATCCTACAGTATGGGAGAATATATTCATAAATGACGTATCCGATAAGAGGTTGATATGCAAAATATATAAAAAACTCACGCACCTCAACAAACAAAAAGCAAATAATCCAATTAAGAAATGGGCAGAGGAAATGAATAGTCACTTCTCCAAAGAAGAAACTCAGATGGCCAACAGGCACATGAAAAGATGCTCCACATCGCTAATCATCAGAGAAATGCAAATTAAAGCCACAATGAGATATCACCTCACACCAGTAAGGATGGCCAACATCCAAAACACAAACAACAACAAATGTTGACGAGGATGTAGAAAAAAGGGAACCCTCCTACTCTGCTGGTGGGAATGCAAATTAGTTCAACCATTGTGGAAAGCAGTACGGAGGTTCCTCAAAAAACTCAAAATAGAATTACCATTTGACCCAGGAATCCCACTCCTAGGAATTTACCGTAAGAATGCAGCAGCCCAGTTTCAAAACAACAGATGCACCCGTATGTTTATCGCAGCACTATTTACAATAGCCAAGAAATGGAAACAACCTAAGTGTCCGTCAGTAGATGAATGGATAAAGAAAAAGTGGTACATTTACACAATGAAATATTATTCAGCCATAGGAAGAAAACAAATCTTACCATTTGTAACAACATGGATGGAGCTAGAGGGTATTATGCTCAGTGAAATAAGCCAAGCCGAAAAAGACAAGTATCAAATGATTTCACTCATATGTGGAGCATAAGAGCAAAGAATAAAACTGAAAGAAAAAAACTGCAGCAGTGTCACAGAATCCAAGAATGGACTAACAGTTACCAAAGGGAAAGGGACTGGGGAGGATAGGTGGGAAGGGAGGGACAAGGGGGAAAAACGGTCATTATGATTAGCAGACGTAATGTTGGGGGGGCACGGGGAGGGCTGTACAACTCAGAGAAGACAAGTAATGATTCTATAGAATCTCACTACGCTGATGGACAGTGACTGTAATGGGGTTCGGTGGGGGGACCTGATGAAGAGTTTAGTAACCATAATGTTGCACATGTAACTGGAGATGATACCAAAAAAAAAAAAAAAAACAAACCCCAGAGGTCCTTTATTTAAACGCTATCATCTGATGCTACATGCTTTGAGCCCGCAATTGCCTACTGGGTGGTCAGAGGCTACGAATACCATGGAAAGAGGGAAGTGAGGTACTTGGCTGGCAGAGGAAGGAACAAACTATTAACTGAAATATTGAGGGTAAACAATAAGATTTTTTTTATTAAAGTATTATTGATGTATACTCTTATGAAGGTTTCACATGAAAAAACAATGTGGTTAACTACATTTACCCATATTATCAAGTTCCACCTATACCCCAATGCAGTCACTGTCCAGCAGTGTAGTAAGATGCCACAGATTCACTATTTCCCTTCTCTGTGCTACACTGTTTTCGCTTGATCCCCCACACCATGTGTACTAAACATAATATCCCTCAATCCCCTTCTCCCACCCTCCCCATCTGCCTTCCCACACCCCTCCCCTTTGGTAACCACTAGTTCCTTCTTGGAGTTTCTGAGTCTGCTGCTATTTTGTTCCTTCAGTTTTGCTGCGTTGTTATACTCCACAAATGAGGGAAATCATTTGGCACTTGTCTTTCTCCGCCTGTCTTATTTCACTGAGCATAATATCCTCCAGCTCCATCCATGTTGTTGCAAATGGCAGGATTTGTTTCCTTCTTATGGCTGAATAGTATTCCATTGTGTACATGTACCACCTCTTTATCCATTCATCTACTGATGGACACTTAGGTTGCTTCCATATCTTGGTTATTATAAAAAGTGCTGCAATAAACATAGGGGGCACATGTCTTTTTGAATCTGAGAAGTTGTATTCTTTGGGTAAATTCCAAGGAGTGGCATTCCCAGGTCAAATGGTATTTTTATTTTTAGTTTTTTGAGGAACTAAATACAAGATTCTTGGCATGAAATACTTCCCATTATTTGTAGTTATTCCCTGCCTCATTTCCACATAATAAGTGAGAGGAGCCTTTCCTCAGAAGTCTTCAAAAAACTGATTAAAAATAAAAATTTCAAAAAATATTGTTTAATCTTAAAAAAAATAATAAATTAAATAAAAATTTCAAAGTTTTAGCAAGAGTCGTTTAGAGACAGAAATGTATTTGAGTGAGAAAGAGCAAATGACAGATTTCTAAAAGCACTCCATACCAAAGGTCAGTTGTAAAACACCAAAAAAAATTAAACAAAATTTTTTTTTTTGCCTACAGGAATAGGAGAACATTTTCTCAAGGATGGAGAAATGGCTCACAAAACAGTAGGCCATGGTTACCTCTGCCCACGCTTTGAGAACAGCCAGTTTTTCCATGGTTGTGGCACTCTCCCGGTACAGTTGACTTGAGGATCCTTTTCCAGCCTGAACTTTGTCCAGAGAAGACACAAGCAGGTTGTGTACTCGACGCAGATCATTGAGATCACTGACAACTCCACTCCCAATCCATGTGCTGCATACCTAGTCAAAGAAAAAAATTTTAATTTTGTATTAAAAAAATGAACATTTAATATATAAGAAAATGGAGTAAATTTGTTTTTTTTCCTTGGAGGGAAAATCACAAAACAAAGCCACTGAACAAAACAAAAACAACCCAATGCCATGGGAAACAAAATAGTATTTACTTATGTTTCCATTGTCTAATTTGACAATAGGAAAATATTTTCCACTCAAATCAGTTCAGTTATGAATAATTCTTCAACAACATTTTTGATTTACTACAGGCAGAGAGTTATTCTGTATGCTAAGTATAACTAAGTAAAGGGAATAAAATCTAGTCCCTGTTCTCAAGGAAAAAAACATAGACTGAATGAACACATGAGAATGTTTTATGACTGTATAATACTACAATTAAAAACAGAGAAGGGAGAGATTAATTCCATGGAGAAATGGGAACATTTAGATACCAGAAAGGTTTGTGTGTCCAGATACGGGGGTTGCGAAGGTGTCATATGGGAGAAGAGACAGATTAGGAAAATTAATTCGGATCAGATTATTATACAATTTAAATTCCATAGGAACTGAATTCAGACTTTGTTCTGTAGTCCGTCATTAGTTTCCAAGGTTTCCAAGCAGGGGGACTAGAATTAGAGTTGTGCCTTAGGAAAATGCTCTAGTACTTATATATGGGAAAGAAACGGCTTGGACATATGGATCAAACTGGGAACGGAATGGAAAGGGAGAGTCATGGAAAGAGTTGGAGGTAGGAATCACAGGATTTAGAAACCATTTAAATATTTTTAGGGGGAGGGAGGGAGCACAGATATGTAAAAAGTGTGAGGAATCAAAGATTGCCAAATTTTGATCACCAAAGTGTCTAACTTGGATGAAGGGAAGGAAGGTGATGCCACTTGTATAAGAGAGAGAACATAAGAGGGAAGTTTGTTGAAAATGAGACATTAGCTCATTTTAATTATGAATATGTAACATGCCGAGTTCAAAAATACCAGTGAGGGGTTCATGGAAAGATACTCAGCAGGCAGTTGGAAACTGGTGCCTGGATTTCAGGAGCTAGGTCAGAGGTAACTACATAGACCTGGGAATCCTCCACACAAAGCTAGTAACTAAATCTGTTCAAGAACTGATGTATACAAAGAAAGCTGTAAGGACAGAACTTGGGGACCATGGTTACACTTAAGGGATATGTGGAGTAAGAGAAAGAAACTGCAAAGAAACTGCCAGAAAAGAAACAAGAAAACCAGTCAAGAGCAGTGACATTGGTGCCATGGGAAGAATGTCAAGAGGGAAGGAGGGTCTGACAGTGCCAACTTTACTCAACAATTACAGCCCTCACTTTCTTATCTGAAATCTTTGGGCCAAGGTATGTTTCCCAATTCACAACTTCTTGGTAAATGGTAATAAGGTACATGAACCTCATTAAGGAATACACCAAGTGAGACATGTGGCAGTGCTCCACAATTAACACACAGCTATTTCCATAATGAAATGCAGAACGAATCCACACAAAGAGAGGTTAGTCAATACTACAGTCTCACTCAGCTTTGTGTCAAGGCCAAATGAGTATAGTCAGCTGAGGGCTTGCTAGCAAATAAATTATGGAAAAGCTTTTGGTTTTCAGAGCATTTGGATATTGAATCATGATTAATGGATTGTGTTCTTCTATTGAAAACTTTTTAAAAGCTGAGAAAAAAAAATTTATTAATTCTCTTATAATCTTATACTCAAAGAATTCAAAGGGAAATTTAATAAAAATTAGTAACATTTTAAAATTGATTGTTATCAATGATGGACATATGGATGATGAAATAAAATGCGAGTCAAAATAATGTTGAAAATATAATGAAATTTAAGGTGAGAAGAGATTAAATATTAGTGTAAAAATAGAGTTGTTATTCCTAAAGAAACTAAACTTAACGTCCTGGAGATTAGATAAATATTTCTGTGAAATTTGGTCATTTCTACCCCTTCCTTCTTGATGTTCTTTCTTATTGGCTTGCCACTAGAAAAGCAGAAAGTTCTTACAGAAAAAGCAGCTAGGGCCACATACGAAATAAGTTTAAGGCAAATACAGTAACAGAAAATTTTCATACTATTCATTCACAAGATAAAATTCTAATAGCCTTTGCTTTTCTAATGGTAGAAGCTTTGTAGAAAATTGTCTGCTTAAATACTATGCTCTGAAACATGGTCGTGATACCTTGATTTATACATGACTGTGATTTCTGATGTCTGTGTTCAAGTAAATGGCCTACTCTAAGTAACTCCAAGGTGTGTACCATGATTCAGAGACATCTCTCTTAAACAAGGCTTCTTCTCACTCTGGTCTGCTGTTTGTGTAAGCAGTTCATTTCTCTGAGGGCCAACAATTAAAGACAACAGGCTGCAGAGAAATAAATCTTAGCAATGGAAGGAAAAGGCAAACCTATTCGATCACAGAGAGAACAAAGTCAGATTTTCAAACCTATCAATGCAAACAATAGAATATTTCCAGCACAGAAGTCTCATGTAGCTGGTTTTGGATTCTAACAGCACTGTACTCCAGACAACTAGGAAGGACAGAGTTGCTTCTCGTCTTAGGAAAGTATAAACAATCTTGTTTTTTGAAAGATTAGAGCTTAATGCATGAATCCTTTCTCGGAATGAGGCATGAAAAAGAGGACATATTAAAAGCATAGGAACATAAGTGACTCTCTTCAGATACAATAATGTGAGAATAATCTCGTGTGGTTAATTTTGCAATGAAATTTCCATATTGTGAAATACCCTTTAGGATAATTTAATACCTAGAAATGTGTAGAATTTTCACCACCTGTGGTCAAAAACATTTTTTTTTACCTAATTACCTTTATTATTCATTCTTTAATTATTATAGATCTCATGGCCTTAATTTTATTTTAGCCCCTCTTATGATTTTCATATCTCTGTTCATTTCTGGAAAATATAAGAGCTATGTATCCCAAAGTCATCTCCTTGGCTATACGTCAAAAACAGCAAAGTGATTAACAATTACTAGTTCACCGTTTGATACAGAATAAAAAAGAAAATTGCCACTGTTGCATTTCCAAGATAAATACTATTTGATTTTTCTCTCTTTCTTGGAAGTGAAATACTAAGAATCTATAAATTTATAGAAGGTAACTATAGAAAACCCCACTTTTCTTCTTACCTGGCAAGCTTTTGCTATTATGTCTGATGGGGTATCTTGTGAAAAGGCTGGTCTTAGAGCAGCTCCCACCTAGAAAAATGAACACAAGCACTTTATTTTTTAAACATAAGCAGTGAACATAAAGCCTTGAATCTCTGGAAATGAAAACACACAAAGCACATCTTTGTTCGTTTCTTTTGTATCACATCTCCCTTCTCTTTCTTTTCAGTTACAATAAGCTCAACTGTACCACTCTTCTTTCGCTTCCCAGGTTATCATTAACAAATCTGCATGGAATGCTATATACCAAATAGGTGGTTAATCTTGTTACTTTTTCCTTTGCTTTGTTTAATAGTAAACAGGACTTTCTGACAAAGTCACATGGTCCCAGAGACAGAAGAAAACAGCTATTCTTTTTTTTCCCCTTGTCTATATTTTCCTGAACATATTTCTAACAGTATTGACCACATCGGTGAGTTTTATGTTACAGGATCAATTCCTTTAAATAAATGAGTAGTATTAAAAATTCATATAGTCATTAAAAGAACTGAGAGATCATTTTACCTCAAAAAGAGATGCTTCACAAGAAGGTGGCTCAAGAAATATTGATTTATGTACAGTTGTTACAGTAATAAGTGAATAAATATGAGCTTTAGTTTTAATAAACCAACATCAGTCACAGATTCTTAGATATATTAAATATATCTGAGCTGAATAAGGAAAGAGATGTCAATTCTAATTTGAAATTTCTTCACTAGAGATTCAGTCACTGAGGCATATTAACAGCAATTTGGAAATGGATCAAGAGACCCTCTCTGTGACTAAAGACATATGGTGACCAGTCACAGTACTGGTATTACAATAGTCAACTAATGGCAGAGATGGTATCGGATCCAACACTGAAGGAAAAAGAAAATATAAAGGAGATTATTGGGTTGACTGATAAAACTGGAATATGATTATATACAAGTAGCATATCAATGTTTAATTTCCTAAGTTTAATAACTGTTTTGTAGTTACATAAGACAATATTTTTGTCCTTTGGAAATACAGACTGAAGTGTTTAAGAGTAAAGGTTCATGATTCACATAATTTACTTTTAAATAGTTTAGAAAAAAAAATGTGTGTGCATGTGTGTGTGTGTGTGTGTGTGTAGAGAGAGAGAATATCAATGTTAAAACAAATGAAGCAAAATTAATCATTGGCAAATATGAATAAAGGGTATAAAATAGTTTTTGTACTATTCTTGGAGCTTTTCTGTAAGTTTGAAATTATTTCTAAATAAAAAGTTAAAAAAAAAACCCTTCCCTCCTGATAGGCTGGGTACTTGAGAGTAAATAACTGTATGCAAATCTTCCATAGCCAGTTGGGCTAGAAGCTGTAACTTCCTCACCTGTACTTACGATGGAAAAACAATAAATTTTACATGATTCACACTTTTTCATTTTGCATCTGTTTGAGCATAGCTTTTAGATGAGGTGTGTTGTGTCTAGACATAAGGTTTTAATATAATCACAGTAAAAAAAGTTTATTCTTTCCTTGCTAAAATGTTTTTTTGCCTTCATATAACCCACAATTACTAGGATTACATCTATTGTGCATCATTTTAAGAACATAAATAAAGGTATATATCTCAGGAAAAAAATTATCTTTGGTTAGAATGAAATAAAAATCTTTTGAAAGAATATAATTTTCAGTAATATTTTTAACTACTATTATTAAAAGTTAATTTATCCTTCAGCATAGAAGTGACAATTGTTTTTTATTTTTAACAATGCTTATCAAGTCTTGATAAGCATAAAAATAATGGCAGCAAATCCATAACACTCTTTGAAAGTTCTTTTTATCTTTTAAATGGCATGCCTAAACATCTAAACACAAGACTGGAAGGTTAGGCTGGAATTTCTATTCTAGTTTTATCACTAATAATGCTATCACATTGTATACTACTGTTTCTTCTTCAGCTGTGGGATTCAAATTATGTTACAGTCAATGGGAGTAAAGGTAAGCAGGTGCAGTTCCAAATACATTTCTCCAGGGAATCTTAACTCCTTTAATGATCAATTTTGACATTTTAAATAAATAGAATATCTCACATTAGCTTGATACTGCTCCAGAATCACATGACCTGGAAATTCTGGTTCAGGCACAGACGCAAACTTCTTGATAATGTCCTCAAGTGCTTGGAGCCCAGCCATCCGCAACTGGTTACTATGATCGGTTGCAGCCATGAATGCCATTCGAATCAGGTCAGAGAGATGAAGTACCAAGAGGTCATCTAAAAATAAAAATAGAAGGCAAAAAGGAAAACTTTTCCAAAATATAAGTACGGTAACAAAAATATGAAGTGAAATGAATTTTTTAAAAAGCACTTAATATACACACATTTCACTTTCAAGAAAACTCGCATATCATTCTCTTTCAAGAACACTGGTAAACCTTAACATGACTGGTAACACAGATGACATTACAGGATGTACAATGGCATCTGAAACAAAAAAACTGATTATCATAACTCCCCAAAGCAATTTGTAATTGTTTTAGAACAAGGGCTGGGAAATTTTTTCTGTAAAGAACCAGATAGCAAACATTTGCCAGCCATATAATTTCTATTGCAACTACTCTACTCTGCTGTTACAGAATGAAAGTAGTCATAGACCATATGTACAGAAATGGACTTGCTGTGCACAATAAAACTTAATTTACCAAAACAGGCTGGGGGCTGCATTTGGACTGCTGGCTGTAATGTGGCAGCTTCTACTCTGGAAGGCTTTTATAAGGATAAGATGTAGAAAAGGGAAGTCTTTTTCCTTTTAGCTGTAGAGTAAAGGCCACCCCGATCTACTCAAATATAGCTTAAAAGCAAGTCATGAATGAATTAAAAACATACCAAGTAGTTTAACTACATCCCACAACCAAGTCTAACACATACAACAAAATCCAGCACATAAAATTTGGAACGTCTGGCATCTAATAAAAAATTACTAGGACTGCAAAGAAGCAGTCAAATATAACTTGTAACAAGGAAAGAAGAAAAAAAATCAATGAGTAGAAACAGGTCCAGAAATGAAAGATGATAGAAATAGCAATTAAAATGCGATTATAAACATTTTGTCTGTGTTCATGAAGGAAAAGGAAAGCATGAGCACATTTAAGAGAGAAATGAGAGAAAACCACAAATGGGACTTTTAGAGATAAAAAATGAAATATTTGAAATGAAAAATACATTGGATAAAATTAATCATAGCAATTAGGTAATGAAGAAAAGATTGATGAATTTAAAGATACACAAAAAAATTATCAAAAAATCTTATCAAGCTCAAGAACTCTAAAGTTCTCTGGGTGGCTGCAGGACACTCCAACTTTTTTGGAAGCAGTGGAAATTCTGTAGTTCAGGCTGATCCCCAAACAGGTCTTGTATTGTTATTGCTATTGTGAAGGTTATAGGACAAGTATTGTCCAATTTTTTCATATGTCTAACTAAAATCTCAGTTTTAGAAGCTTAAGTTTAAAAATAATAACTATTAGTGTGGAGGAAAGGAGCAAAAGAGAGAAAAAAAAGCATTGGCTAGAAGTGCCCAATGCTTCCTCACCTAAGTGAGGCAAAAACACACTATTGATAAAAACTAGGTATGACAAACTATTGCCAGAATTTTGGAGGAAATTTCCAAAGCAGAGAGAACTGGACAAAAATGGGCCTATTCATATTATGCCAACTTAAAAGTAAATAAAAAGACACATTATCCCTCCTGCATGTGCTGTCATCACCTAATACACAAGGTCTAGGATTGTTTCAATCTACCAACCAAAACTAAGCAAATGTTACTGGAATGAAAGTGCTGTTGCTTCTCTATACAGTCTCTACCTCCAACTTTTCTCAAGTTAAAACCTCTTTGCCAAAGCCAAAGAGATGAACTCCTAAAGTGGGAGAGTGGGAAGGGGCACTGGACAGGAACTCCAAGATAGAGAATTAAGGGGCTGTTAGAGGTTTAATACGTTCTGGGGGTGATAGTTTTCTACAACAAAATCAAAAGGGAGATGGAAGTTCAAACACGAACAGCCTGGATAATACATTCACTGGGTCTATAATTTTTCACACACCCTTCTGTGACTGTTAGAATAGCAGGCAGTAGGTGCTGGGAAGGATCCTGGTGTCAGACCACCAGAACAAAGCATGTCAGATACTGGAATCTAGGTTGGAGAGCTATCATATCAGCTTACCACCATCCAGCTACTAATTGAATATGCAATAAACAAAGACAGAATATGGGCAATCCACCCACACACTGTAAGCAAATTCCAAAAATGGAGGGCACTCTTCTCTTTCTCGGGTATGTAAACAAATAAGCCTATGAAAAATACACCCAGGGAAAAGAATGAAGAATCAGATAAGAGCTAATCTCTGAAAACAATTTTCTATAAAAACCAGAATAAAATTTAGAAAATCATTTGGCATCTCAACAGTATGCAAAAATATCATGGCTACTATGAATTAAGAACATAAAATAATGAAGAGTGAAAGAATATGACATAATGGAGGAAGAAATACAGAAAAATTAAAAGAAAACTAAAAACAAAAGCAGACTTAAGATCTACTATGGAGGCAGAAAATAGTGAAACATTATCAGTGATATAAAGGGAAAAGTTGTGAGGATCTCTAAGATTGCAGACAAAAAGACAATACACAATAATGAGACAAAAAACAATTGAAAAGACAACCTAAGGATCTTCACTATTCCTTAAATTTAATATGCATATTTATACTTTACAATTCTCTTATTCTTTTTGTTTATAACAAACTAGTGTGGTAGGCAGAATAATGGTTCTCAAATATGTCCACACCCTAAATCCTAGAACCTTACTTGGCATATATGTTACCTTACATGGCAAAAAGGACTTTGCAGATGTGATTGAGGCTATGAACTCTGAAATGGGGCGATAATCTTAAATTTACCAGGTAGACCCAATCTAATTATATGCAGTCAGAGAGATGTGACAGCTGAAGAAGAATCACTAAGAGATTCAATGCTGTAGGCCTTGCAGATAGAGAAAGGGGGCCCGAATTAAGGAATGTTAATAGCCTATAGAGGCTGAGAAAAGAATGAAAATGGACTGCCCTAGAGCCTCCAGAAAAGAACAGAGCCATCCTTTAGCCTAGCAAGATTCATGTTGGTCTTTCTGACCTACAGAAATTTAAAATAACAAATCTTTGTTGTTTTAAGCCAGTAAATTTGTGGTCATTTGTTATAGCAGCAATAGAAAACTAATACAACCACCTCTTCTACTTGGAAAATCCTTTTTCTGCCTTTAAAACTCAGCTTCTAAACTGCCTCTTCTGTGAGGTCCTCCCCGGCTTTTGAGAAATAAATACTACTTTTTTATGCTACCAAAGTATTCCATCATACCACTACAGGGACATATCATAATTATTTGAGTGATAAGTCTGTCTCTGTCTTTTTAGTCTATAAACTTTAAGGGTATGAACTGTCCTTTCTTCTTTGTACCCCCAATGCCCAGCAAAGAATGGGATCTGGTAAATATTTGCGGAATAATGACATGAATAAACACACTGTGCTCATGATGTACTGTGCTCTGCTGGATAATCAGATTCACGTTTTATGAATGGTATAACATTTTAATACTTTTGGTTTTTAATCCATTTGTGAGCTCTGATGCTTCTTATACACAATAAAGTAAACTGAAAGGCATTTTTAATGTACAGATTCCAATACTGTTAATATATACAGTTTGTCTTTAGATTTTTAAAAATGACAGGCTGATGACACAACCAACTACAGATAGAGAATCTATTATGCCACCACCTCTCTCAGCTTCACTGCTTGGGACTTATGATCTCTTTCTAAATTCTGTCTCTCTGACCCATGGGATATGTGATATAAAAGCTTACAAAACATAAAAAACAGTGAAGGGTTTCAGTAACAATTTTCACCTCAAAAACACATAATAGTATTTCTGAAATCTGAGTTTGAAATATGCCATGGCATTCATGAATTCTGCGATTCTCCATGGCAGGGGACTGCTAAACTCTGTTTATGCTCCTTAAAGTTTTGCCATCTTGACAGTGATTGCAATGGGTGAGAGGGGACTTGATAATATGGGTGAATGTTGAAACCACAATGTTGTTCATGTGAAACCTTCATAGGATTGTATATCAATGATACCTTAATTAAAAAAAAATTCAAAACAGGGACACAATTTGTGAAAAAACCAAATACCTAGGAATAAATAAAATTTATGTACAACCTCTACAAAAAAAAAAATTGTGCCATCTCTTCTACACTAAAGGGCTAAAACTAGGACAATATTCTAAGGAAACATAAATTATTGCCATCATTATCCTTAGGGCAAATGATTAAGATATCTATATCTTAAGAGACAGAGAGATCTTTAGACCACTTCCTTAAACTTATCTTCCAAATATGTATCAGGAGATGGACAGTATGTATAGGGGACAGAAAACAAAGATGAAAGGCAAGAGAACTTATAATAAATGAAAGGCACAGTCTAAAACATGTTAAATAGCAGTAAAATACTTCAATCATATAAAATACTTTGGGAAAAAGAGGTACGAATTTTATATTTACTTCTAGGGTTTCGTAATTTAGCAGAACGTGCTATAGCAAGATCAAAGTGAGCCTGGTCTGCATTCTCACACAAATTGATGATTCGACACAGGCAATCAGCAGCAAATACCCGAGTGGCCCAGCGAGGTGCCACAAAGGGCTTCGATTTATCTTCTTCACCGAGTGTGGTAAACATGGTGTCATCATCCATCTCATCTTTCTTTTCAGATTCCTCATCTTTTCCACTACTTAAGAGAGTTGCAGTGCTCATATCTATAACAAAAATAAAAGCATATTATAACAATCTCACATATAGCAAAAAGATTGCTTTAGAAATAACATTAATGTTAGAAGATTTTTAATAAACAAAAAAGATTAAGTCCTCACTCCTTTGGAAACTCTAGAATTGTCAAGCTTTTAAAAAAAATCAGTCAAAAACCAAGGAAAGGATAACAAAGTATTTTATGTATTTCACTAGTTCTATATACTATGTTGAATTATTAAATAAACGGGAATTTTTATATATGAAAATTTAGTTGGAACTTAGTCATTTCCCCAAAATAAAGTTCACTAATTTGTAATATAATTTAACCTTGAATATTTTATAGGGATCTATGAATTAAAAGCTATTAATATTTTAAAATGTAAGCTCAAATGTATATACATGTATCTACAGCTATATACATATATATATGTCTTTGTGTATCTATAGATATAATTAGAAGTAAAATAGGCTCAAGAAGACACTGGAACCACTGTTGTCAGCACCTGCAGACTGAGTGTCCTGGGCTGGAAAACCTTACGTACTATCACGTGGCAGCTCTCCTCTCTGCACTTGCCACCAGTGGCACTTATGGAATTATCATAATCCACTTTAATGACAATAAATGAGGTGTAACTGACTTTGGGGAAAAAAAAGAAGTAAAATAATTTTCATTATTTTAAGAACATATTTTATATATTAAATACATACCACTTGAAGCTGCTAAGACATCTTTACAAAGCATTAGCCAATGGGAAAGTTTTTCTACAGCCAGTGATGACAGCATATGTCCCAAAGTATCATGAATATCAGAACATAATTTTCTGTCTGTCTCCCGGTCTAGCATTCCAAAAAGAAGTCCCTCCAGTCCAGTTTCTGTTATATTAACCCCTTGGTGCCGGCAATGGATATCACTTCGAGAACTAACTCCAGGTGCAAAAGGATTGACATCTGAAAAGCAATTTTTACAAATGAATTTAAGTAGAATTTTGTTGTATATTGTAGGTAACAATTATGTTAAAGAACAAGGCTTATGTGAAAATTCACAATGGCAACAAAACAAGGATATATATAAACAATTTAACCATGGTATCAAGTTTATATATCTTTGGGATGAGAATTTAATCTGATAACAAAGATAGAACTCTGATCTTTAAGACCAATTATTCTAAGGTATTTTAAACAAATGTCTAGGGAAATGTTCAATAAAAATACATTTGATTCTAGTAAGAAAAAGTGTAGGAGAGAGACATAATTCTAAACTGATTTAATTTAATGGACTGAAAAAAATTGCTATATTTGTTGATGAACAAATTGAAATTTATTTAGTCTTGTAGTTCAGATTTTTAAAAATCTATAAAGCCGGTATACAAATTTAAAATTTGGGAAAATCCTTTCCAGGAGACATGTAATCAAAAAGTAACATTGTTATGAAATCAAAAACTTCTCACTTTATCTGAAAATCTTTTTGTTCTTATGAACGGCAGAAATAGTACAACTGGCAGCCTTAAGAATGAACACTGTTAGGCTCTCCCAAGTCTAAATCCCTCTGAGCCTTGAAGAGAGTGAAATAGAGGGAAGTAAACTGAAAAGTGGTTCTTTTAGTTGAGTCTCCAAAGACAGAATAAGGGCAGGTTTGGAGCAGATAGCGACAGCGAGAGGAATTCAGAAAGTAAGAGACATCAAACGGAAGGGTTTCAAGGAAAGAACATCAGGCAGAGATTAAGCACAGAAGCCTACTTTCCACTTAGTATTTCCCGTATTAGGAATTAAAGTTCAATAATGTGAATTTTCACGGCTACACAGTAAACCTCTGAATCAGGGGAACATTAACTGATTAACTATTAAGGATGAATTCCTAAAAGGGGATTTTCCAGGTCAAAGGGTAGGCACATTTTGAAAACCTGGATGCTATACCGACAGTCCTCCAGAAAATCTGTATGACTTTACATTTCTAACAGTAATATAAGACATTTCTCTTTTATTCACATCTCTCCCAATACTGGGTATAATCATTATTTTTAATCTTGGTTAGTTTTACAGAAGAAAATTCTATCTTATGATTGCAATAATTTGCAATTATTTAATCACTGGAGGTTAAAGAATTTCATATGTTGTTATTTCTTCTTTGATTGAACAGCTGTTTCATGTGCTCTAGAAATTTCTATAGATGCTGAAAGGAGTTAATAGAGCAGACCCGAGACTACCTCCCTGATATTAAGGTTTGCCCTTCGCTAGCAAATGGGAACTTGGTTTCAGGAGGATGGCCACCATTTTCTGATAAAAATGGCTTACGGTGCCTAAACTGTTTCTACAAAAATATGGTTTATGCTAAACATCTGCTTTCCTTCTGAGAGTCTGAACTTTTCATATATAACAGGCTAGGCAGACCATGCCTATCTGACCAGCCTCCAACACCAACCTTGGGTACCCAGCATCTAACAGGCTTCCTTAGTAGACATTTTACATGTGTTGTCACAGCTCACGGCTGGGGACTCAGCACCTCCTGTGTGAATTCAAGGGGCATGCACTATTGGAAACTTGCACCTGGGTTTGCTCTGGACTTCACCCCAAGTGCCTTTTCCCTTTGCTGATTTTGCTTTGCATCTATTCGTTGCACTAAATCATAGCCATAATTATGACTATATGCTGAATCCTCCTACTACCTCATCAAAGACCACCTGAAGGTGGCCTTAGGACCCCCCCAGAACACCAATTTGTAAAAATTTTAAGAACATTGAAATTTAGATACACATACCTTAAAATATAAATTAATAATATAAAAAAAATTCTGGGAAGATGGCGGCGTGAGCTGGGCAGCGGAAATCTCCTCCCAAAACCATATATATTTGTGAAAATACAACAAAGAAACCAGGAGATACAGTACAACAGCCATGCTACAGCTACACCTGAGAGAACTCAGTGCCTCACGAAGCGGGTGTGCAGCTGAGCGGGAAGAACTCCAGAACCCACATCAAGGGCTGGAAAGCACCAAGGGGACCAGAAGGCACCCAGCGAGACTTCAAATCCCTGCAGTGCTATAGGCTAGGCTGAGGGCAACCCTGCACACAGGCAGCTCCAGGGATGATCCCAGAGACTGCCCCCTGGTGGGCGAGAAACCAGTCCAGGCCCGGGAGAAGGGCAAGGAGAACAACAAGTAGGAAGGGACTTTGTTCTCCCAGCTGACACAGGTAGCACCTATCAGTGAACACTTCTATCACCATGAAAAGACAGAGGAATATGGTACAGACAAAGATTACCCAGACAACCGAGAGAGAGGACCTGATTGGATAGACTTATACAATCTTCCTGAAAAATAATTCAGGATAAAAGTCATAACCATGCTGGTGGATCTACAGAGAAGTATGCAAGTGCTAAGGGAGGAAGTGAAGAAAGACAGTGCAGAAATCAGACAAGCAATCGCGGGCATAAGAGCAGAATGGACGAGGTGGAAGAAACTGTTAATGGAATAGAAATCAGAGAACAGGAATACAGAGAAGCTAAGGCAGAGAGAGATAAAAAGATCTCTAAGAATGAAAGACTATTAAGAGAACAGTGTGACCAATCCAAACAGAACAATATTTGCATTATAGGAGTACCAGAGCAAGAAGAGAGAGAAAAAGGGATAGAAACTGTCTTTGAAGAAATAATTCCTGAAAACTTCCCCAAGCTGGGGAAGGAAATAGTTTCTCAGTCCACGGAAGCCCACAGATCTCCCAACACAAGGGACCCAAGGAAGACAACACCAAGACACATAATAATTAAGATGGCAAAGATCAAAGATAAAGACAGGGTATTAAAGGCAGCTAGAGAGAGAAAAAAGATCACCTACAAAGGAAAACCCATCAGACTATCATCAGACTTCTCAACAGAAACCTTACAGGCCAGAAGAGAATGGCATGATATATTTAACGTAATGAAACACAAGGGCCTCGAACCAAGAATACTGTATCCAGCATGATTATCATTAAAATTTGGGGGAGGGATCAAACAATCGCCAGACAGGCGAAACCTGAGGGAATTTGCCTCCCACAAACCACCTCTACAGGATATCTTAAAGGGACTGCTCTAGATGGAAGAATGCTTAAGGCTAAAAAGATGTCACCAGAGAAAATAAAATCATAGTAAAGAAGGCAGACCATCCAAACACTTAACTAAAGGCAAAAAGTAAAATCAACTACCCACAAAAATAGGCAAAGGAAATATAAAAGAGCACAGAATAAAATACCTAGTGCATAAAGAATGGAGGAGGAACAAGAAGAGAGAGAAAAAAAGAATCATCAGACTGTGTTTATAATAGCTTAACAAGAGAGTTAAGTTAAGATTGTTAGATAGTAAAGAAGCTACCATTGAACGTATGGTAAACACGAATCTAAAGCCAGCAATGGCAATAAGTACATATCTATCAATAATCACCCTAAATGTAAATGGACTGAATACACCAATCAAAAGACACAGAGTAACAGAATGGATAAAAAAGCAAGACCCACCTACATGCTATTTACAAGAGACTCACCTCAAACCCAAAGATATGCATAGACTAAAGGTGAAGATATGGAAAAAGATATTTCATGCAAACAACAAGGAGAAAAAAGCAGGTGTTGCAGTACTTGTATCAGACAAAATAGACTTCAAAACAAAGAAAGTAGCAAGAGATAAAGAGATTACATAATGGTAAAGGGGTCAATCCAACAAGAGGATATAACCATTATAAATATATATGCGCCCAACATAGGAGCGCTGACATGTGTGAAACAAATACTAACAGAATTAAAGTAGGAAATAGAAAGCAGTGCATTCATTTTAGTAGACTTCAACACACCACTCACTCTAAAGGACAGATCAACCAGACAGAAAATAAGTAAAGACATAGAGGCACTGAACAACGCACTAGAACAGATGGACCTAACAGACATCTACAGAACTCTACACCCAAAAGCAACAGGATACACATTCTTCTCCAGTGCACATGGAACATTTTCCAGAATGACCACATACTAGGCCACAAAAAGAACCTCACTAAATTCAAAAATATTGAAATTCTACCAACCAACTTCTCAGATCACCAAGGTATAAAACTAGAAATAAATTTTAGAAAGAAATCAAAAAGGCTCACAAATACATGGAGATTTAATAACATGCTCCTAAATAATCAATGGGTCAACGACCTAATTTAAACTGAGATCAAACAATATATGGAGACAAATGACAACAACAACACAAAGCCGCAACTTCTGTAAGACGCAGCAAAAGCAGTTCTAAGAGGAAAGTATATTGCAATCCAGGCCTATTTAAAGAAGGAAGAACAATCCCAAATGAATAGTCTAAAGACACAATTATGGAAATTGGAAAAAGAAGAACAAATGAGGCCCAAAGTCACCAGAAGGGACATAATAAAGATTAGAGAAGAAATAAATAAAACTGAGAAGAATAAAACAATAGAAAAAATCAATGAAACGAAGAGCTGGTTTTTTGAAAAAATAAACAAAATAGATAAACTCTTAGCCAGATTTATTAAGAGAAAAAGAGAATCTACACACATAAACAGAATCAGAAATGAGAAAGAAAAAAATCACATTGGACCCCACAAAAATACTAAGAATTATAAGAGAATACAATGAGAACCTATATGCTAACAAGCTGGGAAACCTAGAAGAAATGGACAACTTCTTAGAAAAATACAAACCTCCCAAGACTGACCAAGCAAGAAACAGAACACGTAAACAGACCAATTACCAGCAAAGAAATTGATTCAGTAATCAAAAAACTACCTAACAACCATACCCCAGGGCCACATGGATTCACCTCTGAATTTTACCAGACATATAGAGAAATAATAATACCCACTCTCCTTAAAGTTTTCCAAAAAATAGAAGAGGAGGGAATACTTCCAAACTCATTCTATGAAGCCAGCAGCACTCTAATAACAAAATCAGCCAAAGACCTCACCAAAAAAGAAAACTACAGACCAATATCCCTGATAAACACAGATACAAAAATACTCAACAAAATATTAGCAAACGGAATTCAAAAATACATCAAGAGGATCATACACCATGATCAAGTGAGATCCATCTCAGGGATGCAAGGATGGTACAACATTCGAAAATCCATCAATATCATCTACCACATCAACAAAAAGAAGAAAAAAAACCACATGATCATCTCCATAGATGCTGAAAAAGCATTTAACAAAATTCATCATCTATTCATGATAAAAACCCTCAACAAAATGGGTATAGAGGGCAAATACCTCAACATCATAAAGGCCATATATGACAAACCCACAGCTAACATCATACTTAACAGCGTGAAGTTAAAAGCTTTTCATCTAAGATCGGGAAGAAGACAGGGATGCCCACTCTCTCCACTGTTATTCAACATAGTACTGGAGGTCCTAGCCACGGCAATCAGACCAAACAAAGAAATACAAAGCATCCAGATTGGTAAAGGAGAAGTCAAATTGTCACTGGTGCAGATGACATGATACTATACATAAAAAACCCTAAAGACTCCACTCCAAAACTACTAGAACTAATATCTGAATTCAGCAATGTTGCAGGATATAAAATTAACACACAGAAATTGGTTGCTTTCCTATACACGAAAGATGAAGTAGCAGAAAGAGAAATCAGGAAAACAATTCCATTCACAATCGCATCAGAAAGAATAAAATACCTAGGAATAAATCTAACGAAGGAAGTGAAATACGTATACCCTGAAAACTATAAGATCCTCCTAAGAGAATTTAAAGAGAACACTAACAAATGGAATTTCATCCCATGCTCTTGGCTAGGAATAAACTGTCAAAATGGCTACACTACCTAAAGAAATCTACAGATTAAATGGAATCCCTATCAAAATACCAACAGCATTCTTCAATGAACTGGAACAAATGGGTCTAAAATTCATATGGAACCACAAAAGACTCCAAATAGCCAAAGCACTCCTGAGAAGGAAGAATAAAACAGAGGGAATTACGCTCCCAGAGTTCAAGCTCTACTATAAAGCTACAGTAATCAATACAATTTGGTACAAGAACAGACCCACAGACCAGTGGAACAGAATAGAAAATCCAAGCATTAACCCAAACATATACAGTCAATTAATATATGATAAAGGAGCCTTGGATGTACAAAGGGGAGATGACAGCCTCTTCAGCAGCTGGTGTTGGCATAACTGGACAGCTACATGTAAGAGAATGAAAGTGGACTATTGTCTAACCCCACACACAAAAGTAAACTCAAAATGGATCAAAGACCTGAATGTAAGTCATGAAACCATAAACCTCTTGGAAAAAAACATAGGCAAATATCTCTTGGACATAAATATGAGCGACTTCTTCTTGAACATATCTCCCCAGGCAAGGGAAACAAAAGCAAAAATGAACAAGTGGGACTATATCAAGCTGAAAAGCTTCTGTACAGCAAAGGACACCATCAGTAGAACAAAAAGACAGTATGGTAGAATATATTCATAAATAACATATCTGATAAGGGGTGGACATCCAAAATATATAAAAAACTCACGCACCTCAACAAACAAAAAGCAAATAATCCAATTAAGAAATGGGCAGAGGACATGAAAAGATACATCTCCAAAGAAGAAATTCAGATGGCCAACAGGCACATGAAAAGATGCTCCACATCACTAATCATCAGAGAAATGCACATTCAAACCACAATGGATATCACCTCACACCAGTGAGGATGGCCAACATCCAAAACACAAACAACAACAAATGCTGGCGAGGATGTGGAGAAAAGGGAACCCTCCTACACTGCTGGTGGGACTGCAAATTAGTTCAACCATTGTGGAAAGCAGTATGGAGGTTCCTCAAAAAACTCAAAATAGAAATACCATTTGACCCAGGAATTCCACTCCTAGGAATTTACCCTAAGAATGCAGCAGCCCAGTTTGAAAAAGACAGATGCACCCCTATGTTCATCGCAGCACTATTTACAATAGCCAAGAAATGGAAGCAACCTAAGTGTCCATCAGCAGATGAATGGATAAAGAAGATGTGGCGGACTTCCAGGAAGATGGCGGTGTGAGCAGGGCGGCAGAAATCTCCTCCCAACACTATATTTATCTACGAAAACACAGAAAATACATCTATTCCTAAAAGAGAGACGAGAATACACAGGAGAGCACACAGCGTGCAGCTACACCCGAGAGGACTCGGCACCGCAAGAGGCGGGTAAGATACGGAGCCACGACCCGGCTGGATCCAAGCACTCCCCCACCCCAGTGCACCGGCGGGAGGAGAGGATTCAGAGTCGGGAGGGAGTGGAAGTACACCCCGCGAAGTAGCTAGCCCCGGTGATCTGCGCGGGGAACGCTGACCCACATCACGCAGTGCGGCGGAGATTGGAGAGACAGAGCAGCAGGATCTGAGGAGGGAACGCACCAGGGTGCTTGAAGCCGGCTCCCGGGAGGAAAAAAAAAAAAAGCGCGCGCTTTCTTCAGCGGTCTTAAAGAGACTGGAGCCCAGCGGAGGAGCCGGATTGCCCCGGCACACTCAGCCCAGCAGGCTGGGAGTCCTGGGGAGTTTCAGACGCCTTAGCTGGCAACTGAGGAAGCGTAGCCATACTTAACACTTCTCACTGAGATCAACAGCCTCCCATTTGTTCCCACCCCTGCCAGAGCGATAAAAGGCCCTGCGTAGCGGTACAGTCACAGCTGTGGAATAGTGGGGCAACAGCGCCACCTAGAGCATTCCCACAGAATCTACGTCGGTGGGCATTTTTTTTTGTTTTTTTTGTTTTGTTTTGTTTTTGTTTTTTCTTTTCTTTCTTTTTTCGTTTTTTTTCTTTCTTTCTTTCTTTTTTTCTTTTTTTTCCCTTTTTTTTTCTTCTCTTTTTAAAGTCTTAAAGAGCCCAGCTGACATACGTGGCAACTATCAGTGACCAATTATATAGCCATGAAAAGACAGAGGAATATGGTTCAGACCAAAATCAACGAGACAACCCCAGAGAGGGAGTCTGAAGGGATGGAAATGCACAGCCTCACTGAAAAAGAATTCAGAATAAAAGTCATAACCATGCTGATGGACCTACAGAGAAATGTGCAATAGCTGAGGGAGGAAGTGAGGGAACTGAGGAAAGACAATACAGAAATTAGACAAGCGATTGACGGGCTTAACAGCCGAATGGATGAGATGCGAGAGACTGTTAATGGAATAGAAAACAGAGAACAGGAGTACAGAGCAGCTGAGGCAGAGAGAGATAAAAGGATTTCAAGGAATGAAAGAATATTAAGAGAACTGTGTGACCAATCCAAACGGAACAATATTCGCATTATAGGAGTACCAGAGGAAGAAGAGAGAGAAAAAGGGATAGAAAGTGTCTTTGAAGAAATAATTGCTGAAAACTTTCCCTCGCTGGGGAAGGAAGTAGTCTCGCAGTCCACCGAAGCTCATAGATCTCCCAACACAAGGGACCCAAGGAAGACAACACCAAGACACATAATAATTAAGATGGCAAAGATCAAAGATAAAGACAGGGTATTAAAGGCAGCTAGAGAGAGAAAAAAGATCACCTACAAAGGAAAACCCATCAGACTATCATCAGACTTCTCAACAGAAACCTTACAGGCCAGAAGAGAATGGCATGATATATTTAACGTTATGAAACAGAAGGGCCTCGAACCAAGAATATTGTATCCAGCACGATTATCATTTAAATATGATGGAGGGATTAAACAATTTCCAGACAAACGAAAGTTGAGAGAGTTTGCCTCTCATAAACCACCACTACAGGATATCTTAAATGGACTGCTCTAGATGGAAGCACACCTAAGGCTAAAAAGATGTCACCAGAGGAAAAAAAATCATAGCAAAGAAAGCAGACCATCCAAATACTAACTAAAGGCAAAGAATAAAACACCTATTATAGAAAGAATGGAGGAGGAGGAATAAGAAGGGAGAGAAAGAAAGAAACATCAGACTGTGTTTACAATAACTTAACAAGAAAGTTAAGTTAGATTATTAGATAGTAAAGAAGCAACCCTTGAACCCTTGGTAACCACGAATCTAAAGCCAGCAATGGCAATAAGTACATATCTATCAATAATCACCCTAAATGTAAATGGACTGAATGCACCAATCAAAAGACACAGAGTAACAGAATGGATAAAAAAGCAAGACCCATCTATATGCTGCCTACAAGAAACTCACCTCAAATCCAAAGATATACACAGACTAAAAGTGAAGGGATGGAAAAAGATATTTCATGCAAACAAGAAAGAGAAAAAAGCAGGTGTTGCAGTACTTGTATCAGACAAAATAGACTTCAAAACGAAGAAAGTAGCAAAAGATAAAGAAGGACATTACATAATGATAAAGGGGTCAGTCCAACAAGAAGATATAACCATTATAAATATATATGCACCCAACACAGGAGCGCCAGCATATGTGAGACAAATACTAACAGAATTAAAGGAGGAAATAGACAGCAATGCATTCATCTTAGGAGACTTCAACACACCACTCACTCCAGAGGACAGATCAACCAGACAGAAAATAAGTAAAGACACAGAGGCACTGAACAACACACTAGAACAGATGGACCTAACAGACATCTACAGAACTCTACACCCAAAAGCAACAGGATACACATTCTTCTCAAGTGCACATGGAACATTTTCCAGAATAGACCATATACTAGGCCACAAAAAGAACCTCAGTAATTTCAAAAATATTGAAATCCTACCAACCAACTTCTCAGATAACCAAGGTATAAAACTAGAAATAAATTTTAGAAAGAAATCAAAAAGGCTCACAAATACATGGAGACTTAACAACATTCTCCTAATTAATCAATAGGTTAACGACCAAATCAAAACAGAAATCAAAGAATATGTGGAGACTAATGACAAGAACAACACAAAGCCACAACTTCTGTGGGACGCATCAAAGGCAGTTCTAAGAGGAAAGTATATTGCAATCCAGGCCTATTTAAAGAAAGAAGAACATTCCCAAATGAATAGTCTAAAGACACAATTACTGAAATTGGAAAAAGAAGAACAAATGAGGCCCAAAGTCACCAGAAGGAGGGACATAATAAAGATTAGAGAAGAAATAAATAAAATTGAGAAGAATAAAACAATAGAAACAATCAATAAAACCAAGAGCTGGTTCTTTGAAAAAATAAACAAAATAGATAAACCCCTAGCCAGACTCATTAAGAGAAAAAGAGAATCTACACACATAAACACAATCACAAATGAGAAAGGAAAAATCACAACAGACCCCACAGAAATACAAAGCACCATAAGAGAATATTATGAGAATCTATATGCTAACAAGCTGGAAAACAAAGAAGAAATGGACAACTTCTTAGAAAAATACAACCTTCCCAAACTGACCAAACAAGAAACAGAAAAACTAAACAGACCAATCACCAGCGACGAAATCGAATTGGTAATCAAAAAACTACCCAAGAACAAAACCCCTGGGCCTGATGGATTCACCTCTGAATTCTACCAGATATATAGAGAAGAAATAACACCGATTCTCCTTAAAGTTTTCCAAAAAATAGAAGAGGAGGGAATACTTCCAAACTCATTCTATGAAGCCAGCATCACTCTAATACCAAAACCTGGCAAAGACCTCACCAAAAAAGAAAATTACAGACCAATATCCCTGATGAACGTAGATGCAAAAATACTCAACAAAATATTAGCAAACCGAATTCAAAAATACATCAAGAAGATCATACACCATGATCAAGTGGGATTCATCCCAGGGATGCAAGGATGGTACAACATTCGAAAATCTATCAACATCATCCACCACATCAACAAAAAGAAGAACAAAAACCACATGATCATCTCCATAGATGCTGAAAAAGCATTTGACAAAATTCAGCATCCATTCCTGATTAAAACTCTCAACAAAATGGGTATAGAGGGCAAGTACCTCAACATCATAAAGGCTGTATATGACAAACCCACAGCTAACATCATACTTAACGGCGAGACGCTGAAAGCTTTTCATCTAAGATCGGGAACAAGACAGGATGCCCACTCTCTCCACTGTTATTCAACATAGTACTGGAGGTCCTAGCCACAGCAATCAGACAAAACAAAGACATACAAGGCATCCAGATTGGTAAAGAAGAAGTCAAATTGTCACTATTTGCAGATGACATGATACTATACATAAAAAACCCTAAAGATTCCATTCCAAAACTATTAGAACTAATATCTGAATTCAGCAAAGTTGCAGGATACAAAATTAACACACAGAAATCTGTTGCTTTCCTATACACTAACGATGAACTAACAGAAAGAGAAATCAGAAAAACAATTCCATTCACAATTGCATCAAAAAGAATAAAATACCTAGGAATAAACCTAACGAAGGAAGTGAAAGACCTGTACTCTGAAAACTACAAGACACTCCTAAGAGAAATTAAAGAGGACACTAACAAATGGAAATGCATCCCATGCTCTTGGCTAGGAAGAATAAATATTGTCAAAATGGCTATACTACCTAAAGCAATCTACAGATTCAATGCAATCCCTACCAAACTACCAACAGCTTTCTTCAATGAACTGGAACAAATAATTCTAAAATTCATATGGAACCACAAAAGACCCCGAATAGCCAAAGCAATCCTGAGAAGGAGGAATAAAACAGGGGGAATTACACTCCCTGACTTCAAGCTCTACTACAAAGCCACAGTAATCAAGACAATTTGGTATTGGCACAAAAACAGACCCACAGACCAGTGGAACAGAATAGAAAATCCAAACATTAACCCAAACATATACAGTCAATTAATATTTGATAAAGGAGCCTTGGATATACAATGGGGAGATGACAGCCTCTTCAGCAGTTGGTGTTGGAAAAACTGGACAGCTACATGTAAGAGAATGAAACTGGACTACTGTCTAGCCCCATACACAAAGGTAAACTCAAGGTGGATCAAAGACTTGAATGTAAGTCATGAAACCATAAAACTCTTAGAAAAAAACATATGCAAAAATCTCTTGGACATAAACATGAGCAACTTCTTCATGAACATATCTCCCCGGGCACGAGCGACAAAAGCAAAAATGAACAAGTGGAACTATATCAAGCTGCAAAGCTTCTCTACAGCAATGGACACCATCAGTAGAACAAAAAGACATCCTAAAGTATGGGAGAATATATTCATAAAAACGTATCTGATAAAGGGTTGACATCCAAAATATATAAAGAACTCATGCACCTTAACAAACAGCAAGCAAATAATCCAATTAAGAAATGGGCAGAGGGGACATGAATAGACACTTCTCCAAAGAAGAAATTCAGATGGCCAACAGGCACATGAAAAGATGCTCCACATCGCTAATCATCAGAGAAATGCAGGTTAAAACCACAATGAGATATCACCTCCCACCAGTGAGGATGGCCAACATCCAAAACACAAACAACAACAAATGTTGGCGAGGATGTGGAGAAAAGGGAACCCTCCTACACTGCTGGTGGGAATGCAAATTAGTTCAACCATTGTGGAAAGCAGTATGGAGGTTCCTCAAAAAACTCAAAATAGAAATACCATTTGACCCAGGAATTCCACTCCTAGGAATTTACCCTAAGAATGCAGCAGCCCAATTTGAAAAGGACAGATGCACCCCTATGTTTATTGCAGCACTATTTACAATAGCCAAGAAATGGAAGCAACCTAAGTGTCCATCAGTAGATGAATGGATAAAGAAGATGTGGTACATATACACAATGGAATATTATTCAGCCATAAGAAGAAAACAAATCCTACCATTTGCAACAACATGGATGGAGCTAGAGGGTATTATGCTCAGTGAAATAAGCCAAGCCGAAAAAGACAAGTATCAAATGATTTCACTCATATGTGGAGTATAAGAACAAAGAAAAAAACTGAAGGAACAAAACAGCAGCAGACTCACAGAACCCAAGAACGGACTAATAGTTACCAAAGGGAAAGGGACTGGGGAAAATGGGCGGGAAGGGAGGGATAAGAGGGAAAAAGGGGCATTACGATTAGCAGATGTAATATTGGGGGGGCACGGGGAGGGCAGTACAACTCAGAGAAGACAAGTAGTGATTCTATAGCATCTCACTACGCTGATGGACAGTGACTGTAATGGGGTTGGTGGGGGGGACCTGATGAAGGGGTAGTTTAATAATCGTAATATTGCACATGTAATTGTAAATTAATGATAAAATAAATTATATTTTTAAAAAAAGCTAAAAGGAAAGAAGGCAATTGGATATTAGTAAAAAAAAAAAGATGTGGTACATATACAGAATGGAATATTATTCAGCCGTAAGATGAAAACAAATCCTACCATTTGCAACAACATGGATGGAGCTAGAGGATATTATGATCAGTGAAATAAGCCACAAGCTGAAAAAGACAAGTATCAAATGATTTCACTCATATGTGCTGCATAAGAGCAAAGAGAAAAACTGAAAGAAAAAAACAGCAGCAGACTCACAGAACCCAAGAAGGGACTAACAGTTACCAAAGGGACAGCGACTGGGGAGGATGGGTGGGAAGGGAGAGGCAAGGGGGAAAAACGGGCATTACGATTAGCAGACCTAATGTTGGGGGGTCACGGGGAGGGCTGTACAACTCAGAGAAGACAAGTAGTGATTCTATAGCATCTCACTACGCTGATGGACAGTGACTGTAATGGGGTTGGGGGGGGACCTGATGAAGTGGAGAGTTTAGTAACCATAATGTTGCACATGTAACTAGATTAATGAGACCAAAGTAAAAAAAAAATTAACTCTAAAAAAATATATATATGTAAAATAAATATACGTTGCAAAGACTTTTCCGTCTCTTAGTTTGATTTTCAGTTTTATTATGGTAAATGACATGCAGAAATTTAGAGATTTTATATGTATTCAGGAGAATTCTGTAATTGCTTTTAGTGCTGCATTTTCTCTCTAAAAAGCAATGTTTACTCTTGGACTTTCATAATAAACTTCTTTCACATTTTACAATACAGTGTGTTGGTTAATAGCACTGTTATACTATGCTAAAATTGAAGTCATTTTGGTATCTTACTCCTTAGGATCCAAGCAATCCTATGTATTAAAAAGTTCTTATAAAAGTTTTCTCTCACAATAGGGGAAATATTTCTGTCAATTAAGCTCTGAAAAAGTTTCCAAACTACGTATGCCCACAGACCAGAAGACCAGCTATGAATTCAAATTATACTTAAAACCCTCCAAAATAACAGAAAGAACTGAAGAAAGCAAAGGTCTACCTTCAGCTGTCCAAAGAGCTACGGTCATTTCATAGTAATAGTGGTTATTTTGGCCTTCCCTTCTTAGAGGAAAAATGACATCAGAAAAGGTTAACTACTGTCAAAGACTAGAAGCTTTCATGTACTCCCAAAAAGGCTCATTTCTCTTTTCACAGGTCAATTAGTGATACAAGGCAATATCCCTAGAGTTAGTCATCCCTCATACAGGTAAATCACCCTCAAGGGGTGGCATCCTAATACTTAAATGCTATTCTTTTTTTTTTTAAGCAACAAAACTTTTAAATAGGTAAAACTAAAATTACCAAGAAAACTATACTGGATTTTTAAAAGTGATAATGGTTTTATTTTATTTAAAAGAGAAAGAAAATTGACCATATTTTGATGTAAAAATCTTATTTAATGAGTAATCCTCATTTGAAATGTAAATTATTTAAACAAAAAGAATATTCACTGATAATATAACTTACAAGCACCACCGATTTCTTTGTCTCCTGCATTTTTTGCTAGGCTCATGGCGTATTCACATACTTCAGCTGCTTCTCTCTGTGCAAGCTGCCGGAGACATGCCACAGCTGCTCGTCGAAGTAACAAATGGGAACTACATAAGTGAACCTGTAAACCATAAAAATTTTAGAGAATTTTTAGAAAGAGCTGTAATCTCACTTGCCTAATGAATGTACATTAACACCTGACTTGTGAAGAGGCTCTTCATTTAACCACCTCATTTGTTAAATATATAGCCAAATAGTGGTCTTTTGGAAAAATAATATTACTAACAAGATATGTAAAGAATATTGTATGAGCCAAAAGAACTGTCCTAAGAACAGAACACTAAAGATCATACAATATACTACACATAGCATAATACGGCCATTTCTTATGGTAATGACTGAGTATAAATGAACATGAAGTTTGTAAAAATCTGAAATGACTTCACTAATTTGGATGAACCTATATATAAATTATTTTTTAGAGTGATCTTCTGATACTCTGAACAAGATCTGCTAGTGGAGACAGCAAGGGGCTTTTCTCTATGCATACACTCTGATCCAGCAAGACAACCACTTGAATGGCCCTTGTTGCAGAATGCAATCCAGTGCCTACTATTAGTTGACTGTTGTCTTTGTGGATGTTCTTTGTACACATTTCCTGTGCATCTGGTTCTGCCCTGTGGCACACTCAAACTCCTTTATGGGCAAGGATTGATTAACCCTGGTCTGCGGAGAAGCAGGAAATAATCTTGCCCAGTAAAGCTAAATATGCCATGTTAGATGTAGTATCTAATATTTTTGCCCTTTGGGTCCTTTGCTTTATCCTACCAGCCCCCTTCTGTCTTACCTGCCTCCTATATCCAAATGAGATTTCATAATCCATCATTTCAGCACCGGTTTGTTAACACCCTAATCTCCCTCATCCTGCTGTCATTTAATTAAATATGCTTGGTCAGAGTCCACCTATGAGTGTAGCAAAGTATCTGGCTGCTCAGTGCCTACACACAACAGTGCTGGAGAAAAATCTTCCAAGTAGGTGGACTGGTACCAACACGAATCACATGATGATGCCAAGAGGGTCACTACCCTCTAGTGAACACTCAGTACTACCACAGAATCTTACACTTCTCCAGTTAGTTCAATCTCCCATGTCCTATTCTCCTCAAACTTCTGACCCTCTTCTTCGCTTCCTCATCATGGAACTTGATCTTCCCTTTTACTTGATCAAGAAAGTAAAAGTCATTAGATAATAACTCCCTGAACTTCTAGCCACCAAATCCATAAACCAACCTGTAGCTACACTCATCCTGTCCTCCTTCCTTCATGTTGCACTTGAAGAGGTATCTTCCTACTTGTGCCCTGGAAACTCTATCCCATTAGACACCTTGGACGATTAATTATTCCCTCTTGGCCTTACACTTTAAGCCCTTTTCACTACTGAAGGTGAAAAAAGAGTCTCTCACCCCCTTGACCTACCGTCCTCTATCTTCTTATATTCCATCTTTAACCAAATGTATTTGGACTTCCATTTGTACTCTCTACCAGATGAACTCTTGCTAAAGGCATCAGGTCACAGATATCAAAGGACACATTATAGCTCTCACCTCACTTGATCTCTTGGTAATATGTGATACAGCTCACTACTCCTCTCCCTTAAAAAAGTGCCATCTACTCAAAAAAATCATGCTCTTCCCCAAACTAACTCCACTTGGCTTCTATGAATCCCACAAACTCTTATTTTTCCTTTATTCTCTCTGACTGCTTCTTCATGTTTTTGCTGACTCTTTCTTTTCTAAAATTTTATATGCTAGGTTCGTCACTTAGCAAAATATCCCTGGTGATTTCATGTCCTCCTATGTCTTTATTTCCCATCTAAATGCTTATGCCTCCCAAATTTACCTCTCCAATCAGACTTCTCTTTTCTGAGCTTCAGGCCAGAATTATCCAGCTGTCTTACAGTGAATTCATGAATGATATTCACTCTTCCTAACCTTCTCCTATTCCAATGTTGCTAATCTCAGGAAATTTCATTACTATGCTCAAGTCAGAAACCTGGAGTTCATATTCTTCTCCTTTTCTCCTACAGCCAATTAATCAACAGATCCTATTGATCCTTCCTCCTAAATATCATTCAAATCCATCTAATTTTCCCGATTTCCTTTGCTGTCAACTTAGAGCAATTCATTCTCATCTCCCTCTTAGGCTACCAAATTCTTACCCTGTAGAGTCCATTCTCCACTGTCAGCAAGAATGAAAAGTAAAAAGTACAAATCTGATCATCTTACTCCTGCATAGAACACCTTCTAATGGTTTCTCATGGCTTGTAAAATGAAATCCAAAGTTTTACTACATCTAGAAAGTCTGTATGATCTGCCACCTGGCTAACTGTCCAACCTCATCTTGTGCCCATGCCTCCACCTTCAGCCTTAATCACACTGACTAAACAGTTCCTTAAATGTGTAATACTCCTTCTCATCTTGGGACCTTTCCACATATTTCTCCCTCTGCCTAAAAAAAGTGCCATCTACTCAAAAATCATGCTCTTCCCCAAACTAACTCCTATTTACTCCTATTTTTCCTGCACTCATACCTTAAATATCATTTTTTCCAGGAAATCTGTTCTGAATGCCTGGATTCTGAGAGTGCTCCCCACCCCCCCACCAATAAATCTTCTCCTGTAACCTTTTCTAGCACTTATCTTGTGTAATAATTATTATTGACCATGCTCCCTTGTAAACTATAAACTTCATCATGGCAGAACCTTCATCTTGTCTCAACCACAGATGTTTCCCCAGGACTCTGCACGGTGCATGACATATATACAGCACACTCTCAATAAGTATTGAGTGAATAAATTAATGACAGTGATGACAGCAACAGATCCTCAGAAGTTGTTGATCACATTTTAGGAGATAAAATTCTAAGTGGGAAAGACTAAAAATATGATGTATTCTTGGTTAAAAAATAGCTCACCAAAACATTTCTTAAAAAGGGAAAAAGAAAACCAGTGAATAAAATTAACACTCATAAAACAACTATTGAAGCTGAATCTCTAGAATTCATAGTCTAGGAAACTTAGACATTTTTTGTTTTGGTCTAGTTTGCTCTTTTGGGAAAGAAATTTGGGGCTTCCTAAATAAAGCAATGAATAAAACAGCTTTATACTTACACAGAGGCTAGGAACAAGACTAGACAGATTGACATGCCGTGGTGCAAACATGTGAAGCTGCTGAAGACAAGATATGGCAGCTGCTTGAACAAGAGAGTCTGAATGGTCCTGGGTTATTGCACAACCCACCAAACAAGAAGAACGAATTGTAGAAATTGTTGCTCCATTCCCTAATAGCAAATAGAAAAAAAATGTAAAATATAACTATTTTATTTATCACCAGAAATATTCCTAGAAAACAATTACCTTCTAAACCTCTTCTGATTATGGTTCAAACTGTCTTGAAGACAAAAGTCTGCAAAGTAGACCTTAGAAATGATTTTAGAATATGACTGTATATGGATGACAATATATCTCTCTTAGAGTCAGTAGGTTTATATTTACTCCATGGTAAACTTTATTGTCTTTTACACCCATCATTGTTTAATCTGAAAGCACCAGAAGATTCCTTATTCTTTGGTTCTTTATTCAACCAACATTATCACTCCTATTATATAATAATTTCAAAACCTACTTTCCTAATAATATTAATGGCAACTTTTACAGACATAGAGAAATTGTAGTATTATGTATTGTCTATATAAATATGTCTTAACTGTGAAATATAAATGATTTCAAATTTTTAACCAATGCAAAATAAAATAATTGTATATACATATAAAGACCAAACAAGGAAATCAGAGTCATGTAAGAGTCACATTCTAGTCTGAAATACGTAATGGCCTCATCTGCATCACATCAGAAAGCACTTGGTAAACACCTATGCTTAATCAAAGGCACATGTTTATTCTCTTCACGTCCTTGTGATATTCACTGGAAGAAAGAACTATCAACTTTCTCAAAGAGTGCACTGAGTCCAAGAAAGAGACGTGTCTAAATCACATACTTTTCAATTTCTAACATCCTTAAGATTTTTTTTTCACTTCTCCCTTTTTTAAAATATCTGTCTGAATGGAGGCAATATAGTATAGTGGTTATGAATGCATGCAAAGGAAACTGACCTGGCCTTTTCCACTGACTCCAACCACTCACTGGCTATATACATAAAACCTTGGAAAAGTTTTTAACCTTTCCTAGCCTCACAGTTTCATCTGTACAATGGACAGATACACTTACCTCAGGATTGCTGTCAGAATTAAATGAGGAAAGGTATATAAAAAGCTTGACCCACTGAAAGCATTTAATAAATGGTAAGGGGAAAAAGGGAAATCTCTGAAAATGGCTTATACACTCAGGATAAATTCACAGTAATTCTCTAACATGAGTGTTTAATTCAATGATCGGTAGAATTATTTCTGTGGAATTGCAAGGTAAGAATATGGGCCTTAGGATCATAAACCTGCCACTCATTAGTTAAATAACTCTAGGCAAGTTACTTATCTTCTCTGAGCTTGCTTCCTCATAGAAAAATTACATAATATTATCCCCATTATGGCAGTGAGTTTTCAAACTGTTTTTGATCCTTAGAGTTCAAAAAACAGTGAAGCAAAACTCCATGAAGACAAGTGGATAGCAGCCTAGGGCAGAGGAACTCCCCTTTCATCTCTGTCTTCATGGGGATCCAAATAAAATATCATTTATAAATCTTCCTCTGCTCAAAATTTCAAAAAACAGGTAGGCATAGATAGGTTTGTTGTAGGGATTAAATAAAATAGCACCTGTGAAAATCAAAGTTGTGGGCCTTTCAGTACAGCATTCACAGGTATTCAGTACATAGTAATTTTTATTATTACAAGTGTTCTTTAAGCAACATAATGGTGACATTCAGGAAACTGAAAGAATATTTCTCTGTCTAGTTCCTTTAAGATGAATCTACTTACCTTGTAGTTCAGGGCCAACAGTAGTTATTATGGCCCCCAAGCATCTACCCAAACATTGATGAACTTCTGTATGTGAAGGTGGAACTGTCAGCAGCAAGGTAAGAACTAGAGATAATGTTGGTTCCACATACCCACGATACATTGGGCCACTAGAATCCACTATCAAAGCAAGCGAATGAAGAGACCATGTCTGGAACAAAATTATAATCAGGTTGTAAGGAATAATTAGAGTATACTAAATGGAGTTTTGAACTTAAATTTTAATAAATACTAACATCTTACCTTTTAATCAATGATCTAGAAATACTTTAAAACATATTCCTTAAGAAATAAAAGGAGGCATAAACTACCAATAGCCAATAACCAAAGCAACTGATGTACAAATGCTGTTTTTAGTTTCTTTGCAGCATGGTTTGAGTGTCAGAAAGAAATTTTTGATGATTAACTCATTTTCTTCCATAGATGCGTATAGTTCACACTTCCAAAAGTCAATGACTTACATAAAATAAGCATATGATTAGTGGCTGCTTATGGACATCAAATACATCTTTATTGCCTATATTATTGCAGTTTTGTTAAAGAAACTAGCCTGAAATAAAACAACCACCATGACAATGTTCTGTACTCAAATATATGTTTAGAGCAATGACATTAACACAACAGCTCTTCAAGTGTATCAAACCATATCAGGCCCCTATTTGTGTTTACTAAGCACAAAGTAATCTTCCTGCTAAAGGTATTTGCAAACCTAACTCCAGGACCTGAGAAAACAAAAAGTCCTTTATATTGCCCACATCCAGTTGTAGAAGAATTTTATCTTTTATTTCTGTTGTTGGCAGCTCTAAAAGAGAGCTGTGCTGCTGGGCTGAGGACAGATCTCAACAGAGAGGCTTCCCAACTTGCTGACACAGGAGAAAAAAATCCCATACCTTAACTTCTATTACCTGTCAAACTACCCAGTCCTAGAGAACCCAGAAACCTAACTTAGACATATATGTACGGAAGTAACATCTACAGACAATAAAAGCTTGCAAAAAATTATAAGGATATGGCAGCTTGGGGGAGAAAGACCAGAGCACACGTTCTGAAGAAAAAAATGGAAGAAACTAAAAAGCACTTTAATAAAACTAAAATAAATAAAGACTTTTAAGGGAATATAATTAAAGCACAAAGGATATTCTAGTAATGTTAAAAAGAAACACCGGGGTTTATATTAAATATACAGTAGAAAACTGGAAAGAAAAATAATTATTGTTAAAAACCAAAATTGTTATCTAGAAGATCAAATGGAAATTATCCAGAGTGAAAATACCCAAAAATAAAAATAAGGAGGAAAAAGATAAGAGAACTAGCATATAAATAATAGGAGTTCTATAAAGAGAAAAGTAAAAGATAAACTTATACAGAACCTGATAAAATTCCTAAATTTCAAAGAGAAAAATTCTTACACTGCCAAACCAAAAATGTAAGGTTAGAGACATAGATACATATTTCAGGTAAGTTTCTCAGCAAAAGCAATGAAAAGATGGGGAATAAAGATAAGTACCCATTAATTAAGAAGTTTATTACATAAACCACTGTCTTTCAGAAGTGTCAAATATGTGCACAGTATAAAAGAAGAAAATGATTTAATTGTTAAAGTTTTATTTCTAGATACTCAAAGCTACACTGCAGAAAAATTTTAAACACAGTATTTGTACATCAGTTGCTTTGACTATTGGCTTATATATTACCTTTTATTTCCTAAAGAATATTATTTGAAAGTTTTTATAGATAACTGATTACAATTTGACATATTCATATTTACTGAAATTTAACTTAAAAAAAGCTACCATTAGCCTGTTATGTGCAACATCAGAACACAGAAAATACTGAAACTTTTATGAAAAATGAAAGAAAAGGACTGTGTGCCAAGAATAGTATGCCCAACTAAAGTATCATTCAAATGTGAAGGCAAAAGAAAACCATTTTTAGATAGGCAAGGATTCAAAAAGCATACCACCCAACCACCTTTCCTAAGTTAATTATTGGAGGAAGTTTTCCTATCAAGTAAAAATAAAATAAGAAAGACCTTGAGAGAGATATTGAGGACTCAAAGAAGAAAACATTACTGAAAACTAAATCTCTAGCAATTACAGTTAAATTAATGTCAGCAATAATGCCAAAGCAAAGTACAACTTTTGAGTTAGGATTCTTAAAACAGAAGACACATTAGGGAAAACTTAATGCTACTATACTATTCTTGTGCAGATATAAACTGAAATAGCAGCACTGAGGGAATGTAGTTGACCCAAATTATACTAAAATGTCCTGTCATATAAAAAGAATCATGTAGAGTGTTAACCTAGAGGAGTTTGGTTTTAAGAAATTACAACAAGAGAGGGCTCAGAAAACATGATGACAATAGAAAACTAGCGCTTTCTCTTTGACATAAAAGAACAAAACAGCAACCTTTTAGGTAAAAAAAAATTATAACCAGTTCCTTTCTTCCAGTGAAGGGTGGAAACAGAACTTTAAAAAGCAGCATACCACCTATTAAGAGACAAGGTTACTTGATTTTTGTTTCTAACCTCTTTGGGAATTCTGTGCTCTAAACAGGTGGAAACCTTTACCAAGAACTCAAAGCCAAATTAAGTCTGTAGACGAGAAGCCTCCGGTGGATTTAGTGCCTTTTATCTAAATGTGAAGGAACATTTATTAATAAACTAATGGTAGGCCATAAAGGAAATTAAATTTGTCACTTCTCCCAATTTGTGAATCCTAACATGAAGTTGGCAAGTTGCATTCTGTTGGATTCAGATACTCTTAATATTTTTGGGTGCATCAATTTAAGGGTGGCAAATCAAGAGTGCAGGATGTTTTCACACACAGGCAAGCCTCTCATTGCAGTTACATGTATTTGTGTGTGACATGTTCGAGGAGAAACAAATAAAAAACTCAAGGATTACACTTGAAGATTCAAAGACCCTAGACCTCAGCTGGGGTCTTAAAGGGAGAGAGAGAGAGAAGGATGGTTATTAAAAGAAACTTAATCTAAAAAATGTAAGGAAATGCAAAAAAGAGTAAACAAGTACAAAGGATGATAAAAAAAGGAAACTGTTTCAAGGCATATATGTGAAAGGATTAAATTCCTAGATTAAGTTAAAATACAAAATCCTGTCATACATTACAAATAAGACTCATAAAACAAAATGACAGAGAAAAACCCTAATATATTTTTCACAACTTACTGCTGTTAGAACCATTACTATTTTATACAGCAAATAATATTTGTAAAAATTTGTAAAAATATATTAAAAATTTTATAATAAAAAAATCAATTCGTATACCTGAACTTCAGAGGATGTTCCATCTTGTGCTAGAGCCAATAAAATGCTGACACTGGTCTTTAGGTGTTGTCCTGAGCCGATACCACCAACGTAACGATGCAAACAACCCAGAGCCAATGAATGCCCAGTTCTAGATACAACATCGCGGGCTGATTTCAACCTGAAAAAAGAGCTATCCTTCAGGGATTGGTTCCTCTATTTCCCTAGGGCAATAAGAAGCTTATGCATCACACAGTAAAGGGGATATATAATTCTGGAAATCAGAAAAGACTACAATCAGGATTACTTCTTTCAACACTCCTACCAAGAGTTAGAGATACAATTTTAAATGCCTGGTTAAAGTCATACATTTCACTGATTAAAGCCTACTTTAATTTTAGGGAAAATTTGAAAAAACTGTAACTTCTCAGTTTTTAAGATTTATTATTCCTTGAAAGGCCAAGAGCCATTTGAAACATTTTTATTATTGGTATTTTAAATATAACATTTATATTGGTTTTGAAATACAAAAATATAGGGTGTTTGTATAGACAGGCTTACAGAAAATGTTTTTAACTTTCACTTAAGAAATTCCTTATAATTATGATTTGAAACTTTTAAAAATGTGTCAGTCTTTTTTCTTTGTGAAATATATCTTTAATGAGTTAAAAAATATAAAAAGGAGATATAAAAATAAGCTTTACTGAGATGTATTTATATACAATAAATACACCAATTTTAAGTGTACATTAAAGTGTACAATTTAATGAGTTCTGGTAATTGTATATAGCATGTAAACACTATATAATCATAATACAGAACAGAGGTATCCTAGGAATATAAAGTAAGCCACATATGTAATTTTAAATACTCTAGTCATATTACAGAAATGAAAAAGGAAACAGGTGAAGCTACTTTAAATAAATTTTATTTAATGCAATATATCCAAAATATTAAAATATCAAGATGTAATCAATATAACAAGTTTTTAATGAGATATTTTATCTTCTTCTTTTGAACCAGGTTTTCTAAATCTGATATGTATTATAAACACTTACTGCATGTCTTGATTTGGACAGGACACAATTAAATTGCCCAATAGCCACAAGTGGCTAGACAGAAGCAGATAGAAGCACAGATAGAAGATGCTTTCATCATCACAAGAAGTACCCTCATGTCCCTTTGCAGCCATCTACCTCCTCCCAAAACCCTGTCAGCTATTTATCTGTCTTCTATCACTACTATTTTACATTTTATAGTTTCAAATAAGTGAAATCAGACAGTAAATACTATTTTATGTCTGGATTCTTTCACTTAGCATAATGCTTTTGAGAGTCATCCAATTTATTGTATAAGTAGTTTGTTCTTTTTATACAGCTAACTAGTATTCCTTTTATGACTGTAACACAATTTCCTTCTCCATTTACCAGTTGATAGACATGCGGATTCTTCTCAGGTTGGGGTTCTCATGAATTAGGTTGTTATAAAGTTAAGTACAAGTGTCTGTGCATAAATGTTTTCAATTCTCCATAAAAACCTAGGAGTGGAATTGCTAAGTCATAAGGTAAGTATGTATTTAAGTTTATAAGAAACAACCAAACTATTTTCCAAAGTAGCTATGCCATTTTGCATTTCCACCAGTAATCTATGAGCATTCCAGAGACTCCACATGCTTGCCAACACTTGATATTTCCAGTCTTTTCTACTGTAGCTACTCTAATGGGCATGTAGTGTACTGCAGTTTTAATTTACATTTCCCTGTTGAATAATGATGTGGTGCATCTTCCCATATGCTCTTTTGCCATTATCATACCTTCTTTGGTAAACTGCCTATTCAAATATTTCTTCTAATTTGAGAATGGTATTCTCATTTTAACATTATCATACAAAAGGCAAAAAATTTTAATATTGATAAAGTATAACTTACTAATTTTAAATATTTTATGGTTCATGCTTTTTGCATTCGAAGAAATCTTTGCATAATCCAAGATCACAAAGTTTTGTGCTTTCTTTTACAAGTTTTATAGTTAATTCATATTTGGATTTGTTTTTGATATTAATTTTTCTATGTGGTATGAGTAAAGTACCAGGATTTTTGTTTTTTGTTCCATAAACATATCCAACTTTTCCAGGACCATCTGTTGAAAAGACAAATGTTTTTTTTGTTTCCTCAGTGCCAGATATATACATAAACTGGATTTTTAATTTTGTTCCATTGATCTACACGTCTTTTCCTTATGTTAGTACCACCGTCCTGATTACAGTAGCATTATAAAAAGTCTAAAATCAGGTAGTAAAAGTTCTCCAATTATTTTCTTCTTCAGTTGTTGTGGCTATTCCAGATCCCATACATTTCTATGTAAACTATTAAATCAACTTGTCAATTTCTGTAAAAATTGGATGCTTGAATTTTGACTGTACTTGTGTTAAATACACAGATCAGACTGGAAAGAACTAGTATCTTTAAAAATATTGAGTCTTCTGTTTCATGAACACAGTATATTTCTCCATTTATATAGGTATTCATTAATTTCAGTAATGCTTTGTAGTTTTCGATGTACAGCTGTTACACATATTTTTCAAATTGTTCCCTTAGTATTTTGTTTTTTATGCTTTGTAAATGACATTTGAATTTTTTTCAATTTCCAATTCTTCAGTGATAGGATACAGAAATATAATTGATTACTGGATACCTTAAAAACATACTAAACTCACTTACTAGTTTTAATAGCTATTTTTTAGGCTCCTTAGGATTTTTTTCATACATTCAAATTTCACTTAAAAGAAAATTTTACTTCTTCCTTTGCAATCTGTATCCGTCTGATTTCTTTTACTTGCTTTATTACACATCCACTGTAATACTGCCTAGGACATCCAGTACTGTTATGTAGAGGTGGTGAGAGAAAACACCCATGCCTTATTTCTGATTTTAGGGGGAAAGCATTCGCTCTTGATTATTAAGTATGATATTTGTTGTAGCTTTTTGTAGCTAGGCTATCAGATTCAGGATGTTCTCTTCTCAAATCCCTAGCTTGCTCAGCATTTTTATCATGAATGCATACTGAATAATGTCAAAATGCTTCTGCTGCATCAAGGCAATATGATTATATGAAATCTCTTTTTTAGTCTGTTAATATGGTCTTTGTTCCTTTTTCCCTCTTTCTGTCTTTTTTTTGGATTAAGTATTTTGTATGATTCCATTTTACTCCACTATTGGCTTTACTCCATTATTGGCTTTACTCCATTATTGGCCATATCTTTTTGTTTTGTTTTTTAGTGAGTTCTCCGAAGTTTATAATATCCATTTTTAACACATTATGATCTACCTTCAATAAATGTTATATCCTTTTATGCATTTTATAAATAGAGTATACTACTATTTCCTCTCTCCCATTCTCTGTGCTATTGTCATTCATTTTACTCCTATATATATCGACATATATTATTTTTGCATCAAAGAAGTCAATTATCTTTTCAAGATATTTAAAAAGAATAAAAATAATGAGTCATTTAAAAGTAGACTTATAAAGAAGTCTTTATATTTATCCACATACTCTATTTGGCACTCTTCATTCCTATGTCCAAATTTCCATCATTTTTTACAGAAAGAATTTTTTAACATTTCTTACAGTATGCCTGAAGGCAAAGAATTTTCTCAATTTTTTTTGTAGTCTGAAAAAGTCTTTGTTGAATCTTCATTCTTAAAAAGTATTTTGGCTGGGTAAAGAATTCTAAATTGACAATTATTTTCTTCCAGTACTTTAAAGTCGACACTCTATTGTATTTTGCTTGCATAGTTTATCATTAGAAGCCTGCTTTTGTTATCTTTGTTTCTCTGCATGCTGTGTTTTTCCCCCTACTCACAGCTTTTATGATGCTCTATCACTTGTTTTAAGGAATTTGATTATGATGACCTTTAGTTTTATCTTTCTTCCACTTGGAGTTTGTTGAGGTTATTGGATCTATGGGTTTATAATAGTTATCAAAATTAGAAAAATTTTGGCGATTATTTTTTCAAGTAATTTTTCTGACCTACCCTTACTTCTAAGATTTAAATTATACGTAAGTTAGACATCTTGATGTTGTCCCAGAAGTCTTAGACTTTTTTTTCTCTCTGTGTTTCATCTGGGATAGTTTCTATTATTAACTATATCTTCAACATCACAATGTTTTTCTACTGCATTGTCTAATCATCTGTTAATTTCATCCAATGTATTTTTTCATTTCAGAGTATCTAACTAGGTTTCCTTTGGGATGATTTAAGAATTTCATTTCTTTTCTCATAATGCTCAGTTTTTCTTGTACTTCCTTAAAAATATGGAGCATATTTAAATAGTTCTTTTAATTTTCTTAGTTTCTGACTCCATTTTCTCTTCCACATCTAGGCCTGTTTCCACAGTGACTAATGTTTCTTCTAGTACTTATTTTCCTGCTTCCTTACATGTCTGGAAGTTTTTCTTGGGTACTGGATACTAAGAATTTTACAATATTTGGTACTGCATTACTTATAGATACTAATTGGATTTTGTTCTTTAGATACTGTGGGTCTTTGTTCTGGGATGCATTTAGGCTACTTGGAATCAGTTTGATCCTTTCAAGACTTGCTTTCAAACTTTTTTTTTTATGTGGGTTGATATTGCCCCACTACTAAAGCAATATTCTTCTGAACCTTAGGAGGACTTTCCAGTCTGGATGGTAGGAACATGAACTATTCTCAGCTCTTTGTAAGCTACGGGGATTGTTTCACTTAATTTTTTCTGGTGTTTTTTTCCCTGGTCTTGGGCAGTTTCTTTGTATTCAGGCACATATCGGTATTTGGCCAAAGACTTCAGATGACTCTTCTGGTTATAGTTATCTTTCTGTGCAGCTCTGTCCCCTCTCATATTCTTGCTACACTGTCTTCCCCAAACTCCAAATTCTCTCTCCTTAACTCAATTAGGTTTGGATTTCCTGCCCTTGCACTTCAGCCTGAAAACTCTGTCCAGGCAGAAATCTGAAGCAATTACAATGTTCCCCTTATTTGTTTCCCATTTCTGAGGCATCACTGCTTTATGCTGGCTGTTGTCTAACATCTGAAAACAATTATTTCATTTATTTTTTCTGGTTTTCTTGATGTTTTAAACATAATCTAGCCTGTTACTCCACCATGACTGGCAGTGAAAGTCCTGTATTTTTTCAGTGTTTACTTGAAAGAATAGATTTCATTATTTTATTCACATTTAAGTAGCAATGCAGAGAGCTTAAAATGGAGCTAAACTGTAAACTTCATTTTGGACAATACAAAGGACCACATAAAAGAACATACATAATAATACTTTATAAACCATAAAATACTATGACTCATAATCATGCAACAACATAGTCAGTTACTATTACAAAACAGGATAAAATACCACTAAGAACAAAGCACCAAAAATAAAAAGAAGCATAGAAAGCAAGTTTGGTTGAATTTTCATAGGTGTATTATAACTCTCAATAAGCCATCCATGACCAACCTTCTTTGAAACTCATAAAAGTAAAATAAAGAAATGAGAAGCCATCAAGACTGTGGTTGGTCAGTTGCTTGTGGTAAAGAAAGAAAAATTCGAAGTACTATCACAAACAGTTGTTAAGAAATGTAGTAATGAATGAAGTGAACTAAGTCTATCTTTAGCAGTATTTCACACATACTATATCATTGGATAAGCAATGCCTCTATGCCTCAGTTTCTCCATCCATACAATGGACATTTCCATTAATCTTATATAGCAGTAATTTTGAGGAAGAAAGAAGTTAAGAATGAATGTAATCTGTGAATTCTAAAGCATTATACAGATTAGAAAGCTCCCTCATGTTATTACTTTACAAAAGGTAACATTTCAGTGAGCTAAAAAATTAGGAAAATTTTCTCAGTGATAATCATCTATTCAGTTAAGTAACCTACAATATAAGAATATACATTTCACAGCTGTTTCAAAGTGATTTTCAATTTGAATGAGAAAAAAATGCAACCCATAATGACTTTTATTTTTTTCTGAACTGGGTCCGAAGTAATTGAAACTACTCCCTATTAACCAAAAATGATTTATAGGAATGATTACTGTCTTACTTCTAAGGCAGTATAATTTTTACTATGCAAATATAGTTGACAGATATGAATGTGTAAGTACTTTTGGCTTTTCATACTCAGGTATTACATCAGAAAGAGCTAATGTAGATGAAAACAATGATATGAAGTTGCAGGATGTTGAAGCTTTTTCAAAATAAAACCAGATTCTGTCAAACCAAAGATACCATTGATTTTTTTTTCTGTTGAAAAAAATTTTTTTTGCTATTATTACTGTACAATTACATGAGCAACATTATGGTTACTAGACTCCCCTATTATCAAGTCCCCACCACATACACCATTACACTCACTGTCCATCAGCATAGTGAGATGCTATAGAATCACTACTTGTCTTCTCTGTGCTATACAGCCTTCCCTGTATCCCCACTGCTACATTATGTGTGCTAATCATAATACCCCATTTTACCCCTTATCACTCCCTTCCCACCCATCTTCCCCAATCCCTACCCCTTTGGTAACTGTTAGTCCATTCTTGGGTTCAGTGAGTCTGCTACACTTTTGTTCCTTCAGTTTTTTCTTTGTTCTTATACTCCACATATGATTGAAATAATTTGATACTTGTCTTTCTCTACCTGGCTTATTTCACTGAGTATAATACATTCTAGCTCCATCCATGTTGTTGCAAATGGTAGGCTTTGTTTTCTTCTTATGGCTGAATAATATTCCATTGTGTATATGTACCACATCTTCTTTATCCATTCATCTACTGATTAACGCCTAGGTTGCTTCCATTTCTTGGCTACCTTAAATAGTGCTGCAATAAACATAGGGGAGCATATGCCTTTTCCAAACTGGGCTGCTGTATTCTTAGGGTCAAATTCCTGGATGGAATTCCTGGGTCAAATGGTATTTCTATTTTGAGTTTTTTGAGGAACCTCCATACTGCTTTCCACAGTGGTTGAACTAATTTGCATTCCCAGCAGCAGTGTAGTAGGGTTCCCCTTTCTCCACATCCTCACCAACATTTGTTGTTGTTTGTCTTTTGGATGGTGGCCATCCTCACTGGTGTGAGGTGATATCTCACTGTGGTTTTAATTTGCATTTCTCTGATGATTAGTGATGTGGAGCATCTTTTCATGTGCCTGTTGGCCACCTGAATTTCTTCTTTGGAGAAGTGTCTGTTCGGCTCCTCTGCCCATTTTTTAATTGGCTTATTTGCTTTTTGTTTATTGAGGTGCATGAGCTCTTTAAATATTTTGGATGTCAAGCCTTTATCAGATATGTCATTTATGAATATATTCTCCCATACTGTAGGATGTCTTTTTGTTCTACTGATGGTGTCCTTTGCTGTACAGAAGCTTTTCAGCCTGATACAGTCCCACTTGTTCATTTTTGCTTTTGTTTCCCTTCCCGGGGAGATAAGTTCATGAAGAAGTCACTCATGTTTATGTCCAAGAGATTTTTGCCTATGTTTTTTTCTAAGAGTTTTATGGTTTCATGACTTATATTCAGGTCTTTGATCCATTTTGGGTTTGCTTTTGTGTATGGGGTTAGATAATAATCCAGTCTCATTCTCTTGCATGTAGCTGTCTAGTTTTGCCAACCAGCTGTTGAAGAGGCTGTCATTTCCCCATTGTATATCCATAGCTCATTTATCGTATATTAATTGACCATATATGCTTGGGCTTATATCTGGACTCTCTAGTCTGTTCCATTGGTCTATGGGTGTGTTCTTGTGCCAGTACCAAATTGTCTTGATTACTGTGGCTTTGTAGTCGAGCTTGAATTTGGGGAGCATAATCCCCCAAGCTTTATTCTTCCTTCTCAGGATTTCTTTGGCTATTCAGGGTCTTTTGTGATTCCGTATGTATTTTAGAACTATTTCTCTAGTTTGTTGAAAATGCTGTTGGTATTTTCATAGGAATTGCATCGAATCTGTAGATTGCTTTAGGCAGGATGGCCATTTTGACAATATTAATTCTTCCTATCAATGAGCATGGGATGGTGTTTCCATTTATCGGTATCTTCTTTAATTTCTTTCATGAGTGTCTTGTACTTTTCAGAGTATAAGTCCTTCACCTCCTTGGTTAGGTTTATCCGTAGGTTTTTTATTCTTTTTGACTCAATTGTGAATGGAATTGTTTTCCTGATTTCTCTTTCTGCTAGTTCATCGTTAGTGTATAGGAATGCAACAGATTTCTGCGTATCAATTTTGTATCCTGCAACATTGCTGAATTCAGATATTAGACCTAGTCGTTTTGGAGGGGACTGTTTAGGGTTTTTTTTTTATTAAGGTATTATTGATATACACTCTTATTAAGGTTTCACATGAAAAAACAATGTGGTTACTACACTTACCCATATTATCAAGTCCCCACACATACCCCAATTCAATCACTGCCCATCAGTGCAGTAAGATGCCACAGATTCACTGTTAGCCTTCTCTATTCTACACTGTTTTCCCTGTGATTCCCCACACAATGTGTACTAAACATAATATGCCATAATTCCCTTCTTCCACCCTCCCCACCCACCCTCCCACACCCCTCCCCTTTGGTAACCACTAGTTCCTTCTTGGAGTCTCTGGGTCTGCTCCTAATTTGTTCCTTCAGTTCTGCTTCATTGTTTTACTCTAAAAATGAGGGAAATCATTTGGCACTTGTCTTTCTCTGCCTGGCTTATTTCACTGAGCATAATATCCTCCAGCTCCATCCATGTTGTTGAAATGGCAGAATTTGTTTCCTTCTTATGGCTGAATAATATTCCATTGTGTATATGTACCATATCATCTTTATCCATTCATCTACTCATGGACACTTAGGTTGCTTCCATATCTTGGCTACTGTAAAAAGTGCTGCAATAAACATAGGGGTGCATATGTCTTTTTGAATCTGAGAAGTTGTATTCTTGGATAAATTCCAAGGATGTTTTGGGTTTTTTATGTACAATATCATGTCGTCTGCAAACAGGGACAGTTTGACTTCTTCCTTACCAATCTGGATGCCTTTATTTCTTTGTGTTGTCTGACTGCTGTGGCTAGGACCTCTAGAACTATGTTGAATAGAAGTGGGGAGAGTGGGCATCCTTGTCTTCTTCCTGATATTAAAGGAATAGCTTTCAGCTTCTCGCTGTTAAGTATAATGTTGGCTGTGGGTTTGTCATATGTGGCCTTTATTATGTTGAGGTACTTGCCCTCCATACCCATTTTGTTGAGAGTTTTTATCATGAATGGATGTTGAATTTTGTCGAATGCTTTTTCAGCATCTATGGAGATGATCATGTGGTTTTGTCCTTCTTTTTGTTGATGTAGTGGATGATGTTGATGGATTTTTGAATGTTGCACCATCCTTGCATCCCTGGGATGAATCCCACTTGATCATGATGGATCATCTTTTTTATGTATTTTTGAATTCGGTTTGCTAATATTTTCTTGAGTATTTTTGAATCTACGTTCATGAGGGATATGTTCTGTAATTTTCTTTTTTTGTGGTGTCTTTGCCTGGTTTTGGTATTAGAGTGATTTTGGCCACGTAGAATGAGTTTGGGAGTATTCCCCCCTCTTCTACTTTTTGGAAAACTTTAATGAGGATGGGTATTAGGTCTTCACTAAATGTTTGATAAAATTCAACAGTGAAACTATGTGGTCCAGGGGTTTTGTTCTTAGATAGTTTTTTGATTACCAATTCAATTTCTTTGCTGGTAATTGTTCTATTCAGATTTTCTGTTTCTTCCTGGGTCAGCCTTAGAAGGTTGTATATTTCTAGAGAACTGTCCATTTCTTCTAGGTTATCCAGTTTGTTGCCATATAATTTTTCATACTATTCTCTTGTAATTCTTTTTATTTCTGTGGTGTCTGTAGTGATTTTTCCTTTCTCATTTCTGATTCCGTTTATGTGTGTAGACTCTTTTTTTATTGATAAGTTTGGCTAGGGGTTTATCTATTTTGTTTATTTTCTTGAAGAACCAGCTCTGCTTTCATTGATTCTATTGTTTTATCCTTCTCAATTTTATTTATTTCTGCTTTAATCTTTATTATGTCCCTGCTTCTACTGACTTTGGGCCTCATTTGTTCTTCCTTTTCTAGTTTCATTAATTGTTAGTTTAGACTATTCATTTGGGATTGTTCTTCCCTGAGGTAGGCCTGTATTGCAATATACTTTCCTCTTAGCATGGCCTTCGCTGCGTCCCACAAATTTTGCAGTGTTGAATTACTGTTCTCATTTGTCTCCATATATTGTTTGACCTCTGTTTTTATTTGATCATTGATCCACTGATTATCTAGTAGCATGTTGTGAAGCCTCCATGTATTTATAGGCTTTTTCATTTTCTTTGAGTAATTTATTTTTAGTTTCATACCTTTGTGATCTGAGAAGCTGGTTGGTACAATTTCAATCTTTTTGAATTTACTGAGGCTCTTTTTGTGGCCTACTATATGATCTATTCTTGAAAATGTTCCATGTGCACTTGAGAAGAATGTGTATCTTGTTGCTTTTGGATAGTGTTTTCTGTAGATGTCCCTTAGGTCCATCTGTTCTAATATGTTGTTCAGTGCCTCTGTCTCTTTATTTTTTGTCTGTCTGGTTGATCTGTCCTTTGGAGTGAGTGGTGTGTTGAAGTCTCCCAAAATGAATGCATTGCATTCTATTTCCCCCTTTAATTCTGTTAGTATTTGTTTCACATATGTAGGTGATCCTGTGTTGGGTACATAGATATTTATAATAGTTATATCCTCTTCTTGGGCTGACCCTTTTATAATTAGGCAATGTCGTCCTTTGTCTCTTGTTACTTTGTTTTGAAGTCTATTTTGTCTGATACAAGTACTGCTACTCCTGCTTTTTCTCCCTATTAGTTGCTTGAAATATCTTTTTCTGTACCTTTACCTTCAGTCTGTATATGTCTGGGTTTGAAGTGAGTCTCTTGTAGGCAGCATATAAATGGGTCTGTTTTTTTATCCATTCAGTGACTCTATGTCTTTTGATTGGTGCATTCAGACCATTTATTTACATTTAGGGTGATTATCAATAGGTATGTACTTATTGTCATTGCAGGCTTTAAATTCTTGGTTAGTAAAGGTTCAAGGACAATTCCCTTACTGTCTAACAGTCTAATTTACCTCACTTCATATGCTATTACAAACACAACCTAAAGATTCTTTTTTTCCCTCCTTTTTCTTCCTCCTCCATTCCTTGTATTTTATAAATCATAGTCTGTACTCTTTGTCTATCCCTTGGGTAACATCTGTTTAGTCTTAGGAATACTTCCATCTATAGGAGTCCCTCCAAAATGCACTGTAGAGGTGGTTTGTGGAAGGTAAATTCTCTCAGCTTTTGCTTATCTGAAAATTGTTTAATCCCTCCTTCAAATTTAAATGATAACCTTGCCGGATAGAGTATTCTTGGTTTGAGGCCCTTCTGCTTCATTGCATTAAATATATCATGCCACTCCCTTCTGCCCTGTAAGGTTTCTGTTGAGAAATCTGATGATAGCCTGATGGGTTTTCCTTTGTATGTGATATTATTTCTCTCTCTAGCTGCTTTTAAAATCTGTCTTTATCCTTGATCTTTGTCATTTTAATTATTATATGTCTTGGTGTTGTCTTCCTTGGGTCCCTTTTGTTGGGAGATGTGTGCATATCCATGGCTCAAGAGACTATGTCCTTCCCCAGATTGGGGAAGTTTTCAGCAATTACCTCATCAATGACACTTTCTATCCCTTTCTCTCTTCTTCTGTTACTCCTATTAGGAGAATTTTGCTCCGTTTGGATTGGTCACACAGTTCTCTCAAAAATTCTTTCATTCTTAGAGATTCTTTTTTCTCTCTGTGCCTCAGCTTCTTTGTATTCCTCTTCTCTAATTTCTATTCCATTTACCGTCTCTTCTACTACATCTATTCTGCTTCTAAATCCCTCCATTGTATGTTTCATTTCAGATACGGAATTTCTTAATGATCGAATCTCCGTCTTAAATTCACTCCTGAGTTCTTGAATATTTTTCTGTACCTCCATAAGCATGTTTATGATTTTTATTTTGAACTCTCTTTCAGGAAGATTGGTGAGTTCAGTTTCATTTGGCCATTTTTCTGGGGTTTGTGAGATTTTGGCCTGAACTGTATTCTTTTGATGTTTCATATTTCTGTGTGGTGCCCTCTAGTGCCCAGAAGCTCCAGTCTCGAACTGTTCAGCCCCTAGAGTGAGGTTGGGGGAGCAGATCTGGTGCCCTGTTTTGTGTGGTGTGCTGTGTTCATGAGGTCTGTATGCAGTCTGGTGGAGCCTTCTTTCCTGTCATTGTTTTAGAGTTAGTTGTATTAACTATATTTTCGCACTATCTGTGGTTTTGGGAGGAGTTCTCTGTCTTACCTCTCATGCCACCATCTTGAATCTTCTGATTTTTTTAAAATTAAGGTATCATTGATATACAATCTTATGAAGGTTTCACATGAGCAACACTGGTTTCAATATTCGCTCATATTATCAAATCCCCCACCCACCCCATTGCAGTCACTGTCTATCAGAGTAGTAAGATGCTACAGAGTCACTACTTAAGATAACATGATTTTTAAATGTTCCATTATTTTATATAGTAGTATAAATGGAGAAAAATGCTGCCAAATAATTATAGAAAATTTAAGACAAATTCCAATATCAGATAAATTAAAATGAAAAAGTGGGTAACTTAAAATCTATGTAATAATTAATTTCAGGTAACAAAAATTAATTATTTGACTAATGAAACTAAGGACTGAAAATATCTGCATATTCAAACCAAACAGGTATGAGTATGAATGAAATATCTTTGTATTTCATCAGAAGAAGTTCAAAGTAAATACTCCTATAGGTATTGAAGACATTTACAAATTAAAACTCATTATAACTAAAGAAAAATTTACTATTCAAGAGGTCTCCAAAGAAACACACTCCTATTTTACCTATTATTAACAGAGTACAAACCATGAAACAGGTAACTAAAATTGGTTCTATCTTTTAAAAAATATTTAATAAAAGTTGATTTCAGAATCAATGACAAATACTCGGAAAAAGCAAAGCTAATCTATTACTAGAATATAGCAGAAGTCATCCAGCAGAAGATTAAGTGTCTGGGATACTTTACCTATCTTCTCCTTGCTCATACTATCCTTAGTGATTCAAACAATACACTAGGGCATTATCTTATAACCAGCCAAATTGCCATTCATGTGTGAAGACAAAGCAAGCCATTGTCAGATATGCAAGAGTACAGAAAATACTGTTTCAGAATTACTACTTCACAACCACTGCCTCCCCCCACCTCTCTCATTAATTAGTTAGGTATAATTAGAATTCAAAATATAGACTAGATAAGAATGATTAATTTATGTAGTTCAAGTGTCAGTTCTTGACCACTCTTAGTTTTCAATTTCTCTACTTCAGTACTTCATTAGCAACCAACAGTCATTTGTCAGTGCCCATTATCTTAATCATACATATCTGAAAGTCTGAAATCACTCTTGTTAATTAATATGCAGAGACATCTTTAAAAAGTAAAGCTAATCCTATCCCCTGTGTCAGAGATAATTTAAGAGATGATAAACTTGGTAGCAGTTAGGAAAAGAATGGCTTATTCCAAAAATGGAGTAATTAACAGAAAAAATAATGGAAGGAAAGGCAGAGATGAGAGAGAAGGACTTCAGGGCACCTCTTTAGAATAGAGTTTACATACCTGAGAGTTCTATTAACAACCTTCTTGATCCCATTAAAAAGAAACCCTCATGACACTGAAAGTATAATTTGCCCAGATTCTATAGTTTAATTTATTGAATTAAAAATCAAGATCAAATGAAAAAACACTTTATAGTATAATATGCTGTATCATGTGGAACATATAATCCAGTTAATAATTGTTGATTCCTTAAAAGATTATCTTTGCCTATATGAGAAACTTACTTGTTGGTAAAGAGACCCACTTACTTGTCAAAGCTGTACTGGGCCATTCTAGCAATAAAAGTTGCTTCTCCAACCACCTGAGCCATCCTTCCAAGAGCTTCCCCTGCTGCACATCGTAGAATGGGGTTTGGGTTGTCAAGCGCACCCATAACCAGTGTCAGAGCAGATTTACGAACTTCCTCAGGTCCTAAGGTACTTTTGTTTTCAGCCAGGCCCTACATTTTTTTTTTGTTTTAAAAAACAATTCATAATTCAATTAAATAAAAGGAAAAAAAGTGTTGCTATCTTTGTCAGTATACATATATCTCTACACATTATTTTCTTCAGCCATCTTTCACATGCATGTACTATGCCTTGAATCAGTATCTGGTAAATACATTTTATTAAACAGTGTCTGGTAATTACAAAAAAATACAGTAATCACTTTCCTAAACATGGTTCAGAACATGATATATAATAATAGTTCAATAAGGTCTAAAACCAACAATCCCTGGGAGTGTCTATCTAAAGACTAATATTTAAAGGTTATTTTTATATATAATTGACACTGTATTATTAAATCAACTGCTACTCAACTGTTTGAAATTTATCACTGTAAGTTTCAGGAAGGAAAAGACATAATGAGTACAAAACTTTGATTCATTTATATAAAAATTCCAGGGAAGACAATTACATCATAAAGAGTTCATCTAATATATATCTAAAGAAAAAATGAGGTAATAATAATCAGTAAATGAATTTTTATATAGTTTGTTCATTATAGTACATGTTAATATCTCTGCTCTAGTTAACCTGCTATCCTAGAACTCAATTACTTACCTGAGACAAAAATCCAGGTCATGGTACCTGGGGAAAATGTTAACTACAGCAGAGGCCTAAGCAAGCATATATCTATGAAGAAAAGTATACTGTATAGCGATATTACAGCTGGTTCACTAGCCTTCCAACCACTCCACTCCTTTAAAAAAAGCACTCAGATGTTGGTATTAGCTGAGAGTGTCTAAATAGGATATATACTAATGGTTATATATATGGTACATACCTGTATTTCTTTATAGCCAATACCTATATCCCTTTTCCATGATTTTTACAAAGCAATGATTTAATTCATGCCCATTTAAACACTTGAACATGTTGCCATTTTATTTTAAAACAATAATAACATACAATAAGCTTAGTGCTGAATAATATAAAAGTTTTCAAATAAATCATGAAAGGCTGCAGCCTGCATAGAACAGGCAAAATATTTGTTACTCCACCACATACACGTTGAAACTGAAGTTCAAAAAAGGTTAAAAGAATTACACCAGACATAAACCAAGTGAGCAGCTAAACCAGAACACAGTCTCTAAATACAGCATTCTTTAAACTATACAACATAACCCCTCTGTTTTGTGATCTAAACCAAAAATCAAACTAGCTTTATCTAGTTTCCTTCAGTAGAATATCAGACATTATCAGTCAGACATCTTTGAAAATTCTTAAAGAACTTACTGACAGTTGAAAAATCTGAGGGATCGAATCAAAACACAAATTTTAGTATTACTAAAACATAAAATACTTCAGTACAATAAGTCTAATGAAAGTTTTTAGTAATTTAATTAACATAAAAACAGTTATCAAGTCATACATATATACATATATATGTATATAAATACATATATATAATACATACATATGTCACAATCAACAGTCTAGAAGTGCCTGCCTTATTAAAAGCATTAATTAAAAATTAGTTTGGAATATTTATTGTGTTTTAAAAGTAATACCTTCAGTGCACTAAGAACAGCAGTAAAAATATTAAGCTGCACAGCTTGCTGGCGGACACCTTTGGCTTGTTTAACACATTCAGCAAAGTGATCCAACATTTGTAATCTATAATATTAAAATAAAGATCATATTAACAATACTTTTTATTCAATTATGGTTCACAAAACAGAGATAAGAAGAACATAAACTAATAGTTTAACAAATAATGCCCCATGCTGTATCATTTCTATTTCATTTCCACAGCAGGTCCAAACCAATCTCCCCTTAATTCATATATGGGAATGCAGTTATTAATTGGAACAAGACAAGAGACTAAATATTAAATTAGTAAGCTAAGGTCATAACATTAACATTGTATAATGAGAATTTTCAATTATAAAATACCATTCCTATAAAAAAGTACTACAGACAGGAGTTCAAGATGGCAGCGTGAGTAGGGCGGTGGAAATCTCCTTCCAAAACCATATATATTTTTGAAAATACAACAAATACAACTATTCGTAAAAGAGAGACCAGAAGATACAGTACAACAGCCAGGCAAAATCTACATCTGCAAGAACTCAGCATCTCATGAAAAGGGTAAGATACAAAGCCACGACCCGGCAGGACCTGAGCACTCCCCCTACCCCAGCTCAACAGCAGGAGGAAAAGCATCAGAGTGGGGATGGAGTAGAAGCAAAGAACTATTAAATAACCAGTCCTAGTAATCTATACCAGGAGCACAAACACACATTGCATGGTGTACTGGATATCAGAGAAACTGAAAAGTAAAATCGAAGACAGAGACTGTGAGCGGGTTCCCACAGCTGGCTCCGCTGGGACAAAAGAAAAGCGGCGCTTTTTTAAAGTCTTAGAGAGACAAGGGCTCAACAGGTGGACAAAATTGTCCCAGCACACTCAGCCCAGCAGGCTGGGAATCTTGAGGAACTTCAGGCTCCCTAACCCCCTGAGGGATAACGCAGCCCTGAAGCCCCTCACAGCGATAAGCAGCCTGCCATTCATTCCCCCTGGCCAGCACTGCAAGCAAACTGACGGACCCGCGACAGCTGCAGAGCAGCTGGAGAACAGCCCCGCCCACAGCAACCACATAGAGTGTCCTCCCAGGGCACAGCTAACCGGGACAGAGAGAGGAAGCCAGAACAAGGTCTGGAAGGCACAAAGGGGCGCCGTTCTCACAGGAGAAAACACCCGGTGCGTCTGCCACCTCCCTACCCCCGCAGTGCGCTAGGCTATCCCGAGGGACATCCCGCCCACGGCAGCTCAGCAGATTATGCCAGAGACTGCTCCGGGTGTGCAGGTAATCGGCATAGGCAGCAGATGCCAGAGCAAGGTCCAGAAGGCACAAAGGGGTGCCATTCTTGCAGAACACACCTGGTGCGCCTGCCACCCCTGGCAGTGCGCTAGGCTATCCTGAGGGCCGCCCCGCCCAAGGCAGCTCAGGAGATTATCCCAGAGACTGTTTCCAGTATGCAGGTAGACAGCACAGGCAGTGGAGAAGGGCAAGGTGACCAGCAAGCAGGGAAGGGACTTTGTTCTTCCAGATGACACATGTGCCACCTGCCTGTGACCTCTTTTATTGCCATGAAAAGGCAGAAGAATCTGGTTGAGTCAAAAATCACTCAGACAACACCAGAGAGAGGGCCTGGTGAGACAGATATAACCAATCTTCTTGAAAAAGAAGTCAAAATAAAAGTCATACCATGCTGATGGACCTACAAAGAAATATGCAAGAGCTAATGGAGGAAGTCAGGGAGGATATTACAGAAATGAAAAAATCGATTCACGGGCTTAAGAGCAGACTGGACGAGGTGCAAGAGACTGTTAATGGAATAGAAATAAGAGAACAGGTGTACAGAGAAGCTGAGGCAGAGAGAGATAAAAGGATCTCTAGGAATGAAAGAATATTAAGAGAACTGTGTGACCAATCCAAACGGAACAATATTCGCATTATAGCGGTACCAGAAGAAGAAGAGAGAAAAAGGGAAAGTGTTTTTGAAGAAATAATTGCTGAAAACTTCCCCAAGCTGGGGAAGGAAATAGTTTCTCAGTCCATGGAAGCCCACAGATCTCCCAACACAAGGGACCCAAGGAAGACAACACCAAGACATATAATAATTGAAATGGCAAAGATCAAAGACAAGGACAGAGTATTAAAGGCAGCCAGAGAGAGAAAAAAGATCACCTACAAAGGAAAACCGATCAGGTTATCATCCGACTTCTCTACAGAAACCTTACAGGTCAGAAGAGAATGGCATCATATATTTAATGCAATGAACTAGAAGGGTCTGAACCAAGAATACTGTATCCAGAATGATAATCATTTAAATTTGAAGAAGGGATTAAACAATTTCCAGACAAACAAAAGTCAAGCAATTTGCCTCCCACAAACCACCTCTACGGGATATCTTAAAGGGACTGCTCTAGATGGAAGCACTCCTAAGGCTAAATAGAAGTCACAAGAGAAAATAAATTCACAGCAAAGAAAGCAGACCATCCAAATACTAACTAAAGGCAAAAAACAAAATCAACTATTCACAAAAGCAGTCAAAGGAAACACAAAAGAGTATAGAATAAGACACCTAACATATAAAGAATGGAGGAGGAAAAATAAGAAGGGAGAGAAATTAAGAATCATCAGACTGCATTTATAATAGATTAATAAGAGAGTTAAATTAGACAGTTAGATAATAAAGAAGCTACCCTTGAAACTTTGGTAACGATGAATCCAAAGCCTGCAGTGGCAATAAGAATATATCTATCAATAATCACCCTAAATGTAAATGGACTGAATGCACCAATCAAAAGACACTGAGTGATAGAATGGTTAAAAAAGCAAGACCCATCTATATGCTGCTTACAAGAGACTCACCTCACACCCAAAGATATACACAGACTAAAAGTGAAGGGATGGAAAAAGATATTTCATGCAAACAACAAGGAGAAAAAAGCAGTTGTTGCAGTACTTGTATCAGACAAAATAGACTTCAAAACAAAGAAAGTAACAAGAGATAAAGAAGGACATTACATAAATGGTAAAGGAGTCAGTCCAACAAGAGGATGTAACCATTATAAATACATATGCACCAAACACAGGAGCACCAACATATGTGAAACAAATACTAACAGAATTAAAGGAGGAAATAGAAAGCAATGCATTCATTTTAGGAGACTTCAAAACACCACTCACTCCAAAGGACAGATCAACCAGACAGAAAATAAGTAAAGACACTGAGGCACTGAACAACACACTAGAACACATGGACCTAACAGACATCTATAGAACTCTACACCCAAAAGCAGCAGGATATACATTCTTCTCAAGTGCACATGGAACATTTTCCAGAATAGACCACATACTAGGCCACAAAAAGAGTCTCAGTATATTCAACAAGGTTGAAATTCTACCAACCAACTTCTCAGATCACAAAGGTATAAAACTAGAAATAAATTGTACAAAGAAAACAAAAAGCCTCACAAACACATGGAGGCTTAATAACATGCCCCTAAATAATCAATGGATAAATGACCAAATTAAAACAGAAATTAATGCAATATATGGAGACAAATGACAACAACAGCACAAAGCCCCAACTTCTGTGGGATGCAGCAAAGGCAATTCTAAGAGGAAAGTATATAGCAATCCAGGCCTATTTAAAGAAGGAAGAACAATCCCAAATGAATAGTCTAAAGTCACAATTATTGAAATTGGAAACAGAAGACAAATGAGGCCCAAAGTCAGGAGAGGGAGGAGGGGCATAAAGATCAGAGAAGAAATAAATAAAACTGAGAAGAATAAAACAGTAGAAAAAAATCAATGAAACCAAGAGCTGGTTCTTTGAGAAAATAAACAAAATAGATAAACCCCTAGCCAGATTTATTAAGAGAAAAATAGTATCTATACACATAAACAGAATCAGAAATGAGAAAGGAAAAATCATGACAGACCCCAAAGAAATACAAATTATTAGAGAATACTATGAAAATCTATTTGCTAACAAGCTGGAAATCCTAGAAGAAATGGACAACTTCCTAGAAAAATACAACCTTCCAAGACTGACCAAGGAAGAAACAGAAAACCTAAACAGACCAATTACCAGCAATGAAATTGAATCAGTAATCAAAAACTATCCAAGAACAAAACCCCTGGGTCAGATGGATTCACCGCTGACTTTTATCAGACATATAGAGAAGACATAATACCCATTCTCCTTAAAGTTTTCCAAACAATAGAAGAGGAGGGAATACTTCCAAACTCATTCTATGAAGCCAGCATCACTCTAATACCAAAACCTGGAAAAGACCTCACCAAAAAAGAAAATTACAGACCAATATCCCTGATGAACGTAGATGCAAAAATACTCAACAAAATATTAGCAAACCGAATTCAAAAATACATCAAGAGGATCATACACCATGATCAAGTGGGATTCATCCCAGGGATGCAAGGATGGTACACCATTCGAAAATCCATCAACATCATCCACCACATCAACAAAAAGAAGAACAAAAACCACATGATCATCTCCATAGATGCTGAAAAAGCATTTGACAAAATTCAGCATCCATTCATGATTAAAACTCTCAACAAAATGGGTATAGATGGCAAGTACCTCAACATCATAAAGGCCATATATGACAAACCCACAGCTAACATCATACTTAACAGTAAGTTCTCATCTTAGATCGGGAACAAGACAGGGATGTCCACTCTCTCCACTGCTATTCAACATAGTACTGGAGGTCCTAGCCACAGCAATCACACAAAACAAAGACATACAAGGCATCCAGATTGGTAAAGAAGAAGTCAAATTGTCACTATTTGCAGATGACATGATACTGTACACAAAAAATCCTAAAGACAGTACTAGTGATTTGTCATTTAGATATCTAACACCTATTTCTTGAGTTGCCTTTTTTTCGATCAGGACTGTCCTAGATGAGGGTTTTCCAAATTTCTTTGAGACTGCTCTTCAGAAGATGGGCATTTTACTCTGTAAAATATGGAAAAAAAAAACCCCAAAGACTCCACTCCAAAACTACTAGAACTAATATCTGAATTCAGCAAAGTTGCGGGATACAAAATTAATACACAGAAATCTGTTGCTTTCCTATACACTAACGATGAACTAGCAAAAAGAGAAGTCAGGAAAACAATTCCATTCACAATTGCATCAAAAAGAATAAAATACCTAGGAATAAACCAAACCAAGGAAGTAAAAGACTTATACTCTGAAAACTACAAGACACCGATAAGAGAAATAAAGAAGATACCAATAAATGGAAACATATCCCATGTTCATGGATAGGAAGAATTAATACTGTCGAAATGGCCATCCTGCCTAAAGCAATCTACAGATTCAGTGCAATCCCTATCAAAATACCAACAGCATTCTTCAATGGACTAGAGCAAATAGTTCTAAAATTCATATGGAACCAGAAAAGACCCAGAATAGCCAAACCAATCCTGAGAAGGAAGAATAAAGCGAGGGGAATTATGCTCCCTGACTTCAAGCTCTACTATAAAGCCACAGTAATCCAGACGATGTGGTACTGGCACAAGAACAGACCCACACACCAGTGGAACAGAATAGAGAGTCCAGATATTAACCCAAACATATATGGTCAATTAATATATGATAATGGAGAAATGACAATGGAGAAATGACAACCTCTTCAACAGCTGGTGTTGGCAAAACTGGACAGCTACATGTAAAAAAATGAAACTGGATCATTGTCTAACCCCATAAACAAAAGTAAATTCAAAATGGATCAAAGACCTGAATGTAAGTCATGAAACCATAAAACTTAGAAAAAAACAGGCAAAAATCTCTTGGACATAAACATGAGCAACTTTTTCATGAACGTATCTCCCTGGGCACGAGAGTCAAAAGCCAAAATGAACAAGTGGGCCTATATCAAGCTGAAAAGCTTCTGTACAGCAAAGGACACCATCAGTAGAACAAAAAGACATCCTACAGTATGGGAGAATATATTCATAAATGACATATCCGATAAAGGGTTGACATCCAAAATACATAAAGAACTCACACACCTCAACAAACAAAAAGCAAATAAGCCAATTAAAAAATGGGCAGAGGAGCTCAACAGACACATCTCCAAAGAAGAAATTCAGATGGCCAACAGGCATATGAGAAGTTGCTCCACATCGCTAATCATCAGATAAATGCAAATTAAAACCACAATGAGATATCACCTCACACCAGTGAGGATGGCCAACATCCAAAACACAAACAACAACAAATGTTGGCGAGGATGTGGAGAAAAGGGAACCCTCCTACACTGCTGGTGGGAATGCAAATTAGTTCAACCATTGTGGAAAGCAGTATGGAGGTTCCTCAAAAAACTCAAAATAGAAATACCATTAGACCCAGGAATTCCACTCCTAGGAATTTACCCTAAGAATGCAGCAGCCCAATTTGAAAAAGACAGATGCTTCCCTATGTTTATTGCAGCACTATTTACAATAGCCAAGAAATGGAAGCAACCTAAGTGTCCATCAGTAGATGAATGGATAAAGAAGATGTGGTACATATACACAATGGAATATTATTCAGCCATAAGAAGAAAACAAATCCTACCATTTGCAACAACATGGATGGAGCCGGAGGGTATTATGCTCAGTGAAATAAGCCAAGCCGAAAAAGACAAGTATCAAATGATTTCACTCATATGTGGAGTATAAGAACAAAGAAAAAATGCTGAAGGAACAAAACAGCAGCAGACTCAGAGAACCCAAGAACGGACTAATAGTTACCAAAGGGAAAGGGACTGGGGAAAATGGGTGGGAAGGGAGGGATAAGAGGGAAAAAGGGGCATTACGATTAGCAGTCTTAATGTTTGGGGGGCATGGGAGGGCTGTACAACTCAGAGGAGACAAGTAGTGATTCTATAGCATCTCACTACGCTGATGGACAGTGAGTGTAATGGGGTTGGTGGGGGGGACCTGATGAAGGGGGTAGTTTAATAACCATAATATTGCACATGTAATTATAGATTAATGATACCAAAATAAATTATATTAAAAAAAAGTAGATGAATGGATAAAGAAGATGTGGTACATATACACAATGGAATATTATTCAGCCATACGAAGAAAACAAATCCTACCATTTGCAACAACATGGATGGAGCTAGAGGGTATTATGCTCAGTGAAATAAGTCAGGCAGAAAAAGACAAGTATCAGATGATTTCATTCATATGTGGAGTATAAGAACAAAGAGAAAACTGAAGGAACAAAACAGCAGCCGACTCACAGAACCCAAGAATGGACTAACAGTTACTAAGTGGAAAGGGACTGGGGAGGATGGGTGGGAAGGGAGGGACAAGGGGTAAAAAGGGGCATTACTATTAGCAGACATAATGTTGGGGGGGCACGGGGAGGGCTGTACAACTCAGAGAAGACAAGTAGTGATTCTATAGCATCTCACTACGCTGATGGACAGTGACTGTAATGCGGTATGTGGCGGGGACTTGATGATGGGGGGAGTCTAGTAACCATAATGTTGCTCATGTAATTGTAGATTAATGATACCAAAATTAAAAAAAAACAACAACAAAAAAAACAAGCCACAGATAGAAGACAGAACAGGTAGCAGATGATCAGAATAAAGAACTACATATTGGTAAGAAAAGACCAACAAGAGAACAAAAATGGGAAGAACACAGGAAGATGTAATTTAGAGAATAGGAAACCTGAGTGGCCGCAAACGTATGAAGCAATCATCCACCTCATTAGTAACAAAGAAGTGCTCTTTTAAACAATGAGACATCATTCCACACTTCAGACAGTTAGTTTTATACTGAAACATGGTGATGGTGGTTTTCCTTTTCAGGGAGACAAGAATGGGGTTGGGGGCAATATCAGTAACATTTCTGAATTAGAGATCTGAAGAAATAAGGCAAATATGTTACATCTGTGTTGTGGATATAGTCATATTCTTTTCTGTACACTTTCTTCCATTTGAAAAGTTTTTCAAAAAAAATAAATGCTTAAGTGTGTTATCAAAAAAAAAAAGTACTGCAGCCTATCAACTTTCTTTAATTTATTCACTCATTCCTCTACCACTGGATATTTATTATATTTTAATAGGATTTATTTATTTATAGTTCACCTTTTTCCACAAAAGTGATTTAAAAGAGATAATACTGAATTTTTATAGGTCTCTTAACTAGCTATGTAACTTGTCAAACACAAATTTTTTGACCTAGGTTTCTTGGATTTTAAACAAGGACATTAAAGTAGATGCTTTGTAAGTTTCTTCCACCTTTAATGTTCTTTAAGATTTATTTGATAACCAATTATTCTTAAAGATATCTTGCTAATGTAAAATTTCTAAAAAGCAATTAATCAAGTAACCTACACATTTTTAAAGACAACATTATGTCATCTTATCTTTTATATTTATGTATACAAATATAACAGTGTTCTTAAAGCATATTTTGTTAAACAATTATCTGTGAAGGTCTTTTATTAATTCATTTTTGCTCTTCCTTCTGGGAAAGTACCATAAATATACAAAATGCCTACTGGTTAGGGATAGTTTCTATAGACATAGAATTAGGAAACCAAAATTCTCTTATTAGATATAGAGCAAGTTGCCTTAGTTTCCCAAATCCTAGACTTGAACCATGTGATGACAAATACTATTAGGGAATAGATTTCTCACTCATTTACTTCCTCAGTCACAAAAAGAAAAGACTTAGCAAACTGATGTCCTAATTAAAGTTATAGTCAAAAGCTACTTATAAGGTGACAAATGAACTATTTTAATGGGAATTTTGTTGTGTGAGAGTCCACAACCCAATGGATGCCAGACGCTAGTACACAGGACCAAATCCTAAAAAGTTTCAAATAATGCAGAATTTGCATGCAGTTTTTTTTTAATCAAATACCTGTCATTCGCATTATTAAACTTATGAGCCTATTATTAAAGTAGTAATTCCCCTTTTGCAGTTAAGTGGGATGGGAAAAATCTACTGTTTGAATATAATGTATATTTAACTAAAATGACTTGACTAACTTTATACTAACCGGTGTTTATAAGAAACATGAGGAAACACTACACCAAAAAGAGCCACAGAAGCATCAATGACTGAAACTCCAAGAGGAAGAGGACCAGGCACAGCTTCTCCAGCAGGTATTCGCAAGTAAATGGAGGATGGATCGTGCTCCAGAGCCCCACTTCCAGATGCACTGTTTGGCTGAAGCTGCAAAAGAATGACATAAAAATAATTCAAAATCTGGTGTAGGAAACTAAGTATTGGGCATGAAGAATAGAATGGGAGGAAGGAAAAAAGTCAACAAAAAACCCAAGAATGATGGAATCTGAAAATTAAAGAAAAAAAAATATATATATAATTTGTCCATTAAAAAAAAGCCGTCAGTAACACCTTACATAACTTTAGGAAAAGACTTGTTCATTCTATAGCATTTGTTTACTACCCACCTTAAAATGTGTCAGCACAATAACATCAGTAATAACGTAAGTCCACAAGAAATTCATTGAAAGAGGCTTTTAGTAACTCTTTTTTACAAGTTCGTAAGAAAAAAATGTATTTGGAGGGCAAAAGGTTCTAAATCTTCAGCCTACTAACTCCTTTTCCTCGCCAACCTATCACAAAACAAACTGAAACAAAACACCAATAACCAAAAATAGCTAGAAAAAAGTGATTTTTGCCACAGCCACCAAAGGGTATCTAAATACAAAGAACACGGAATAAAGACAATATGCCAAATTCTAACTACTGCTGTTTACCTTTTTTCACTATTTATCCACCACGAGAAAGCTATCTTTAAATGTCTGAGAAAAGTGAAATGAAAATTAAACTTCAGTCTACAATATTTTCTTTTTAAATGACAATGCATAATATGTACCATTGTTTTTGACTAAGCTAGTATTTCCGTTCCCTGTATGTTTTACCAACCTGGTCTTCAATTGACTTGTGATCAGTTTCCTGAAGCCAGGAACCAAGAAGAACACTATCATCATAATGGCAGAGGGATCTGAGGAGGGAAGTGGTTGTGTTGGCTGAATTGTCCGTCAAAGTGAATTCTGCTACCAGTTCTCTAAGAAGTGCGTTAAAAGATCCTAAAACACAGAACTTTAGCTCAGATTAAAAAGAATAATTTTTATGAAAATTACAATCACTGCCCACAAAGAGAAACAATGTGTTCAACAGGGATAAAATAATTAAGTACCTGTTCTTTTTTGAAAAAATCTATATTAGTTTAATGCTGGTTTTATAACACAGTGATAGTATTCCTTAGTATTGTATTATGCTTTTTAGCCCAAACTACTTGAGGTAACCAAAAAACTCAGAAGAAATATTTATATGAAATATTTATTAAATATTGAATTTAATATAAATGTTTAATCTTTAAAATTTTTTTAGCATTAACATGTTTATTTAAAATATATTAAATATGGCACAATTATTTATTATTAATTACACAATGATGTGCAAACATTGAACCTGAGCATATCATAATTCTTGGACATGGCTGAACTAGAGACAAATCAATGGTTTATTTCAATATTAGCATACTATATAATATTTGATCTCTAGAAAGTACATTACTATTCTCTCTCCAGATGCCTGAATTATTGCCTATGTTATAATATATATGAAGGATATGAGAATAGTAAATTGAAAGCATATACTTTAAAGATGAACCAGCTGGGTTTGAATCCAAGCTCTGTCACTTAACTAGCTCTCAGACTTGGGCAGGTTACATTACCTCCTGTAACCAGGATCCTTCATCTGTAAGACAAAGCTAACTGCGTCATAAGGTGGTGGTTAGAATTAAAGGAGTTAATACGTGTAAAAGAATTAGAAAAGGGCCTGAACACACTAAGAGCTCAGTAAGTGTTAGCTATCTCTATGAAGAAGAGCAAAATGTTTGCCTTCCCTTGCACAGGGATTCAGGTTAGAACCTTGGATAGAACTCTAATACTGGGAAGAGCTGGAAAGATATATTGAAGAATTTTTTTTAGATACCACAGATTTTATTTACCTTCATAAGTTTTTGGAGGTAGCAAAGCCAAAATGTCATAAAGTCTTAAACGAACCATTGCAGCACTAGCCTTCAGATGAGCTCCATGGGCTTTAATTACAGATGGAATGCTAAAATATCAAAAGTTCAGTAGGTATCAGTTCACTAGAATAAGTATTACTTATAAGCGTTTTCCACAGTGTATCAATACACTCTCAAAATGTACTGATGAGTACTACATTTTTATTTTAGTTTACTGTGTGACTTTTACTCCTAGTAACAGGAACACTACAAAATAAATTTTATGTCAATCCACACCATTACTGCACTTTTTAAAGTCATTTTACAAACACAAAGTTTTATGTGTTTCCTATATGATACTAGATGGAAGCACAAGACATGGCTATTTATAATTTATAATACATAAAATTGATTGCTAACTTGTCAAAATGGCTTACTTACTGTGACATCATAGTCATGGCACACTCAATAGGGGTCATCAATTTTCTAATCACATCTTCAGTTAGGAGCTCAGGACAATGTGCAACAAAACTCCTCATTGCTAGATAAAATTTTTAAAAGGACAGATTTGGAATAGCTTTTGTGAAGATGAAAATATGTATGAAATTATATAAAGATACCTGTAATAATACTTTAATTATTTTAAGACATAAGTTTCTGAAATCAGAGATCAAACTGAAAGAAGGACTGCAATTACAGAGAAAAGTAATTGGAAAAGGTTAGAAGAAAGGTGGACAGCAGAAATGGAGGGAGGGAAAGATACCTGTTAGGGAGACTTCTGTAAGGGGGAATTCAAAGGTCTACAACCCTACATGAATTCAGATGATTAAAAGTAAAGCAGTTTCAAGACAGAACTAAGAGTGGATAAAATGGCCCAGTGAGAAGGAATAATTTTACTGGCTATTTAGCAATAGAACTAAGACAAAAACAGTTCTTGGACGTATGGGAACAAAACTGACACCTTGCCCTGTCACTCTTACGATTAAGCATATATCTTGTCTCCCAAACTTTTCACCCTGAGATAAACTGAAAAAGAAGAGGGTCACCCAGTGTAATTCTAGTCCAAATGAAACAGAACTTAAGCCCCTCCTGAACTGTGCTGACTCCCAAACAAAAATATCTTTACTCCTAAATTCTTGTAATGCTCATGTCTGAAAAATGTATCAATGTTTGCAGACTTGATAAGGATAGGAGGAATAGCTGTTTGCCCATTATGAAAAGACTTTGGTAATCCTGAGTTTCTTTTTCCTTGAACTGCCTACTGGGTTTTCTTGGGTGGTGACCCAGCGCCTCTTTGACAGGTGGCAAACTGTAATAACTGGGAATTAAGAGGCCTGGGGTCTAGCTCATTTTACCACTCACTAACCTCCTTTCCAGAGTCTCCAGCTTCATTTCTTCTTTACAAAACTGGCAAACTGGTGTAGATTATTTATAAAGTTTCTTTCTAAATCTAAAAGTCTATACATTTATCATTACATATTAAAATAAAAATTTGAAGTAGAGATTTTCCTTCACTTCACAAATATTTTGGTGATAAAATCATATTCTCCAAGTGCAACCCTTTCAGTTCTTACCACATAAAGCTCCAGCGCGACCTTCCAATGTTACCTGCCAGGTAAAAGAATCGCCTCGGGCCTTCTCAGCCTCCAATTCCTTTAAAGAGCGAGGGAAAACATTTCGCCATAGTAACAACATCTTGGGCAGATGGTAACGAACAACAGATGGTCCTAGCCAAGAAAATGAGAATACAAAGCCATACATGTAACATACATTACAAATAAAACTCAAAGAAAAGAGTCCTACACAAGCTTTAACAATACCATTTCACTTCGTCTCTAAGATTTTCAAAATTTTCTTTTTTCCCAGTATTATTGAGAAATACATCACTGTACAAGTTTAAGGCAGATAGCATGATGGTTTGATTTACATATATTGTGAAATGATTATCACAATAGGTTCAGCCAACATCCACCATCTCACAAAGGTACAATAAATAGAAAGGGGGAAAGAAAAAAGAAAAAAAAAGTTTTTCTCCTTGGGATGAGAACTCTCAGGACTTACTCTCTTAACAACTTTCCTTGTCATGTTGTACATTACATCTCCAGCACTTATTCATCTCATAACTGAAAGTCTGCACCTTTTGAGCCCTTCCTCTAATTCTCCCTCCCCCACCTCAAAATATTTTTTATTCAGTAAGTAAAATATATATGTTAAAGCAGTATAAAGTTCACCTACCAAATACCAATATTTTAGCATCCAAACATAAATGTCATCAACAAAATGTAATTTAAAGAAATTACCCAATTATATTACGAATGGTGGATTACATATTATCAATGACAAAATATACCTGGGACACATTTTATAATGTCTTTTATATAAATACATATGTATATAAACATATACACCCACTCCCATACACACACATATATACATTCCTCCATCTGGGGGGCAATTTACAAGGTTAATTTTGTTTCACATAGGAGCAGTATATTTAGAGTTAGGAACTTGCATTTACATTGCTAAGGAATTCCTTTAACATACCACTTAACATACTTAAACATACATTTCTGGAAAAGAATTACCACTTTTTATTTTCTTTAGAAAGCTTAGTCAAAGTACAACTTCCAAAGGTAGGTGCTGAAAGTGGGAATTTTTGTAGTACATGCACATATATACACACTTTTTATAGCAGAAGCTAAACGTGAACTAAAAAGGGGACACACCTCATCACAATGACATGTATTTCTGTTCTCTGTAGAATGTTAACTGTTGCCTGCATCTCAAATTTATCACAACACCTAGGAAAGTAAGGCCCATGAGGGTAAAGCTGAGAAAGCGGCACCAATGACATTGTTGAAACGTGACTTTATCACCCTCCTAAAATCAGTCACTGGTCTTCACTTGGGGGATGAAATATGCTCCCACACTCTCCTCTTGTTTGGTTAACACTAAGCCAATTAGTTAGGCCATGGCTATTCTGATAGCAAAGGTGAAACTTTGATAACAACTTTCTCAAAAAAGGTACTTAAACAGAAATTACCAGAAAGAGAAATCTACCATCAAATGATGAGAAAAACACTTTTACCGTTTTATTAAATCATTCAGCCTAGAACGTGAAGATTAGTATGTTTAAATTTTCCTTATAATCTACTGACAGCGATAGAGTAAGACAAGATCCTACTCAAATATAATTATACCTAAAGTCATAAGTGCTCCAAGTAAAAGCCATCCAGCTTGGGTGCGCTGTAAAGACAGCCTACTGTTTTGGGCAGCAGTTCGTAAGAGATCTTCAGCAATACTAACTACCATCTGCAAGAGAAGTTTAGAAGTGGATTTTAACTTTAACAAATTAAAGAAATAATAAAATACATACTTTATTTAAAAAGTTTTCCTTCTGTGGTGTTGCTGTTAACATGTTTTAAAAGAGACAACATTAAGCCCTACTCAGTCCTGATTGCACTGAGGGCTTGGCGGAGACCCTGGACAGCGTGGGGGTTAAGAGGGAGCTCTAGAGCCAGAATGCCTGGGTTCATGCCCCAGCTTTGTCATGTCCTCGCTTTCTGTCCTGGGACAAGTTAACCACCCTGCCTCAGCTCCCTCCCTTGTAAAATAGTAATAATAGGAGGTCAACCACACTCTTGAAAGGATTAAATAAGTTAATACAGCAACACTCAGTGCTGGTCCATGTCACTACTTAATAAAGGGTATAATTAGTACTACTATTTTCCTACATTCAAAGATGTTTTGAACTCTTATGTATCTGCCATTGAACACTCACAGTCTTGGAGAAAGAAGACACAGGAAAAATGGGAAGTTACAAGTTACAGCACACAGTTCAGTGACAGAGCAGTAGTATGGACATAGGAGTGGTCAGCAAAGGGAAAGGCTACCATAGCCTGACTAGCTTCAAGGAGATTTCATGAAAGTAATGGAACTTGAATTAGACCTCTAAACAAACAGGTAAATTTGGTACAAGTGAACACGAAGGGGAATGAACTTCTGATCTAAGAGATTAACATGAATAAAGGCATGAAAGCTGAAAAAAGCATGGGAAGAAAGCAAGATGACTAGTCTGACTAGTGGGAAATTTGAATGGGCAGAATGAAGGCAAATTATGAAGGTGCCAGTTAATCAGACAAACACAATTGTATTTTATTCTCCGAGCACTGGACAGTCCTGTGACTGGACAGTCACAGTCACTCTGAGCAAGTGTGAAATGTGAAGGTGATATGGGGAGATGGGAGAAGACAACTTCAAGAAGGATAATTAGGGAGGAGGCAACCTAATGACAAAGGGAGATGGAAGCTAGATCCAGGTAGTAATGATGGAACTCATAAAAATGAATGGATGTGGGCCTCATGTCCCAGAAAAAATAAGAATTTTAAAACTTAGCCCCAGTTTACATATGTAAAGTTGCAAATAATGTCTACATAAATACTTAATACTCCTCAGAAGAAAACCAAAATAGTAGTAGTAGACATAGAAAGAGAAAAAAAAAAGTAACCAATTCATGAGGACTATTCTACTTTTATTAAGTATTATCAAAGTGCTAAATATGGTCATAGCATATTCTCCTGACATCCCTGAATACAGCAATGTGAATTTTTATTTCTAAAAGTTGAAACAAAACCTGTGATCTAAATAATTACTATAGGGGTGTTTTTCTCTAAAATAAATTATAAAATGATACTATATCCAAACAAAATCTATTATTCCTAGGTCAGAATTAAATACCAATTTTAATTAGGGTCCTTCAACTCTATAGTAACAAAACACTATATTTTACATTATCATTGCAAAACTGTTGTTCAACATTTAACACAGAAGATGGTCCAATAAAGACTCAAGCCCCCATGATAGCCCTGAACAGTCTACCATCTGTGCCATACCTTTCCCTTGGCATGAGGAATGCCCAGAGGACACTGATGAACTCCACCTAACAGAGCAGCCATTGCAAAGCTGTATCCACTAACAGCTTCTGGCGAAGTTTTCAAGTTGTTGAGACGTTCTGCACACCTGTCTAGAAATGGTGTCAACTGGAAAGGTAATGCCACAGCTACACAGCGCAAACACCATGCAGCAGCGAGTCGAGCGGCCATACTTGGGTGAAGAAGGACTGAGGACACAGTTTCCAAAAGTCCTAAAAAAAGAAATACTCAAAGAATTACTTTTTAATGAAGACAAATGATTTCATGAATGAAAAGACTACACATAACACAATAATTAAAATCACAATCATTACAGTTTCACACACTTTCAGACTTTGAAGAACATTTTCTACAAAGAACATAGTATAATTACATCCAATAAAACATAAATGTTGATGTAAAAATTAAAATGTTCAATAAATTTTAGCGTATTATTTGAGACAAAACTACCACAAATTTTTTTTAGTCTATCCAAACTTTATTTCACTAAGTCCAGATCCACTATCACAGTGAACTTTAAATAAAACTCAACTTATAACAAATGATCTAAAATTGCTAATTATGTAACTAATCATTATAATGATAAGCTACTAAATATCAATCACACCCATGACTTTTTCAAATAGTGAAAAAATATTCCAGCCAGTAAATGAGTATGATACCTATGGATGCTTCCTGAATAAGAGGGGATGCAGTGGCGTTTAGGCTCTGCACCAGACTCCCAAGCTCTTGGAGGGCACAAACCATCACGTGCTGGCTTGCTGCAATGTCTGCTGCTCCAGATTTGTTTTCACCACTGGTGTCATTCACTACCGCTTCTGGAAACACAAAACCCATGTATTTGATGCACGTGAATTATACTCTGATGTAATTTTTTTGACCTATACAATTTATATTTTTTAATTGTACCAATGATGCCTGAGTGTTCAAAACTCTGGATGTAATTATTTCTCAGCAGAAAACTTGTTTGACTAAACACTAAAATGATTTAACAACACTGTGTGACTTCATGACAATGCTTAAATACATACTCAGGAATTCTGTCTGCTTCTAGGAATAAAACGTAATTTCAGTAAGTAGCAACAAACAATTGCATACAAAAGCAAGGGTCTGGAGGAAGATGACTTGGGTTCCAACCCCAATTCCACCAGTCACATCAGCTATAGCACATTGGGCAAGACACTAAGTTTATCTAAGTCTCAAGTCCTAAACTGCTGAAAGGGTTAAGTGCCTACCTCAAAGGGTACTGTGATGATTAAAGGCCAATGTGTATAAAGAATATAGCACAATGCTGCCTCCCAATACACATTCAATAAATATTTGCCACTCTTATTGCTACTTTATTATTATTGTTGTTTTTTTCAAATGCTGCAATACATTGATGGCATCATTGCCAACTTAGTGAGGAGAAAGTAGATCTATAAGGAAAGGGGCCTTAGAATTTCTTACTGGGATGTTCTTCAAAGCTCCCATTAGCTTTGTTGCCCCTTTCTCTTACCCTTTAAGTTCTACTAGAATTGAAATCTATTTAACATGAGACAATTAAGATTCCTCATTAAATCACTAATTCAGATTATATTCTGAAAATATATATATATATATTCTGGTCCATAAATCCCACACACAGACATTGTATTTAATTCTGCTTTCAAGATTTTTAAAAATCAAATGGCTAATCTATGACCTTAAGATTAATAACCCTTAAGTGACAATAAAACTTTTTTTTTGCATTCACTATGAGAATACACTATGAAAATATATGATATATAATGACAGAATTGAATAAACTAATACATTATGGACTACTGTTAAATACCTCTTTTCCTCTCAGATATTTCTGGATTAGGAAATGCATGAACTCTCTCGATTACCAAACTATAAGCCCCTTGAACAGGTGCTACCTATATCTGGTTAACTATTTTATTCCCACCATTTGGCACAGTGTTTCTGGCACTCAAGTATTTCTTCAATGCATACATGTACAAATATATTTCAAGTTGTGAACCTAAGACAGGTTACTATTTCAGCATATCTACTTTAACATATCTAAAGATTGATACCTCATTAAACATCCTTTAATTCACAATTCATAGCTTTCAGTTAGTCCTTGCATTTAAAAAATGGTTTGCTAAGTAAGCTATTATAAACAACAAAAACTATAAACTATTTGTGAATTTGTTTTTATTAATTTTATAAAATATTTAATATATATTCTCTAAATACAAATTACTAATTATCTATTTATTAAATTCTTATTTCTAAAGACCTCAATAAAGCAATATAATTTGCCTGATTAAAGTTATTCCCAATAGTGATAAAATTAAACTGTCGTAGAGAATTTATATTTTGCCTTGCTTTAGTTCTCTAATAGGAATGTAAACTCCACGGAAGCAGGAACTTTTATTTTGCTCATTATTTGAACCCTGATTCACTGCTTTCCAATCTCAGATACTCAATAACTATCTGTTAAACTGACAAATTTATAAAACTGACACTTAGGAATGGATTTCTTTTAATTATGCATTATTGAGGTTTCATAATGCATGTCCTATAGTGGGCTAATAAATATCTTTCATTGTTCTATGTTTTCAGATTAGGCCTATTAAGGGAAGGAAAACAAACAAACAGTACATGTGTTTATAAAACAACAGGCTCCAAGCAGAAAAATCACAATAGATTATTCCTTAAAGATAGCAAACAAATATGCTGCTGCATACCAGGAGAGCTATGAAATCAGTGTAAGTACCAGAAATGAAACAGTTACAAACATGCTACCCAACTTTGTAAACAGAAACTCTTATTTCACTGTAACTGTATGTTGTTTTAAAATCAAATAAGAGCACTCAATAAAAATGACTAGTAAGATACAGTCCAGAAAGACATATGAACTAATCAGATCTATTAGTATTTACTACTAATAATAAAAGAATTAAATGACTAAAGTAATCAACAGCACATGCTAAGATATAAGTTCTTACCTACAGCTTTCATTTGTTTTCCAATAGCTTGGCATATTTCTTTGGCAGCTGCAATCTGGGCTTTTTCACCGAGCAAGCTGCCCACAGTAGCTCTTAGGATAAAGGAGACACATCGTCTTGAGTACACAGCCTCTACATGTGTTTGCGTTGCCCGAGGATGGGAAACCAGATCAAGTACGTGGGACAAGAATGTAGCAAAGCTTCGTTCCAACCACTGACCACCCAATGTTGTTACAAAAACAACATATGCCTATAAATAGATTAAGATACAACTTCAGACAAATTAATAAAGATGAACTGAAATGACAGAAAAAGCAACTACAGAAACAAATGACAGCATGCAGAACAAGTTATATTTGAAATTAAAATTGAGAAAATTCAAAACTTGAGATGTTTTTAGTACTTCTAGCAAAGCAATTCCTGGGAGAAGTACCTCTGACTACAAACAGTTCTTAAGACAACAGCTTCATGATGTAGACAAAACACAGAGTGGTAAGGAGGAAAGGAAAGCTGAACCCCAGTGGTAAGGAAGGTTAACAAGTCATAGGAATAAGAAAACTCTAACACCCTCAACCAACACTGAGTTAGAACTACAAAACACTTGCTATAACTGTAAGACAAAAATGATTTACTTCTATTATACACTTGTTTCAGGAACAAGGTATAGTTGCAGTAATTCTGACTAAAATCACAAAGAACCATTTTATCTTATTAAGTGTTATTATCAGATCATTAACCATAACATCTTGGTATGAATTAATTATTATTTGAAAATTATAATTCCAGGTCAGGTTTGGTTTCATAATTACGTTGGTGATTAACAATATTTTTAGCTATAGGGTCATTGGAGAACATCAAAATCTAAATGCCTCAAACTATTTGAATATAATTTAATAAAAATTGAACTACTTTACATCCGATTTTCTCCCAAATAAAATTTGGGAAAATTTTATTTCATATTTATATAAATATAGTAGACATAGGCTTATTTACACATTAAGAATCTACCTTTCTGTAAAGCGTGTAATGTAATTCATTTATTTGGTAAAATAAATGTTTTGAAAGAAACCAGAAAATATTAAAAAATCTCTCTGTGTGTACTGTTAGAGTCTTCCATGAAATTTCACAAGTGACATGATATTACCAACCTGCGTAACTCCAACTCTCACTTCACGATTAACAGACCCTCCAACTTTTAACATTTCTCCACCACTCTTTAAGAAACCTGACCCTCCACGTAGAAATCCTGTAGCCATCAGTTCTAAGACTTCATCAAATGTAGCTCGCTTCACATTCTGGCGCATTACTTTCAGGAAGAAAAGTGACTTTATGAGCAAACATATTTGGCTATTAGTTGAATAATATTTTCTAATAAACCTAGCTTAAATTTCAAGTACCTATTTTTAGGGATCCTTAAAACTACTACAAAGGGAATACAGTCATTTAGTTTTCTTATAACTTTTAAATTTCCAATCTACTTATAAAAATAAATTCAATTTTGAAGCAAAAAATGGATCTAGAAATGATTCAATAACTTTTTAACAAAACTATCTAATAATGATGTTAACCTTGATATACGTAATACAAGGACAAAAAAACCCACAGCAGATACTGCTGACTGATCACAGCCCTCATTCCCAACTGTATGTTGTTTCAATATCGAACAAGAGTGCTCAATAAAAATGACTAGTAAGGCATAGTCCAGAAAGTGATATGAACTAATCAGATCCATTAGTATTTAATAGAATAATAAAGAGTTAAGTGACTAAAGTAATCAACAACACACAGTAACATATCAATTCTTAACCTACAGCTTTCATTTGTTTTCAAAGAAACTTTGTCAAGGCCACAATGTCTATACACCAGTTACCAATGGATTAAAATGTCACTGGACTGAGAACAACATGCCATCCCTGGTGCAGAACTTCACATATAGTGGCAAACATACTCCCCCCAAACATATATGCAGGCTTTGAAATTTGACTACCTGGGTTTGAATTTTAGCTCTGACACTTAATAGAATACTTACTAGAACACAAATCATGCAATCTCTCTAAGCTTCAATTTTCTTATTTATGAAATGGAAATAAAACAGCATTTATAATTCACAAGGCTTTGTGAGGGTTAAAGCCTGGGACTTAATAAATATTACCTGTCATCACCATCATCATCTAACTCATGAATTGAAATAGTTATCATTAAAGATGAAGAGACAAAGGTCAAAGGATTTCATAGCTAACAAATGTAAGAGCTAGGACTTGAATCTATAACATCTCTTCTCTTGCTACTTTATAGAGGTGGAGTAGGGGTGGGGACAGCGGCAGAGCTGGGTTCACCTGGCAACTGCTCACAACCATCCCTGAGGCATCTTCAGGGACCTATGAGGCACAGCGGAAGTCTCATGAAAAAATCAACACTGCCTATGATTCTGCTGACAATGATGACTAAGAAAAAATGAAAACTAATACTATGCTATAAATTGAGATCAACTTATCAGAGATTGAAATTAAAAAAGGATATAAAGTGCCAGATTCCAATTCCTTGAACATTACACAAAACTATTTCATAATTCTTACTTGCTTATATGTCCCCACATACCCGCTACATATTACCTTGTACATCATAATCACAGAAAATGTTTGACTATATCAAGGAAAATGCCATTTGGGTACCTCTATTTTCTGAAAAAGTAGACAAAAATACCTAACAATTTAAATGCTTTAAAGTGATTTGGTTATAAGCAATAACTCATTTAGAAGGAAGTGTTCTGATTACCTTCAAATATCTGTTACAGTCTAGATCAGGGGTTGGCAAACAATACCTGTGGCTTGTTTTGGCATCAGTGCTGTGGCCATGACTGTTCCTAATAGTTTAGACACTGCAACTCGTACCCCATAATTTGAGTTTTCCAAAGCCTTAAAGCAGAGAGTGGCTATATTTTCCAGTTCAGCAGTCCACATGAATACAGCTTCATTCTGTAGTTCGAGTAAACACTGGAATTTTAAAAAAGGGAAGTAAATTACAACCTAGAACTCCCACTTCCAGAGATGGAGTAACAAGAACTCTCTCTTCTGAAAAAAACAAAACGTTGGACAAAATATATGAAACAACAGTTTTCAAGACCCTGGACCTCATGCAATGAAGGACAGTGATTTCTCAGAGATGGGAAACTAACAAGATGAACCCTACACTTGCCCCAGTTTACTGCCTTGAGAGTGTTTCCAGGACTTGGAGGAAATATTTAACACTCAATTCCTATATTAGGAGGAAGAAAGATCTGAAATCAATTACCTCAGCTTCCACCTTAAGAAGCTAGATGATGGAGAAGAAATTCAACACAAAGTAAGCAGCAAAAAGAAGGCAATAATAAAGATAAGAGAGGAAATCAATGAACCAGAAAACTGAAAAGCAACAGAAATACAATCAGAAGTTGCTTCAAGATGAGAAATAAATCTGATATATCTCTAGCCAGGCAAAGAAAAAGAGGGAAAAGACACAAATTACCAAAATTAGGAGTAAGAGTGGTCACATCATTATAGAGTCAATATATATTAAAAGGACAAAGGGAATATCGTAAGCAACATTATGCCAATAAATCTGACAACCTAGATGAAATAAACAACTCATTCAAGAAGAAACAGATCACCCAAATAGCCCAGCATCTGTTTGAAGAACTGACTCTGTAGCTTAAAATCTTCCCCTAAAGAAAACTGCAGGCCCAGAGGCCTGTGCTGGTGAATTCAACCAAACATTTAATTAAGAAATAATACCAATTCTATACAAACTGTTACAGAAAATTGAACAGAGGGTATACTTCTCAACACATCCTATGAGGTCAGTATAATCCTGATATAAGAGAAGAAAACTACACACCAATATCCCTCACAAACATGGACATAAAAATTCCAAGCAAACTTTTAGTAATTCTAATTCAACAATATATAAAAAGGATAATATATTAGGACCAAGTGGGATTTAGCCTAGGAACAAAGGATTGCTTAAAATTCTAAAACTAATCAATGCATTACCATTAGCAAACTAAAAGAGAAAAGTCATATGATCATCTCAATAGACGCTGAGAAAGGATTTAACAAAATACAAGCAAAACTGGGGAATACTGAACAACATCAGTGGATTGTGTCAACGTCAGTACTGAATTACCCTGGTTCTAATATTGTACTAAACTTTGGTAAGATATTACCATTGGGGGGAAGTGGATAAAATTTTATAAAGACCACTCTATATTATTTCTTACAACTGCATGTAAATCTACAATTATCTTAAAAAGTTTAATTGGAAAACAGCAACAACAAAAACAACAACTCAAGAAATCTAATTTAAAACACAAGGTATGTGACAAAATTCAACATCCATTCCTGATAAAACCTCTTAGCAAGCTAGGAATGTAGGGGCACTTCCTCAACCTGACAAAAGTCTTCAAGAAGAACTGGCGGTTAACACCATATTTAACAGTGAACGACTGAATGTTTTCCCCATAAGGAAGACAAGCATGTCCACTCTCATGTTTTTTCTTCAACATTGTATTGAAGGATCTAGCCACAGCCATTACGCAGGAAAAGCCATATTGGAAAATAGGTAAAACTGTATTTATTCTTAGAGGACATGATTGTTTATGTAGAATATATGATAGAATATATTAAAACAAACTAAGAGAATTGATAAGTCACTTTAGTAAGGTTGGTGGATATAGAAACAATGTACAAATATCAATTATATTTCTATGTTAATAATGAAAGTTAGAATTAAAAAATTTTTTAAATCATTAACATTTAAAAGAACATTAAAAATATGAAATAGTTAGGGATAAATCAGACAAAAGATATGCAAGACCTGTACAGTGGAGACCACAAAATATTGCTGACAAATCAAAGAAGACCTAAATGAATGGAGAAATATATCATGTCCATGGGTTGGAAGATAATATTAAGATGTCAATTCTCTCCAAATTGATCTATAGATTCATTGCAACCTGACTCAAAATCCCAGCATACTATTTTTATAGAAACTCATCAGTTAATTATAAAACTCAACTGAAAATGCAAAGGACTTGAAACACCCAAAACTATTTCGAAAAAGAACAAAATTGGAGGGTTAATACCTACCTCATATCCAGACTTATTATAAACGTACAAGAAAATGTTATTGACATCAGGATAGTCAAACAGAACATAAGAGTCCAAAAATAGACCTATACATATATGGGCAAACCAGTTTTCAACAAAGGTGCAAAGGCAATTTCAACATGGTACTGGAACAAGTAGATATCCACCCTCAAAAAAGAAAAAAAAAGAACTTTGATTCATACCTTCTGCCATATTAAAAAACTCAGTCAAAATGGATCACATGTCTAAGTGTAAAACTACAAAACTTCTAAAAAGAAACATAAAAGAAAACTTGAATTAGGAAAAGTTTACCTAAACACATCACCAAATGCACAATGTATATAAGAAAGATTGGTAAGTTCAATTCTGACAAAATGAAGAACTTTCCCTTCTTAAAAATGTTGCTGTTTAGAGAATAAAAAGGCCCCAGACTGCAAGAATACCAAGGAACACCAAGAACCACTGACACATGTAACAGCACAGATGAATCTCAAAGGAATTACGCTGAGTAAACAAAGCCAGGACAAAATAAAAGAGCACATACTGCATGAGTCCATTTATATTTAATTCTACAAATGAAACTAATCTACTGGAACAAAAAGCATACCATCATATTTTAAAACTTCCAAAGAAAAAGAATCACTCACGATTTAAGAGCAAGTAGGATAAGGAGCAGCATTTACCACTGGCCGAGTACTAACCTTCGCAACTGCACATCGCACAGCCATCGACCTGTCAGTCAAGAGGGACCTGGCATTCTTGTAAATATCACGGTGAGAGGAAGCTGCCGCACCACCCAGTCCATTCAGAACTTTCTGTAGACTCATTAAGATTTCACTTCGTCCTTGAGACTAGATGTGAACATAAATCAAAACTTAAGAACTATGTTGTAAAACAAATACCACATTTAAATAAGAACATGCCAAAATACAAAAGTTCTCTGGGCCTCCTGGCCTTACCCTCTAAATTGTAAACAGTAAGTAACAAAGTAGTGTCCAAAAAGACGGCTCAAGTGCTAAGTCCCATTACCTGTGAACTGTGAATGTGATTTAATTTGGAAATAAGTTTCTACAGATAAAATTAAGTAAATGAGGCTATTTGAACTGAAGTGGGCCCTAATCAAATGACTGGTACCCTAGTAAGAAGAGAAGAATCTGGATGCAAACCACAGATGCACAGGGAAAATCCCATGTGACAACAGTGGCAGACTGAAGAGGTGCATCTGCAAACCAAGGAATGCTGAGGATTGTCAGCAACCCCTAGGAGGCAAGGAAGGAATCCTTTCTGAGAGCCTTCAGAGGGACGGCCCTGCCGACACCTTGATTTTAGACTTCTAGCCTCCAGAATTGTGAGACTCAATTTTTAAGCCACTCCGTTTGTGGTAATTTAGTATCCTGGGCAACCCTAGGACACTAATACATTAGCTAGGGTTTAGAAAATAAAATGGCAATGCAAAACCATAGAGCTAAATAAAAATTAATGGGTAAACCCATTCTTTGTCAAGGAAAACCATTCTTTCCCTTCCCCCTGAAATATAAGGTACTATACATTAAAGAAGGGGCAAGTAATATTTTTATGCAAGTAATAATTTGTAATTATCTTCTTGCTAAGCAGTATGAGTATCACAGTGACAGAAAAAAAGGCAAACATATAGTTTGAACTGACATGCAACTCCTGCCACAAGTAAAGCATTTAAATAATGTTGTAAAACTTACCTCTGCACTTTTCAGAGATTTCAAAAGATTATTTACTGTATCTGGAAAAGCACTGCCTAACATTCTTCCCATTTTTTCATAAAATGCTCCAACACAAGCCACTGCAGCCCTGTAAGAAGCAGTATTTTCACTGGTCACTTTTCAGATTAATAGTACAGTTTTATTATACTTTATACAATTGTATCATACTTTCTTCATTTTCAGAAATCAGTTTGTATTTGCGCAGGGCACTTTTGGACAAATCCTTAATTTCAACTTTCAAAAACATCTTGTTTATTCTTTATAACTGCAACAAGTAGTATGGTTACTCAAATTATTCTTCTTAAGAATATAAGAGAATAAATATGTATTTACATAATAAATCATACCCATCTTTTGGAAGGAAACTCAAGCTTTCCTTTTTTGAAGACTTTCAAATTATTCAATCCACAATGATACCTTTCTTACCTCACTATATTTAACACTTAATGTCAACCACTCATTTTAACAAAATTATGTTGTTTACTGTGTTGTGACTTGACCATTTTACATGTGTATATATTATACTGCCAATGGAAATGTAAACTCTGGAAACAGGGAATCTATTCTATACTTTTTTGTACTGCCCACAATGCCCACCTTCTAACATACAAATAATAGTAAGCAGTTACTTATAAAACTTAATCTAAATGGCTCTAATGGAACGTTTGGCTACATAGAGAAAGAACTGTAACAGAAGCCCATCTCTTCAGAATGGAGGAAACCACCCCACCATCACTCATATGAATAGTAAGTAAGTGAATAGCTGGTAGTTTGGTTTAGAAGCAGGAGTAGGGCATGGAGGTGAAGAGTATATTCTTCAGGGTCTTGTAGATCTGTGCCTAAATCCTAGAATCTGCCACCTAATAGCTACGTGTCCTGAGCAAGTTATTCTGAGGCTGAGAGAGTAAATGAATTTAGCTCACTATCATATATGTAATAAATAGCAGAATTGGGCACAGACCCTCACCTACTTGACTCCAAATCCCATGCTTTTTCAATATGCTCCAGGCTGATAACAAAGCTAAAAATCACTAAGGTCACAAGCCAGAATATTTAGGGAATTCCTGAACAGAACCCATGAATCCACTGGAAATACATATGAATAATATGTAATATGTAAATAAATTCTTCTTAAGCAGAACTACAAAATTATGTGTAGATTTGCTAAGTGCTGGAGAACTAAACCATCAAAGTATCAACATAGCTTCAAACTCCAAAATAAACTGGGAAGCACTGGTACTCTACTCTTTTCTGTAACTTTCGAAATCTACATCTATCCCAAACACAAAATCTAATCACAACATATCTAAGCAGTTGAAAACAGACCTAAACAAAAAAAATCAGTGTCCAGGCTCTGAATAATTTCCCCATTTCCTCTGTGAGCTATCACACTAACCCACGCCCCTTGAATGGCATTCTAAAGCTACTTCCTCGGTTATCTTCTCTTCTCAAACAGTATTATTTTCCTAACTTTATCCATACCAAAGGGTTCAGCCTACTCCCAAACCTCCACTCTATTTGCCCAAACTACATTCTCAACTCATATCTCTGAAATCCAGACCACAATTTCCCACTGCTTACTATACACTGTCACTTGGATAGTTCCACTTGTACTCCAAAATCAGCATGCCCAGAACTCAACCCATCAACTTCCCCTCATAACTTGTTCCCTCCTCTATTTGTATCTTTCTGAAAATCACTGCAAATAAGGTATAAATAAGCTACTTTTGTTAGCAATTAGAAGTTTATTTTGCCTAGAAAATAGGTTGGTAAACTACAGCCTCAGAGCCAAATCTGACCCATCATTTGGCCTGCTACTTGCTTTTGTTTTATTGGAACAGTTATACTCATTTATTTATGCATGGTCCATGGCAGAGGTGAGTATTTGCAACTGAGATGTAAAGACCACAAACCCCAAAGTATCTATTTTCGGCTCCTTTCATAAAGTTTGCCAATCCCTATCACATCCATCTCCCCATCTTAACCCCTGACTTGACTAGTTTCTATGTGTCCTTCCTTGTTGGTTGATCTCCTTCGGTTGGTGCTTCTTTGAGAAGCTTTCCTTAACACTGCTCTCCCCTAACAACACAGCTAAGCTTATTTAGGTGTTATTTTCCCTTCTACAGCACTCCTTCCTGAACTATAACTGCTGTCTTCTTATTTGACCCTTCCACGGGATGCATCCAGATAGCTATTATCCTCAAGACTTGCTCTGAAAACATCTGCCCTTGACCCAAACCATGAAGATGGGCGAGTAATCAGGTAAATCCTTCATCTGGGGATCAGCGAGCTTGCAGACAAAATGGTCTCTTTCTCAGCTACTCCACTCTGTCATTAGAGCATGAAAGCAGCTACCACCAAAATGAACAGGCATGTCTGTATTACAATAAAACCTTATTTACAAAATGGGCAGCAGGCTGGATTTGGTCTATGTGACAGTTTGCCCATTCCTGCCTCAATCCTATCACCTAGAAATTCTTCACTTTTGTTTTTATCCCAGTCAAGAGTATTATCTCTATCCAAACCAAAAGACCCCTGGGCAAATTGCTGACATCATACCAATGCTCTGTCTTATGATCAGTAGTTTCTTATTAAGATAAGTTAATCTTAAACAAACTTTAAGGCTTGGTGCCAAAGTAAGTACTTACAATTTTGTTGGTAAGTAGGCTGCAGTGTCGTCTTTATTTTTGATAATGTCATTACATTTATCAAGTGTTTGAAAAACAGTAAAAGTATCCCCAATGCTATAAAGGGCTGCAAGATTTTTAGCTAACAGTTTTCGTGTAGGTGGTCCAGGTGAACTACTTATTAATCCAGTTAATTGTTCAACAAGTTTTTTCTGTTTTTCCTTTACATCAGTCTGTTATAAAAAATAAAAAACATTGTCAATTTTTGTCCTTATCCATGCCTTTGTTACCTTTTAATCAAAATTAAAATTAAATTAAGGCACTCTATTAGTTAAAATCTATATTACATTAGACATAAAACCATAAACAAGAATTTTTAAGATAAGGAAGAGGTAAGAAATGAACCATTCTTCCCTAGATTAAATATTCTCCTTCATTCCCCTCCAATGCCAAAGTTTTTTGCCAATAAAAGTGACTACTCTAGAACCAAAAAGTTTCCACACCAACTCACTAAGAAATAAACTAACAAAGAATGTAAAATACTGGGTGTATGAACAACCGACTCTTAAAATCCAGATAGGCTCCCTTGTAAATGCAGTCGGTAGTTCATAAAGGTATGGGTCAGTGAAGGAAACTCTGAAGAGCCCTAGGCAACAGAAAAAATATTCAAATATACCCATAATGAATACTGAGAATTCACTCATTCATTCAAGAAATACTTATTGGGCACTTAGTATAGGCCATGCACTGGGGTGCAACAGTGAACAGAATAGACAGTCTCTGCCCTCATGAAGTTACACTCCAACTCAGAGACAGAGCTTACTAAATAAACAAATGAATAGTATGAGTTCTTCCTGTTTGATATAAATTAGTAAGAAAAGGCACCTCTGAAAAGAAGTGAAGGTGTGAGTTATGCAGATGTTTGGAAGAACATTCCAAGCAGAGGAAACAAGTGCAAAGGCCTTGAAGTAGAAGCATGCTTAGTGTGCTTGAGGACAGCAACAAAGCCAGTTTGGCTGGAGTAGAGTCTCAGAAAGAGGAAGCTGTAGGAGATGAAGTCAGAAGGGTAGAAGGGACCAGACTGTGTAGTTCCTCATACTCCATTGTAAGAGCTTTGAATTTTATTCTGAGTGAGAGTTTGAAGTGGAGTAGGGACATGATGAAAACGTTTTAACAGGGTCATTCTGACCACTAAGCTAAGAAAACGCTACAAGGTACATGGTTGGAAGCATGTCAAGCACTTAGGAAGCTGTTGCAATAATCCAGATGAAAGATGAGAGTGGGAACAACAGAGATGATGAGAAGTAATTGAATTCTGGATATATTTAGTGGGTAGAACCAATAGGCTTTGCTAATGAATATGACATGAAGTTTGAGAAAAAGAAAGAAGTCAAGAATGACTCTAAGGTTATGACTTGAGCAACTAGAAGGATGAAATGGCCATTTCCTGAGATGACGAGCACTGGGGAAAGGATAGGCCTGGGACAGGGAAATCAAGAGGTTGGTTTTCAATATGTTAACTTTGAGATGCTATTTAGATATGCAAGAGAAAGAGATGGAGCAGGCAGTTGGATATCTTGGAGTCATTATTGTATAGATGGTAGTAAAAATCATGAGATTAGATAATATCACGGACGGAATAAGTATTTGTATACACTCTTCTGTATTTGTCAATTTCACAAGATAAAAATATGTTTTGAGGTAGAGAGGTTCAACTATGTCAAAAGCTGCTGATGGCTCAACTAAGAATACTGACCATTGGTTTGAGCAACCAGGGATCACTGATGACTGGACCAGAGATATGTCAGTGGAGTGGAGGCAACAAATACTCAGTTAGAAGAGGTTTAAAAGAAAATAGAAACTAGTTAAGGTCAGTAAATGAATCCATGCATTAACTCTGTCTCTCTAGAAACCCCATTAAAACTATACTAAAGGGCAGCCAAAAAAAAAAAGCAGAAATCCACAAGGGCAAACTTCACCCCATCCAGAAAACTTCTTAGTACTCATTTTTAAATTTGAGCCAACAGTCAAAGATTATCAGATATTTGAGGAAAGCACCTAATTTTAAAGACAGAAATAAAACCCACAGACAAGTAATTCCTATTACAGCAGTATTCTCATGTTCTCAAGTTCCATAAGTGACTCAGGCCTTTCCAAAACATAATGTATGTTTTCTTACAAATAATGAACATATTATACTTTTTATTATGTTGACCCAGCTGGAAAAAAGCAATACCATACCTTGTTGGCAGCAACCAAGACTTTATCAAGAAATCGCAACCATTCAAAGATAAAAACTGGTCTCTTTGCTTCAGTGATTTGAGCCAAAGCTTCTTCATTTAGCAGTAAACTGTGAGCTAGCTCCATTACTGAAATTTAAGTCACATCTTAAATTAACAAATTTAAAAATACTACAAATTGTTTTTTAATGTTAAAAGCCAAACCTGACAAGTCAATTTTAAAGGACATGCGTACAAACAGAAACAAAGTCATGCATGGTGAGGAAGAATGAAGAGTGGGGCAGAAGAAAATTAAAATAAATATTGCAAA